>CM070713.1:64729276-65183222 GCA_036346275.1 Otatea glauca | reverse complement strand
TAGTGCAGAACGGAGCCGACGGGCGCAAATTGATTGGTGCATCCAATTTAGCAAATACAGATAGGATCGTAATGGCTCACCCCACTGGACCGAGGGTCCCCTAGGCAATATGACCGTGGGCAGTGTGGGCACTGCGGTAGGGGTGAGGTTATAGCCGATGGTTTAGGATCGGCGGGTGTGCTCGTGTTTAGCACATCGAAAAAACAGGATAATTTAGCAGAGCTTGCAATGGGTCGGTAGACTTCGACGGACTAACTCGAATATGATTTAACGCATTTGCTATCATCGGCTTAAGCGCTGTTACGAGCCGGCGATTGGTTTATCAAAGCATGGTGCATGCATCGATTAATCATAGCCGATAACCGCGGAGTGGCAGATATCGGCCACTGCTCGTTACACCGCATCTCCCTGTATGCTGACCGCTTAGGCGGATTTTTAGTGACGCCGCCTAGTTTTCGATAGCAACTTAGCATCATCTCTTCCACCACGCCCCGAAGCTTCAATTTCTGACGTTGTCGCAGATAAATCGCCCATTGTTGGAACGATTATAGCTTCGCTGAGATTGATGGGGAATCGACTTCCCGATGAAGACATTGCGAGTCCCACCGGGCGCAAGTTAAGAGTGTGTTGGCGCCAAAACTTGATGTGGGGTTTCGACAAGAAGACACTAGACGAACACCGGTTCAGAGCGTACACCGATTTGACCAGAATCGACAAGGTAAAAATATAAAATTCACCCAAAGCCGATCGTAACGATCAATCGACTTAAACTCAATCAGCTCAAAGCCGATTAAGATCAAGGTAATAAGATAAATCTAATTAGCCGATTAAGGCTAATGAGGTAAAGGTAGATAGATTTTGAAGAAGGCGATGCGCAACAAAATCGTAACAAATCAAACCCGGGCGAATTGACGAAGATCAACAATCGGCGATGCGCAACTTTATTGATCAAGATCGATTACAAAGGCTAAATTACAAGAACTACTCCTAGTCGACAGTGAAGAAAGTAAATTCGTCGGGTTGATTGTGTTGCGTTGATGTCCTTTCCGCCGCCGCTTGGTCCTTCTCTTATATCCTTCGCCGATCGTGTCCTAGTACAACACGCAAGTCTTGATCCAGACGGTCTTATCTCTGACGGTTGTTTCCTTCAAAAATCCTCAGCTCTCAAATATCTTGAACTCTTTCCAATCCGTCTATTAGTTTCCGATCTTTGATTTTATTGCCTGATTTAGCTAAACTTGCCAAATTTTGGTGCAAACACATACCTTTACCGTTCATTATTTATAATGTCTTTTATTACTATGAGATAAAGTAATACGCACCATCTAATAGTAATAAATGAGTTAATAAGAAAAACGATTTGGTCATTTCTATACATATCTTAATTTAAATGCAAAACACTAAAGCGTTATTTATTCAGAATAGAGAAAGTTCGTGTTAGCGAGGCATTCAAACTTCAGAGGTATATTAGGGCACGTGAAAAAGAAATTTTGCTACCTATCGCACAAAAGGTTTTTTTTTTGAAAGCATTCTCTGTGATGATTTCGTGTACGTGACTACTCCGGCACGTACGGTTTGCATTTACGACCGTTAATCATTGAGATGTGCGCCGTGTAGGTCAACAAAAAACCAGCAAATTACCCGTAAGCCGGCGAAACGCAATAATCTGAAACGCGTTTGTACTCCAATCGGAAGGGCGAAACCAGAATACTTTGGGAGCAATAATGAGTCGTTAACATTAAACACCAGGCCGAAAATCTCCCGAGTATTCTGGTGCCGCGAGGGATTTACTCCAGCGACTTTTGGGTCCCACCAGAAGCAGGCAAATGCAATGCTTGGGGTACATGGTGGTTTACGCCTGCAAATGTTTTAAGTTTCCAGGCTGTCTGTGGGTGCAATTGGATCGAATAATTTCCACCATCGATTGATAGTTTGGATCGGATTCGATATTTTTTCGGATTCGGTTTTGATATTTTATCTCGGATTCGGGAGATCACTATCCGTCGAATGGGTATATTCCGAGAATATTTTTGGATATATCCAACTAATTGATTCGGATATCCGAATGTACATTTGGCCTGGTCCACGCCCACTCAGTACAAAGTAACTCTAGCTGACTAGCTCTCTCTCTCTCTTGGTTTCCCGCCCACCGCCTCCTCGACTCCTCACACGCCGCACGCGCCACGCCTCGCCTCTCCCGCTGCCTTCCGCTCCGCCTTCCCTCCTCCGCTTACCGCCACCTCCGCACCTCCCACCGCTTCACTCGCTTCGCTAATCTCGCTTCACCCCTTGTGCTCGGTCCTTCGACCCGAGTCCCGCCACCGCCACCGCCATTCGCCTCGTCCCGCACGCCATCTCTCGCCATCCCGCCACCCCTTGGTGCGCCTCTGCCCGTGCTCGCCCCTCGCTCAATCCATCCGCCGACGCCGCTTCTACTCCGGGCCGGCCTGCCTCGCCTCCTCCACCTCCACCGCCCCGATGCCCCCTCCTGCCACCACCCCTGGCCTTCCGGATCCCTTCGTGATCGGTGAATGCCTTAGCCCTTAGGCAGGATTTGGTCTCCGATTTAGGGTTCTTGGTTTCTCTTCTTGGAATGTGAGAATATGTAGCCGAGATTACGTTATTTAGAGTTAGATGCAAATTTTATGCCATATGGATCATCATATACTAAAATTACCATCCTTGATCTTTATGTTTATGTTCATCTGTATGTTTTCAGTTTGTATCATCTGTTCATATGTTGCCTGTCCTGAGTTTGAGGGCATAATTTTGTGGGAGCTCCATTGCTATTAACTTTGCTTCAAGTGTTGATGAGATAAAGATTTGATTTCCACTGTAGATTGCAATGTTACCTTGTTATCATGTCTTGAAAACTTTATGTGCGTGGATGACCTTGCATAGAAAGCTGGAATCACTGAAACTAAATCAGATGAAGCAAATGAGTGGTTCCTGGGTAGGGCTTAATTCATAATGAAACATAATTCTATTCTGCTTATGTTATGATCTCACTATTTATGCTCATAGTGTCCTGAGACATATATTGGCCAATATGAACATTTTGCTTGCTATTCGTTATGGAAGATGGGCCATTTGACATATTATCTTGATGGAGGGCTAAACAAAGGATTTTTCTACTCTTTCACGACTAGCTCGTGATGTGTTAGCCATTCAAGTGTCAATCGTTGTTTCGAGTCGGATTCAACAAGTGTGGCCGTGTGGTTGACCCTTTCGTAGTCGGTTAAATCCCGAGGTGGTGGAAGCCCTAATTTGTACCAAGGACTGAACAACATTATCTAGAAGAGGTAAAGATATGTCATCCATTTTATATGTCATACAATTTCTATTTTTTTTCTTTACTAATAGCAACTGTCATTATAAAATTTCGTGTTCTAAGGAGAAGATTGCAACTGTCTCTTGAGATATTACTAGCCTAACTTAGCCACTTCAATCTTCGAACTCTTGTATAAGATTGTGTCATTGTTCAATCTTCTGTCTGTATGATGTAATCTAAATATTATCGACTTGTCGTATTGTCTCTTTCATGAAAACATAGAGTTACGGACCTTATGGTCATGTTATTGACTTATCGTAATATTATTTACATATCATTCTATGTTTCAAAATTTATCACATGTGTACCATTCAAATTTAGTGCACTTTTGCAACTTTGTTGGATTACCCGATAAAATGACTTGTTAGATCGCGATAATCTTGTTGAATGTTGAACTCATACAGCTTGGTTAATTAGTACCGTATGTGTGCTTTATGTGGTATATGTTTTCGCCGTTATCCGATAAAAATTATTTGAAACCGTGATCGATTTCGCTCCATATTCGATTCGAATCCGCCACCGATATTATCCGCTCCGTGATTCAGATCCGTACTATCCGAATCCGATTCCAAATCCGACAAAAAATATGGTTTAGGATATGAAAAGAGGATATCCGACCAATCCGATCCGATTGCACCCCTAACTGCCTCAGATACTATGTATGAGCCGATTCTATCACGTATAAGGGAAAGAAATATACTCGGTGTTCAGCTCTAAAATATTTAAAATAATAATAATTGTTTTATAGGACGAACATCTCTTGTCTTATCCTATGACTCTCTTTTATGATTGTATTCAATTTTGATTCTAAATCTAACCGCTAAGTTGAGTATATTAAAGCACACCGCACCACCATGATTGCGTTGCTCGAGCTCACACTACACTACAGTAGTTAGCCCAGAAGTCGCTTGAACTAGAAAAACACTACAGACTCCCTGAAGAAAAGCCTACCAAATCAGCACACATCAGCCTCGCCGTTGGCCCGTCTCCCATCTCAAGACACTCGAATCTGCATGCATGTGTAAATAAGCGAACCAAACCTAGAAGCTTCCACGGCTCGGCGTCCGCACGCAGCCATGACCGCCGTGAGGAAGCTTTCGCCGCCTGCCGCACGGGCGCGGCCCTTAGTCAGGAGCCCACACAGCCGCTTTCCCCATCCCCCGCCTCAGCCTCAGCCGCCGCCGCGGCGACACCACCTGCATCGGCAACACAGGCAGCAGGGGGCGACATCCGTGTGGAGCGTCCGCTACCTGAGCGCCTGGTTCTCGCAGCGCACCTCCGTCCTCGGCCTCCGCGTCTGGGTCCTCCTCGCAGCCGGCGCCGCGGCGGTCGTCCTCGCAGTAGTCCTCCTCACCGTCTGCCTCTGCCGTCGGCGCCGGCGATGCCCCCGCGTCGCCGCAACCCTACGCCCCGGCAGCACCAGGTCTCTCAAACATCGTCACGCGCATCAGCCAACGCCGGCCAAGGACATCGAGGAGCCCGTTCGCTGGCACCCGCCGCCGTCGTTTGAGCCGCCATTCCAGCCGCTGATAGAGGTCATCAAAGCGGAGCAGAAGGCCCCGCTGATCCTGCTGGAGTCCGCAAGGACGAGCGCCGAGACGGCGCCGAGTAGCGGCGAGAGCGCGCGCGACTGGAGCACCGAGAGCGGCGGAAGCGACGCGGAGCCCGAGGTGTCGCGGCACGGGTGGGGCCGGCGGTACACGCGCCAGGAGCTGGAAGAGGCCACCAAAGGGCTCGCAGCCGAGAATGTGATCGGGGAGGGCGGCTACGGGTCGTTTAAGGGCGTGCCCGGGACTCCGCCGCCGTCGCCATTAAGAATCTGCACAACAACAGGTAAACTTTGTTTGGGATTTCGAATTTGTCGACGTTTTCTGACTTCTCCTATTGGAATCCGGTACATAGTTCTAACCGTTTCGTTGGATTTTCTATATTTAAATCTGTTGCTGGACTCAAAACGTGGATGGGCTTGAAATGCGAAACGTCATTTCCTTTTGAATTTGCTACCAAGCAAATTTTAAAGCTTTCTATTGTTTGTTTGTTCTAATCTGTGGTTGGATTCAAAATGTGGATTGATTTCAAATTCAAAACCTCCATTGTTCTGAACTTGATCGCACTTTTGTTTTCTGAATTTGTCTTTTGCTGTATTCCATGCTGAAAAATCTCACATTTCCGGTGTTTTTGTGGTCAGGGTAAAGTGTTTTTTTTTTCGTTAGTTGAGCGCAAGGACTTAGGCAGTTGTTTGATTTGAATTTGGGTCCGTGAGTAGTAACTGCTTCTCGTGGCCTGCTGGGATCCATGATGTTCCAAACCGTGTCCTTCCCAATTCATCTGCTTGTTCGTCCCATTTTTGCTCCTCATTCCGGGTAGAAAACAACAGAAATTACCACTGATTGTTCTGTGCTTCATCAGGGGCCAGGCCGAGAAAGATTTCAGGGTGGAGGTCGCGACCATCGGGCGTGTTCGGCACAAGAATCTGGTCAGTTTACTCGGCTACTGCAGCGAGGGAGCTTGCAGGTACGTACGGTGCATGGACTCTGTTCATCAACTATATGCTTAAGCCACATTTCTTCAGTTATCTTTGTTCACCATCAATTGACAGCAATTTGATCCATGGCATTGTTGTTGTTGGATATATAGGATGCTTGTCTACGAGTTTATGGAGAACAGCAATCTGGATAAGTGGCTGCACCACGATGACGGTGAAATCAGTCCACTGACCTGGGATATCAGGATGCACATACTTCTTGGAACTGCTAAAGGGTAATGCTTCCTTTGTGTTATGCATACTAATTTGCGTATGCAATTATTCAGCAAAGCATCGACTGGATTTAAGATGAATAATTATGAGAGCTACTATTTGTGACAATCAAAGTTTATGACATACACCACTGCTTGTTGGCACAATTAGGCCAGTGGTGTCTGAAAGCAACATTATCAGTGCTTTGACTCTGAAACATGTGTAGACTCATATCCAACTTCTGCCTGTTCAGGTTGGCCTACCTTCATGAAGGGTTGGAACCCAAGATTGTTCATCGCGACATCAAATCCAGCAACATCCTTCTTGACCGGCAGTGGAACGCCAAAGTGTCAGATTTCGGGCTTGCCAAGCTTCTGTGCTCGGAGAGGCCCTACGTTACTACTCGTGTCATGGGACCATTCGGGGCAGTCTTATAATGCTGTTGTCCTTTCAGAGGGTACTTCAAATATTGGCTACGACATTTGCTGTGTTGCAGGTATGTGGCTCCTGAATACGCAAGAACAGGAATGCTAAACGAGAGAAGTGATGTTTATAGCTTTGGAGTGCTCATCATGGAGATGATAACAGGCAGAACTCCTGTGGATTACACTAGGCCAACTGCAGAGGTTAGCCGTCTTTGCCATTTCTACGGCACTTCCTTGGTGCATGCATCACACATTGTAGTTGAGGCGTTCAGCTAAACCCTTCCACGGCAATGCAAAAAAAAATTACTGCTTCTTCTTCAGGTGAACTTGGTTGAGTGGTTGAAGCGCATGGTCGCCGAGAGAAGGGTGGAGGAGGTGGTGGACCCTGCTGCCAGAGGTGCCCCTCCAAGGTGCTGAAGCGCGCCGTCCTCGCCGCGCTCCGGTGCGTCGATCCTGACGGCAGCCAGAGACCCACGATGGGCCATGTGATCCATATGCTCGAAGACGACTTGAAATTCAGAGATGTACGCCGTGTAGTCGTAGACCACATTAATCTGCAACCTGGTATAAACTCTCCCTTTGCCGTATTTTGATGTTGTCAATTGCAATCACCTGCAGGAACTCCAGCTTGCGCGGAATTTGTCACCTCACGCGTCGGACAGTTACGAACGCGAGCAGTAAACGTGGCGGATGGATGAATGCCGGATCGAGTTTGTATGAACTTCGATGTTCATTACAGATTGCCGTGTGGAGTACTGAGATACACACCATGTTTTTTCTTTCTCATTCAGGCTCATAACCGAATGTTCTTGTACAAGTCCATCTCATATCTTGTACGAGGATTGCATTCATTACACGACAGCAATGGTTAATCACACAGCAGGTATAAGGCGGTGATATTGAAAACTACTCCAGTATGCATATCCCAGCGGAGTACTTAACGACATCTTTATACGATTAACCTAACGAAAAGTACATTTTGTCTTGCCTCTTTTCGAAGAAACTTGCGCTTCCTTGTTGGATCTAGCTGACTGCTGCTGCTTGCACACGAGAGATCACATGGCGCGGTGTGTCGTACTTGTGTACGGTTCTTGCCTTAGTCTCTTCCTTTAGTTGCACGGTTCTTGCCTCCTAAAACCATTATTAGTTGCTTCCTTTAGTTGTTCCGCCATGAAAATGCTCTTCATTCCAGCTCAATGCATGCGTGGCTGCGTGCTCCACGGTCTGTGATCGATCCGATCCTTCACAGCATATTCGCCGTACGAGTTCTCTTTATTCACGTCATAAAAAGTTTACATAATAAGAATTATAGACGGACGTTGTGACCACTTTGTACATAAGGGCATGTACAATGATACATGTTAGTTGTTCAAAACTATACCACGAGGATTTTAAGTGATGTGGAGGAGAGAGAAAGTTATTCTACTATTTAACAGATGGTCTTATAAACAACTTTCTATTCTGTGTACCATTATATAAATAGTCTGTTAATTGGATGAGAGATCATTACAGAACACTATATAGACGATCCATTGTATGAGTTATTTTTAATACTGTATATAGATGATATGAGATACATTACGCATACCGCCTCATATCACTCAGACATATCTAACTAAGGCAGACCCCATTGTACATGCCTAAGATCAGGAGAAAGAGAAAACGGCTAGGACAACAGAGATCCCACGAGTCCACTTGCTGCGGCCATATACAATGGGTGACGTGGGATGTTTATAATTCTTGCCGCGTATGATTTGTGATGATGTGGATGAAAGAAAACAAAGAGAGGGGAAAGGCTATCTAGCATGCAGTAGACGGTATATAAAGCCTTTATATATGTATTTTTAGCAGTGCTTTGATACTTTCTTTTCAATACAAATTGCACAAATCTTGAAACAAACGAATGAGTAAATAATAATCATCTACTCTTCATTTATGCTTTAATATCCGTGCAGCTGTAAAAATAAAAGTATGGAAGTACTCTCGCTTTTTTGTTATTGTATCTATACTGTCTGTACAAATTGTAAGGTAAAATTTAGAGAAGAGTTGATTTTAGTTTCATTTATAATAATACGCTTCAACGCTTCTTCAATACAATGTTGCACAAATCTTAAAGCAAGCGAGGGTAAGTAATCACCATCTACCCTTTATTAATACTTTAATATTTCAAGAACAGAAAAAGAAAAGATCAAGACCCTCTTATAAATAACACAACAGATACTATAGACAACAGTCGACTGTAGGATTGTCTGTGCCCTCAGAGATATTTTCTCTGGCCATGCAGAGAACGCCTCGCCCAATCGCAGCCGTAGCCGTCGAGCGGTTGCCTTGCCGTGGCGCGCGCTCCATCGTGACGCGTTGGCGGCAACGACACGCGCTGCCAAGAGAACGGCCAGCCATGCCCATGGTGATGGAGACGTTCTCACAGCCGCTGTCGCCAAAATTAGAACGTGAACATATGCTGACAGGATGACAAGGAACATTGCTCACCTCCCTCTGAACAGTGTGGCTCCCGGTGTCCACCGGGGCGCAGGAGATATTAATTTCCCGTAGGGCCGGTCCGTGCGTCATCCAAAAGCATCTCTAAAACGCATTTACGCGCCACCACTTGCCCATGGCGATAAGGCTATTCTCTTTGTCATCGGTGAATAACAAGCGAGTGCTTTTTCGTGCTTTTTTAGTTGCATAAATATTAAAATACGAACGAACAGTAGATTATGATTATTTACCCTTTGTTTTAAAATTTATCTAACTTGTATAAGAGTAAAAGCAAAAAGTACTTTTCTAAAGTCGTTTGGTATGGCGTAGCTTTTCTAAAAAGTAGTTTTCGACGGGCTATATGGTTGAATGGTCGAACGGTCAGATGGTCAAGAGCGCGGTGTTTTGCAGTCTTACTTTTAGTATAGCTTTTAGGTGTGAGGGTTACGGTCAGAATGAAGGTGAGAGGATGCGATTTAGATTTTATACTTTGTAGGATGAGTAATTTTCTTCACTTTAGGGGAAAGTCAAAACCTCAACCCATCGAAACCGTGAAGCTATCTCAGATCAGTTTTTAGTTTTCAGCTTCTTTTAGTATAAATAGGATGTTGGTTTTTAATTTCAAGCTACGGAGAAATCAGCCGCTTAGAGCAAAGAAGCTGAAGCTGAAACCGTTCCATAGAAAACCTGAAAACAAACATTGAAAGAGGAGAGCTCGTCGTCTCCCCTGCCAAACCACCGGCGCGCATGGCTGCCTTACTCCACCCAGCAGTTCTCCAGCCACCTCAGCCCACCGCAAAACCTCACCATGGACGCAGAGCTCCACGTCTAGCCTCTCGCTACCTCACGTTGCACTCTCCAACCGATGACGAGCCCCGACCCGGCAGCTACAACAACAAAGCAGCCGGCAGCGGCAGAGTCATCGGCACGACAGTCACGGACAGCACGAGCGGCACCACCACCAAAGCCCTCCAAGAAAATGAACCGAAAGGAAAAGCAGCAACGACGGGAGGAGGAGCGGCAGAAGCTGATTCTGGAAGCGTCGCTCGTCAAAGACGGCCGCTGCTGACCATCCTCGTCTCTTCGGCACGTCGGCGCTCGGGATCGCCTACGGCACGCTGTCGGTGAGTTGGGGCCCGAGAAGGAAGGGTCGCTGCTCGGGCTGGACGAGGCTCGGACCAAATGGCCCGTGCTGTGGAAGGAAGAAATCGAGAAGGCTAAGAAAAATGACTACACATGGATAAGACGCTAGATACTGAAACTCGATCTGCACCTTGCTACTTCTGTACTTAGTGTGGTATACTTTGATCCTGCTTGTCAGTAAAGAGCTGTTAAAACTAGCAGTGCACACTTCGTAGTTCTAGAGATTTCTCCCGTTATCAAGAGCAGTTACTTCCTATGGACTGGAACAAAATTACTAACATGTTAGGAAAGTACCGGAGCAAGATATTTAAAATGAACTTTTGAGGTATAAGATGTTTTTTTATCGAAGGTGTGGATCGCAAGAATCCAACACTTGTAGCCATGGTGAGCATATGAGAAGTGCGCCAGGTAGGCGAGGAGACTAATAGCATAGCCACTAAAGGAGTATGTATATACTTTTGTGTAATAGTGTTCGTATTTTAATAAATAACATTTTGTTATAAGTATCTCAGTTAGACCATAATTTTAAGTATTTAGTGCCTTACTAAGTTGTAATTTAACGTGAGCGCTCGGCTATCATAATCAAAAGTCCTAGTTTTAGCATTGGCGACTTGATCACGCAGAAGTTGCATGGTCTTCGCTTTGACATAAGGATGCAAATGGGTTAAAACCCGCATGATCTTATCCAAGCCTAATATTCTTTTCATAGATCTATATCATCCAAAAGTACGAGGTCCAAGTTTGATCTGGGTGACTTGATAGTTTACATGCAATATTTAAGTGACAAAACTAGGTTTATAATTACATATAACTACATATCTCATTTATCGAAAATAGAGGTTGATAGTTAGAAATTAAACTATACCGCTGAAGTATGTAAAACAAAAAAGAAAACATTAGTATTAAAGGTACAAAAAATACTAGGGAACGGTACATCGTCACTCCCGCATATGAACGCGCTCTGTTTAACTGTAGCGCTGTCCGTTCTTCGTTTTCAACTGGCCACTGAATTCAACCAAGTCTCGGTCGTTCGTTAGTAGCAGAAATGCCACCCGATAGATCATATAATTTTCTCCACCTAATCACGAGCAGCAGCGTCAAATTAAGATTTCCGTACGCTTCGGTCTCTTGACTATAAAAATGACACAAATATATTCCAAATTAAGGATGATAGCACAAAGATTTACAGACAATTAAACGATTCTGCTTTTCATTTCTTCAACGGTCAAGAACAAAATCGACCGCTTTCACGCCGCCTGATCATCTCATTCTTTCTAGCCAGATATAGCAACTTGTCGCCAAGTCCTAGCTAATTTGCACGCCCTGTTGTTACATATATTAATCGAAATTAATGGGGTTGGGCTGTTGGTACCGATCGGTTGTTTTGTGATAATCACATTGACTCTCATTTTTCTGTAGACCAAATTGATGTTTCGTTAAGTTCACCAGGTTTTATGAATTTTCAAGAAAATTCAGTGCTAAGTTTTATGACATTTCATTAATACGTCTTATGAGGTTTGATCGCATAGTTTCACGTCTAAATTTATAGTTTTGTCAGGTATTTTATAGTTTTTACGCTAAGTTTCATAACGCTTCAAGAAATAAGTTTCACAATGTTTCATAAGTTACAATAGGTTCAACTGCATTTACTATGTTTTAGTAGGTTCATGTTTCAGGTTAAGTTTCATATAAGTTTCATAAGATTTCATAGTGTTTCAAATGATATGCGAACCTCGTGAAACACGCTTGATTTTTTTGAATATTTGACTAATCTCATGAAACTCATATGGAACTGGATTTCATTTGTTTTTCCTTGAAACTCGTGAAACTTTGAAGTTAGCCTCTTGAAACTTAGTTGAAAATTTTTTGAATTGTTTTAAATCCAGTTTGATTTGAAATCGACAAAACTTGTAGTTTCATATTAAAAACTCATTGAATTTTGTTGAGACATGTCAAACATTTATAAAACTCGCTTGAAACTCTTATGAAACTTAATGAAATCTACGAAACATGGATGGACGTGATTGAAACCTGAACATGCTATACCGCTGGAATCAATTCCAAGTATAGCGCAAGAGTAGTACTACTCTAAAGGTAACATCAATTGACTTACTTGACTAATGGTGAGAGATTTAGTAGAAAAACATAAGATCTAAGCTTGGCCCAACTCGATATAGATCTTGTCCAAATAACTATGGATCCAAATGAGTCTAATCCATTTGCAATTTTAGACCGCCTAATCTAAAAGCTTAGACCGATCCAAACTCATCAGCATCTCTATTTTAAAGTGAGCAGTTTACTCGCCCAAAAGCCAATAATTAATAGTATACTATGTAAGTAGAAATTAAAAATCTAATCAACCTAACATATTTTGTTTAGATAGTTTGTGTAACATTAGGTACATGTCCAAATAGTTATTAGTGTCAACCCGGATCCCAACAATAGCCAATAAATTAGTTAAGTAATTTAAGCCTTCATAGTCTCATTCTATATTCTTCATTCCAAATAGCAAGAGTGTTGATATTGAATACTGACACAGATTACAACAGCACGACAGTAAAACAATTCACAGTAGCTCTACAAGGTCTCTGCACTAGAATAGCCAAAATTGAACACTTCGCAAGAGGTAAAAAATCGGGAACAAACCAGGCCAGCTAAAATATAACATTGAGTCAGTTCTTTTGGTTCTCTTAAAGCAGATGGATTACTGATCACTCGAGCCATCTTGTGACGCCATCTTCTTCACTCACAGCTGCGATGATCTCAATATAGACCTCCAGTCTAGCCCACAGAAAATTTAAACCATCAAAAAGCTAAATATTATCCATGAAGTGTACACAAATTTAAACCATCAAGTTAAATGTTATCCATGAAGGGTATGTAAATTTAAACCATCAACAAGGCACGTTATCAATATACTCTTCTTTATCGATTACTACAATGATGATAACAAATAGGCATACAGAAGAATTTCTGCGGTTGATAAGTTTGCAACACTCCAGCAAGGACCCTTCCAGCATCCAGCTCTCCCAACCATCAAAAGTATGGCTTGTAAAAACGAGCTCCATCTTCTTATTAACCTGATGACATATTAAAAGTCATTTAAACACAGAAAATCAGCAACCTAGATAAAGCATTTCACTTGAAATGATGAAAATTATATAGAAATAATGGGAAATCAAGAATAAATCAAGTCAAGTTCTATTTCTCAACCTTTCGAACTTGCTATAACGGAATCAGGCATGGGATGAGTACTTTTAAATCATTCATAATAAGAAAACAAAACAAAACAAAAGAGCAGTGCTAGATAATAGCGCCACGACTTTTTTTTAACATGGCACGGAATCAAGTATGTAACTGTGAACAAGGAACAAACAATGGGTCAATAACCCAAGCATTAAGATTGATGTGAACATGTTCAATTAAATCTATCAATTACCGAACAGTTTGTGCACAGAAATTTGCCTAGTATTGTCTTTACTTTCACTAATATCATGTTCAATTCTCACAATGTCTACATTAAATGAGTACTAATTTAAAAAGGTGACACCTGCAATAGTTTGCCCCCAGCAACAAAAGATAGCAATCCCACAGTGTCCTGAAAAGTGCAAGGCCTATTATCAGTATCTGTATGTGTACTTGTATAGTTTTGTATAATATCTAAGAAACTAGCTGACAGGTCAAGCAATAGCTAAGCAAAATAAAACAAAATATAAAAGGGGAAACAAATAAAACCACCTTGTTTTTAAAGTAACAAGGAACTGAGCAGCTGGGTCCCTCTTTGTAGCATTTGATACAACATAAAGATACAAGCCACCACCAGCTAGTCTTTGTCTTGAAACATGAAGCCCGAAATGATCTCTTGTCCTTAGGGCAACCAACAAAGCCATCTTTCAGCGTTTTAGGAGGCTTTCTATCAAGCCCTGCAGGCAACTTATTTTCAGGAATTATTTCCATTGGAGATTCAGCAGAAGACTTGTGCTTATTTTTTGAGTCCTCAGGGGAGGCAAATCGTGAATTGCTACTCATTACAATATCATCATCTCTACGTGAGGAATAATTACTTCCACCTCTACAGTTGACAATTCATCCATATCACTATTGCTTTCTCTCTGATTCCTATCCACACTTTTCTTCGCTGTATTCTGCACTCGAGGAAGAATTAATACATTTGGCATCTCGCACCTGTGATTGACCAATAAAAATACTTAGTGCTTTTTGGGGGTAAAATATGTTCTTCTAGATTTAATCATCAAGCTAAGAAAACTAATGAGTGCATCATCGGTTTACCAGTTGGGACTAAGAGGCAGGTCGACAAGCTGATTGTATTATCTACACCTCTTTATGAAGTGGAGAAATCCTTACAGCATAAGAACCAAGTTTTCTGTTGATATATCACTTGCATTTTTTTTCCTATCCCTGCTGAGGTATTCGATTATGTTAAATAGGGAGGACATTTCACAGTAGAGTGAAATTCATAGCATTGTGGTTATTTTAATCTAAACGACCATTTGAATGAAATTCAATTGTAACCTAACTAGTCTATGTTCCATACCCATGCTTCCATCCATTGTGGACCTTCAGCACCATCCAATGCACATCCAGCTATTGTGCCATCAATCAAGAGTTGTTTGAGTGCGCAATCATCTATCAGCTGACAGCTACTGGTATTGACTATGAAAACACCTGCAGGACTCATAAGGTAGCAAATCAGAGTGTGTTGTAGCATGAACAAAGAAAGCAGATAAACTAATTCAGCAAGCAAGGGAATGCCCCAAAGAGAGGTAAAACAGAAAATGGAAATGGGGAAGGAACTATCCTACCAGGCTTTATGTGCTGCAGGCACCCGGCACTAAATATATTTGTTGTATCATTTGTTAATGCGTAATGAAGTGAAACAAGATCACTTGCTGGCAATAAATCATTGATAGTATCCATTCTTCTGGCAGCAGAAGGAAATACAATAGAAGGCCGTTTTATTTTCCCAGTAGCTTGCACAAAACATTTAACAGAGCTCGAAATCAACATTGTGCTTTAACTTTGTTATCAGGTTAAAATGTGTTGTGTAATTAAGAAACACAACGAAAGCTAATTCAAGCGAGACATTTAAACAATATGATGAAATTTCTAGTATGAAGGACCAGAGTTGAGCATATAAAACCAAACTGAATACTTGATAGTTGCAACTTCAATCATAAATTAAGAAGTGGTGAAAATATTCTCATCTGATCATTTTACCGTACATTACACCAGTTAACATCTTGTGAAAAGAGAAAATGAGTTCTTCAGTTCTGAAGGCTTCCACTAGGAGATCAGTCAATCTAAAAGGCACACAGTATTCAGACCTTTCCAACTATCCCATTATCATTCCTGATTCTTTACGTTGAAAATTTAGAAAACCCCAAGCCCCAACAAATACTGGTTTGCAAGAAATTAATTTTAGCGTAAGTCATAACCAACATGAGTAGAACGGCACAACTAGTAACATCCACCAAATAGGATCACATAAATCTACAAGGAGGCGAGAACATACTAGATGCCAAAAATCTGATCACCTACATGAAACGAACGCAGGAATCCAGCGAACAATTAATTAGGTGATACTGGTGCAAAGCACTCTTGGATTCTTCAAATCACCTAAACTAGCAATTTCACGCGGCACACACCGACAGTACAATCCTAGAACCACAAAATTAACAACATGAAGAGAGCATGAAACTAGCAGTGCAGATCACAGGCTAGAAGTGTACGAATGGTGGATCCGGCACCTCGTAGAGCGGATCGAAGTAGAGCACGCTCATGCGGAAGGCGAGGCATCGCGCGGCGGCGTTGACGCCGACGATATCGAGCACGAGCCCCCGGCAGCGCCGCATGCCTCGGCACAGCGGCTGGACGGAGCCGAGCCACCCAGCGGGCGGCGCAGAGGAATGGCGGGACATCTGGTGGGTGCGGCGGAGGAGGCCGAGGAAGAGCGCCATGACGGTGTCGGCGACCTCTTCGACGCGGTTGGCGTCGACGTGGACCAGGCGGAGGCCGAGCTCGGCGGCCGCGGCGCGGTCGGGGGAGCCGAGGCAAAGCAGCAGCTGCCACGGGCGGAGCCGGCGCTGCGCCGGGCGCGGGAGGAAGGCGAGAGAGGGGAGGAGCACCGCGGCAGCGGCCTCGACGCGGCCGGCGCGTGCTCCACGGCCGCCGCGCCGGCCAGCGCCTCCTGCTCCATCGACGGGTCCTCGAGGTCGAGGCAGTTGAGCGTCACCACTCACCACCAGCGCCTGCCTGCTGCCTCCGGCAGCGCATGGGCCGGGCTGTGCAACATCTTTGGGCCCGTGCCCGTCAGCTGTAGAGCCTGTCGCGTCTCGGATCGGAACGACGAGCAGGCCACTACCCGCACCGCACCACGGTATGCGGTACTGCGGCGCGTGTGCCCACCGCCGAACCGTCCTCGCGCGGTGCGGCAGCGTGCGTACTATGCAGTTTTTCGGCGAAATGCACGAGCCAGCAGAGGAATCAGCGCCCGTCGGATCAGAACTCGGCACGCGGGATCGAGCCGGGCCGACGAGACCGAGGCGAGGTGCGATTTTGAGCTCGGATTAGCACATGCAAATCGGTGCGTAATGCGTTGATTTTGCCGCTTTGCTTGCTTGCCAACGGTCTGTGCGGTGTACGGGACACTGGTACCCGTGGAAATTGAAGATCTGAGCTTGCGTGAACCGTGCGCCAGCGAGCGTACAACGTGAATGCCAGCCCATCATATATATATACACACACGGCCCATGGGATTCCTAGGCTTGCGATGCTGGCTAGAGTAAGATGATATCCATTAGGCCCTGTTATCTCAGGCTAAATACCAGCTATATCCCCAGGGAGGTTTCTGGCCCAGACAGTGCTCTATTTGGGCTGCTGAAGAGGTGCATCAGACTAGCTGAGCAATTCTCACGATCGAACGTTCCAACTGCACAGGCAGAGGCTCGTGATCTCATCTAGATCACAATCAAGTTCCTGAGAAGAAGATTATGGGCATGCATTGGCAGGCAGGTCACCAGAAAGCTACACGAACAGCTAGCTGTGCCATAGAGAAGCGACATCCATGCCTCCTGTTGGATTTGCTGGAAAGGGTCATGCTGTGCAAGAACGGAAGCACGGTCACGGAATGGGTCAGATCTACACGTGGATTCGCCGGAAGAGGCAGTTACTAACTACTAACGCATCTCATCCTCCTCTTCACGTGTACAATGGTACACATTAGCTATATGTAAGTTAATACCATGTAGAATTTTAGTTAATATGGAAAATAGAGAAAGAGGATAGAGAAAATAATATTTATTATTTAATGACGGTTTTATAAATAGTTTTAGATCTGTTCAGATTATCAGATAGATAATCTATTAATCAGATAAGAGATTATTACGTATAACTATATGATAATTTATCAGATGTATTGTCTTTAAATCTGTTCATATTTACATCGGTATGTATCGCAGACAGCTACGATTTATATCGCCGTACATACCCTCAGCCCTAACCCGCTTCAGATCGCACGTGCGTGGCATTCGGCGTTGGCCCGGTCCATCCGTCCTCTTATAACTCCCAAACAGTCGCTTCGATCGATCAACCCCGCCGAGCGGTGTACGTGCGGCTCCAACGATGCTCCGCTTCACCGCGCAAGACGTTGACGTGCGAGCACGAAACGGCGCATCTTTACGCGAGTCCGTACGCGCGCTGCGCGAGCTCGATGCCAACGTTTGCCGCGCGCTCAGACAGAAGCTAGCGCTAGCTATCATTTCGCCCGTTTCCACCGAACGGAGTAACCACTACCGACGAGCAGTCAAGCACCGCAGGAATCACGGGCGCCTCCTTTACTTTGCCCGGCTCGTTCCTGTTGGCTATTGCGCTCTCTTTGTGCGTGTCCGCCGTCCTGCGCTGCGTGTGATGATCGATCTAATATGTTTATTTTACGCTTCTTAACTTTTCAAAAAAAATATATTTAATACCCTTAACTATAAAACTAATTATTTAGCACCTAAATTTAGAAAATCGGATTTATTTATATCTTAAGGTGGTTTTGAAGATCAGTTTTGCTCACAGAGATCTAACTTAGAGTGATTTTTATTGGTTTTGCTATATAATATAGCTATGTTATTGATTTTTGTTGATGTAAATCCAAATAAGAGAATGAACTAAGATGAGAAAAAGAAAGAGAATGTATATTTAGAGAAAATGAGTGAGAAAGAGATTGGTGATATTGATGTCAATACGCTTGAATTGGATCCTCATTACTAAAACTCGATGACGTAGCTGCTAGTATGGTGAAAACCATTTTGAGTGAGATCCAAATCATCAAAACCAACTTAGGCGTAAATTGACATGATTTTATAAGCTTAAAAGATTAAATACCCGATTTTGTAGTTAAAGATGTTAAATAAATTTTCGAAAAGTTGAGAGGTGTCTTTTAGCTGCACAGCAAGAAATTCTGAAAGGCTACTTTGGAAACAAAAACATTTGGGATTTTTGAATAATACATTTTAAAAAGGAATTGTGACATTAATATGCGAAATGAAAAATTGTAAAATAATACCCATCACTAAACTGCACGATTTAAATAGGAGTAGTCACCAATGGCCGGACGAAGACCCTATTATCGCCATACCGTATGACGACAACTCCTTAATCCTGCGGTTAATGTTGCACCTACAGAGTCGAGGCAGCAGCGCGTAACAAATGGCATTGTCGCCATACAGTGTGGCGACAATAGAATGTCGTCCAACGGTTCAAACAACAACCAATGCATGAGGCTCTGGCTTCACAATGCACCCCTTCGCTATGCTACCGCTGAGAGAAGCGATTTTTTTTTAAAATAATACATTTTTTATTCAAATTGCAAACATATACATTGATCTAAAAAAATTACAAAATTATATCTGTGTCGCCATATGGTTGGGGGACAATAGCGCAAAACGTAGAAAGAGCTGAACCATTGGGTAACAAACTATATCTCCGTCGCCATATGGTTTGGCGACAATAGGTTATCGTCGAACTGTTGGACGGCAACCTATTGTCGCCACACCGCATTTACGACAATATCATATGTCACGCTACCGCTGCTTCGCCTACGGGTGAAACACTACCGTGGGATTAAGGAATAGGGTTTTCGCCTCCGCCCATTGACGACTACTCTTATATCATCATACTATTTGGCGATTAAAAATTATTTTTACAATTTTTTTGTTTCGCATATTAATATCGTAGTTCCTTTTAGAAAATGTATTATTAAAAAAATTCAAAACATTTGGAACCTGCAAATGTTTCTGGCTCGCCCATTCATTTTTTTCATCAGGTCCATTCAATTGTTTGTACAAACTACTACCAAAGTTGATGAAAGCAACACATCAAGAAATATAAACGAAACCCTGCTAAAACCTTGTGCCATCAAAAATCAACGGGTGGGATCGACGGAGCACGAATCAAGAACCACGTACGCAATAGGATTTTTCGTGAGGTGTCCCACTTGTCAGTGGAGGGTACTGACTGACTCCCCGTGCCCGTGGGCAGTGTGGCTGGCGACGTTGGCGTAGGGGAGCTTCTTGCAGTGGGAGACGCGGAAGTCCGGCGTGCGCTCGTAGCCGGCGAAGACCTCCTCCCAGATCTCCGCGAAGGCGCGGAGGATGAGATTGTGGTGGCGCGGCGAGTTGAGGGACAGGAAGCGGTGCAGCAGCTCCCGCAGCTCTGCGCTTCCCACGATCTCCTTCTCCACGATCATCTGCAGCATGGACCGCCGGAAGTCGACGAGCGGGTCGGCTGACTCCTTGACCACCGCCACGCTCTCCTCCACCTTCCCGGCGCCGCCGCCTCCCTTCGCTCACGGTCCGTCTGTGCCGCCTGCCGCCACCGTCCTTGGCGCCGCCACAGCCGCCTTCTATGACGGCGCCCTGCAGGAGCGGACGGTCCGCTCGAGCTCGCCGAGCTGGCGCAGGAGCGTGGCCACGCTGGGCGTGCTCCAAGCTGGTGTCGGCGTCGACTGTATCGGCGTAGTAGGAGGAGGGAGAGAACGAGGAGGACGCCGCCGCAGTGGAGGACGCCGTCTTGCTTCCTGCTCTCTTTGTCGCCGTTGTGCTAGTGGTGGTGGTGGTGGTGGTGCTGGACATGGTGGTAGTAGTATTCGACATGTTTGTGGGCGGTGTAGTCAAGGGGGACTGCTTGTCGGAGCCGTCGGAGATGGAGACGGCCTTGAGCTGCCGCAGCCGCACATGAAGCCGCGGGCCTTCTTCTTGATGCGCAGCCCTCCGCCGCGCCACGGCGGTGTAGTATCATCCCCTTCATCGAAGCCTTCTGATCTGACGGGAACGTGCGGCCTAGTGGTTGAAGAGACTATAGAGAGGTGGTGTACTGGAGAGAAGAGAAAACTAGAAAGCCTGAGGTTTAAAAAGAGCCAGCTTGTTGGCTTCCAGTGGACACGATCAGCCGCCTTGCAAAGTCAAACGGCTATGCTAGTTTCTGTGTGGAAGCAATCAGATGTTGGTGAAAAATGGTTAGATGAACACTAAGCATAAACTTATCTGCATTAAATCACATATATCTTGATGCACAATCGCAAATAAATGTGAAAATCAGCCTACATCCCATATTATTTTATATGATTTACAGCAGAAAGATTTTGTACAACTCCGTTAAAGATTTGTTCATATTTTTGTGGTTTATCTCTAGCATATGGTGGGTTGTTATACTGGGTTCAAACCAAATTGTTTTAAGAACCAAACCATAAAATTTTCACGCATTGATCCAAGAGAAGTCCCTGGTTCATGGGTTCATTTTCCACCGCAATGTACAAATTTTGTTTGCATTGTGAAATAAGGTTTGATCACATCAGAAACAAATGTAAATCAAACGAAACTCCGTGTTCCATAGTTTTTATAACCCAGAGATTATATACAATTAACTTACATATATACAGAGGCGGAGCCAAGATTCATTCAAGAGGGGGCTTAAACAAGTACATATACTAAATATAAAAACTACCTCCTGATTCGCCGAGAGGGCCAGAGTTTTCAGTAATGGGCCAGTAAATGGAGCCCCACCAAGCCCCCTTGGCTCCGCCGCATATATGCTTTTCTTAGGGCATGTTTGGTAGAGCTCCTGCATCCCACTTCACCGAGATCCAAATTTGTAGGCTAAAATAAAGTGAATTAAGTTTATATTTTTGATCTAAAATTTGAAAAGATGATCCATCTAAACACTCTTAATATACTCATAGATTCACTCCACGGATCCGTAGAGTTAGAATACCCACCCACTGCATCTATGGATCTGATGAGCCGAGCCCTACCAAACACACCCTTAGTTTAATGTTCATGCAGTTCTGTGTTATGGTTAGTTCCCAAAAGAAATGGTTAGTGTCCATGTTCCATATATTTGTAGACGTGCAATGAGGAATGGTTAGTTTCAAAAGAGAAAAGGTGACAATTGCAAGTAGTATAATTTAGATGGAATAATAATACTTTCTTTAAAGCAGTGAGATTGGCGAGAGCTCACCATGCCACGTCGCCTCGCAAAAATGCCCTTCGCAAAATTGGAAATTACGTCAATCCTTTTGTCGGCTTTTTAATAAAATAGATCCAAAAATAAAATTACGCTCGTGTCCCTTCGAGGTTTGCATTTAGGTCCTCACGCGGTTTTTAGCGGAATCGACCGAAAAAAAATTACGCTTAGATCCCAAAACGCTTTTTGGCCGGATTGACCAAAAACGAAATTACGCTTATATCCTCCGCGTTTTTTCAAACAAATCTCGTATTCCCGACGGCTCATAGCAGTCCGTGGATTCGACGACGGAAAAAAATTACGCTTAGGTCCTAAAAGATGTTTTGTAGTTGTATTGATACGAAAAATGAAATTACGCTTATATCTCTTCGCTTTTTTCACAAAATCCACTGATTCACCGACGGCTCATACATTTATGTTCTTAGACCCATTTTTCCAAAAATAATCATCGAACTAAATTTCGCATGTCGCAACGCTATGCGAACTAAATTTCGACGACGCAACAGAAGCCGCGAATCTTTCTAGTCTGTTACTAATTTGGCAAGTATCTCGACTGTGGCTAGCATCAAATAATAGAATACATCATACCTCTATTATTTCTTGAAGAGTTCCACGCCAAATAAGCTGAGCTTAGCTTGTTTGTTTAAAAAAATATGTTTAGGTACTTTTTCATAAAAATACGCTTAAGTCCTTTTGAGAAAAAATTACGCTTAGATCCTTCCACCATTTTTTACGAAGAGAAGGACCCTGATAAATGCAAAAAGTGTAATTACGCTTAGATCATTTTTTGTTTTTTACGAAGGACCTTTCGCTTATCGATAAATGACAAAAAGTGTAATTACGCTTAGATCGCTTTTGCCGCTTATTTAAAAGGACCTTTCGCTTATGTGAAATTGCGGATCCGCCGTGAGAGGACCCCAAAAGACGCGAAAAATTTAGACACGCATAAAAACAATGGCGTGGTGTGGCGTACCAAGCAGACATTCCTAGTATCCATTAAGCCCGAAGGAATGGAGAGATTCTAGGGCATAAGGTACGGTTTTTTGCAAAAAAGCACTCAAAAATCAAATCGTGAATGTGTCCTTCCATCGGTTATTTTGCAAAAGAATCCCGTAGTAGTTCGCAAATTCAACTCAAGCGCTTCGTTAAACTTGAAAGATTTTAAATTAGTTTAGGTCCGATTATTTTGCTAAAAATCTCGTGGTTCGCAAAATCGACACGAGTGCTCGCTCTTAAACTCTAAGATTTAAAATTATGTTTAGGTCCTCTCGCGCCAGCTTTTTAAACCCAAAAGATTTAAAATTATATTTAGGTACGGTTATTTTATGTAAAAAATCCCGTGGACACAAGCACCGTTCTTTAAACTTGAAAGATTTAAAATTACGCTTAGGTCCTCTAGTACGCTTGTTCTTAAACCCAATGATTTAAAATTATATCTAGGTCCGCTTATTTTGCAAAAATCCCTTGGTTTCGCAAAATTGACACGAGTGTTGGTTCTTTAAACTCGAAAGATTTCAAATTATGTTTAGGTCCTCCTGAGCGCCAGTTCTTTAAACCCAAAAGATTTAGAATTATATTTAGGTTCGGGTATTTTGCACAAAAATCCAGTGGTTGCTGCAAATTTAATCTGGGCGCCGGTTCTTTAAGCCTGAGATATTTAAAATTACATTTAGGTACTTCTACCATTTTTGCAACAAAAAAAACTCCAGAGTGAGATTTACGCGACGCAGCGTAGCGCTATACTATCTAGTAGAAATTATCATGGGAACCTTATGATCACACATATGAATTATATAGTCAATCATCAGATAGAAAAGAATTTTTAGTCAGATTTAATTTCCACACAACAAAAGTGTGTGTCCACAAAATTTCCGTAGTAAGTCCTTTTATACGGAATTAATTATCACTACTACGTAAAGAGTTATATTAGACCTCTCATCAATCATCGACGCTTTTATCCAAAAATCGCGCTGATGAGGTTCACGCCATTGATGTTTTTGTCTAAAACCGCTTGTGATGAGATATGCACATCATCGATGGTTTTTGCCAAAACCGCTGATATTAGTATCATCACCGACGGTTTTAGCCAAAAATCGCCGCTGATAGTGATGATCTATGTGACATCACAAACGGTTTTAATCAAAACCATCTCGTGAAGTGAACCACATCATCGACAATTTTTGAGAAAACCATGTGATGTATATATATAAATGTAATACAAAGCCCGATCCAAGGTTAAAAACCGCCAAAATCTCAAAATCTACGCCAAGATTTCGGATTCGATGAGGATGGGATCCAAAATCCTGGCGGGTAAAAAAATTGAAAAAACTAAATTGCTACAGAATCTCAAAATCGGTGACATTTCACCGTATCTCACAAATCTCATTTTTTACCGGTTTTGACTTTTTATGGCTTGATTTTATCGGATTTGGTCCAATAACCCTTAAGAAAGTCATCTTTCATGAAAATTTGTTGAAAACCCAAATTTTTTATATGTTTTAAAATTTTGGCGTAAAGACTATCGATATTTATAAAACTGCATGCTTTATCATGATCTATAAACTTTATGGTACTATATATAATAGTGTAGGATCATACGTAAATTTTTTCAAAATAATTGACCTTCTTTGTTATCTTTAAAAATCAAAAACAGAATAAACATAATTGGGATAAGAACCTTTAAGAATTTTATAAATTCGCTCGAGCGCGATCATGACCCAAATTTTTATGACGGCTTAAGAATTTCTCATTACCATTCTATACAATTTTTTTAAAATCAACTTTTGTTTGCTCAATCAAATTTATGTAAGCATTGCACTTCATTTGTTATATTTCAAAAATAAAAACAGAAAGAACATAAATGGTATAGTGCCCTTGTAAGAATTATATAAAATAATCGAGTGCAATAATTATTCAAAATTTTACGAGATCTTAATAATTTTCTTAGAACCTTCTGTCAGAAATTTTAAAAACTATAAACCTTTTTGATTGCTAAAGCAAATCTATGTATTGATCATCGCCTTTTATCAGATGTAAAATCGTCGTAATTTTTGAAAATTCTTTAAGCTTTATCATAATCTAAAAATTTATATAACCATTAATGATACATCAAGATTATCCAAAATAAATTTCAAAATTTTCTCACGTGGTTTGAATCATATTTCATTTGGTTTAATTTTGGCGGTAAGGCTTTTATCAGACAAGAGCACTCTCTTAATTTTTAAAAATTCATGAAGCTTGATCATAATCTAAAAATTTTATGGGAATATTATTGACGTATCATAACCATGCAAAAACAATTTCAAAATTTTCTAATGCGGTTTGTTCCATTTTTCATTCTATTCAAACTTGCTTGACAACGTTTTATCAGGAGTTTAAAAATTCTTCAGGCTCGATAATCATCTTAAATTTCTATGAGAATATCACTGATGTGTCAGGACCCTCTAGAAAAATTTCAAAATTTTTTGATGTTGTTTGAGTCATTTTTTGCTCGGTGCAAATTCATCGAAATCTCGGCAAATCTCGCAGAGATTTCGGTTTTCTTGGTGCAAAAAAAACCGGATTTGAATTTTTTTTTGTATTTCGTCCGGGATTTGTCTGAAGTTCTGAGATCTCAGCGAGATTTTGTATTTCGGCCACCTTGGAGATGTCATCCGAAATTGATATTTCAACCCTTGGCTTGACCCACTCAGTGTTTTTAGGGTTTTGAGAGAACTTTTGAGGAGGCTACGGCTGTGAGGCAATCTGGTGAAAAGAGACTGTTGATTTGGAAGGGTGATTGTAGATCCATTTGTTCTTACTAATTTAAGTTTAGTACTTAGTTCTAATTATATTATATTCAAGATCTAGCTTGGTAAACATAGAATTGATGAGGGGTTTAAATCTAGCTTGTAGATCCGGTTGTTCTTTGTGATCTAACGTAGTAATTGGTTATAATTGCATTATAATCAAGATGTTGCTAGCTTGGTAAAGGGAGACTTGAAGATGCTTGATTTAGATCTAGCTAGCTTGGTGGGTCTATTTGGTTTGATGACAAATTTGCTTTACTGAACCTTACCAATATTTGGTATTATGAAATTAAATTTAGTCACCAAAATGGCTACCAATGTTATGTTTTGGCTAAAGATTGGCAAAAAATGAACTAGAGAACCAAGGGAGAATTGAATGTTACAAAAATTTGGTAGCAAACCAAATGTCTTCCAAATTTGGTCAATGCTACTAAAATTTTGTAAGACAATCATTGGTATCTATTGTAAGCAAACCAAACAAGCCTAGCATGACTATGATTTAGGGTGTGCTCCAATTTAAGAATGTACACATGTGCACTTCTATTGTATTCCAATATTTAACAGCAATATTGTTATATGTGTAGCATAGATGGACCAAAGTTGGATATATACTACGAACCGTATGAATGCCGACTACATTAATGGCGTCTCTACTTTTAGAAGAGATGCAGAGGAGGATATGTTGAATAAGGGGACGCAATTTATGTCTTATCCATGTATTGACACGAACATGAGGATGTTTGGATACTCAGCAAATCGGCTAACACTTGATTCTAAGGGGTTTCAAAAGAGGTATGCATGTTGGACCAATCACGTAAAGAGCAGATTATACAGAAGCAGGCAGAGCTAACATCACTGACAAAGTCAACGATATGCCGGATGATATCGATTATGCTTCCGATGAGGACATGTTGCACGATGACAATCTGCATCAGATGTTACACGATGCAGAAGGGAACCGTAATGAGAGAGTATTTTAAATTCCGCGGCTTGATGGATGACTCAGAGAAACCTTTGTTTTTGGGCTGCAAGTCAAAATACACAAGGTTGTCGTTCGTGCTTGAACTGCTGAAACTGAAGGCAAGCAATGGTTGGTCCAACAAGAGTTTCATGGCGCTATTAGGTCTATTAGCGGACATGCTTCCGATGAAAACGAGTTGCTGATAGCCACCTACAAAGCCAAGAAGATTCTTTGTCCCTTGAGAATGGAAGTAGAAAGAATACATACATATACGAACGACTGTATCCTCTATCGTAAAGAGAACATAGACTTGCATGTATGTCCGGTGTGCAACATATCCCGGTACAAGCGTAAGAATCAACCAGATGATGATGGCGAGGGCATCGAGGTGAAGAAATGACCTCTTGCTAAGGTGGCTTGGTATATGCTTGTAATTCCCTATTTGAAGCATTCATTTGTCAACCCAAGGGAGCCAAAATCACGCATTGGCACTCAGAGCGTAAGAATGATGGAATGCTAAGACACTCGTTGATTCTTTCTAGTGGAGAAACATCGATAGGAGGTTTGCATAATTCGGTGCGAAATCGAGAAATATAAGGTTTGGATTAAGTACAGATGGAATGAATCATTTCGATAACATAAGCAGCCGACATAGCACTTGGCCCGTCAATCTCTGTATCTACAACCTTCCTCCTTGGTTGTCTATGAAGTGGAAGTACATTTTGTTGTCCATATTTAACCAAGGGACGAGGCAACCTAGGAACGATATTAATGTATTCCTAGCACCATTGGTGGAAGATCTAAAAACACTGTGAGTTCGTAGGGTACAGGTATGTGATGCGTATAAACGAGAGAACTTCAATTTAAACTGCTTGTTGTTCTACACCATGAATGATTATCCTATCATTGCTAACTTGTCGGGCCATTGTACAAAATAAGCAAAAGCCTGTATCACTGCTTATATGATACCGAGAGTGTGGATCAATCACTAGCGAAACCTGTACATGTGTCACCGTGAGGTTCCTACGAAGGAATCGCCATACCACAAGATGAAGAAATAATTCGACGGAAGGAATAAGCACGGTTCAGCTCCAAGGCCTTTAAGCGAGACACGCTACTAGGAGCTCATCAGGTGATTATGATATCGACATAGTTATAAAAGGGCCAACATTTACAGCTATGCATGAAAGGATACGACTTAAATGGGTACACATTTTACACTAGAGATCGTGATATGAAGAGCACAAACTGTAATAGCGGTGTTCACATTGATGCTCAATACCGCTAGATCGACGAGGAGCTCCTACTATGAGTTCATAGAGGAGATTTGGGAGCTCGAATACATACTATTCAAGATCTCCTTATTTCGTATTGTGGGTCCACCTCCAAAGAAAGCGGATTGATAAGTACTGCGCCACTACTATGGACGCCAAACGGTCGGATATCAAGATGAATCGCTCGTACTCGCTAACTAAGTTGTTCAAGTCTTCTATGTAACCGATCACCCAATAAGAAGTGTCACGTAGTTCTTTAGGGAAAATGAGGATTATCGGAGTTGAGAATGTAGTAGATGAGGAAAAGTACAATCAATTTAATGAGCTGCCTCATCGAAAACGCTATCACGGTCCAGAAGAACAACCTAAGGAAGCTAGCTACACACACGTTGAACATCGCCAAGGGCTAATTTTTATACAAAAGAATAAGCAAGTGAAGTTATGATGAGGTGTCGTCATGTTTATTTTTCATGTGTAAAATGCTGAATTTATAACCAAGTGGATGATTGTGATGAACTTTGCAAAATCTACAGTGCATATCTATATAATGATTGTGATCAATTGCTAACATTCTAACCTTTATGATTTTGACGTAAAATCAACTTGAAATTCTATTGAAAATATTAAAAGCAAATCGTCACTGTGATCTAGAATGATACATTTTGAGTCTATGATTAGAGACATCATAGACGGTTCCATAATGTAAACTTGTCACAAACGGTTCTATAATAGAACTGTTTATGATGTGGGATACATCACAGATGATTCTGTTATGGAACCGTATGTGATAACATCACTATAAATATAACCGTGTGCACTATTTGTCCAAACCCTAGCCTCCCACATGCGCCGTCTCTCCCAAAGACTAGCGACCTTCCCCTCGGCGACCTCCTCCTCCTCCCCCACGGCGACCTCCTCGCCGGTGACCTCCTCCTCCTCATGTGACCTCCTTGTCGGGTGGTAATGCTTATGCCTCTTACTTTATTTGTCTTAGTTGTCTATTTGATGTTAGTTCGGTATGTATGTTCCAATTGGTGAGAAACCTACATAAATTGTGTAGGAACTTTGTGGTCCTGCCTTCCTAGGTATTGCAATTTGATGCAGATCAAATTTCAGTGATTGCACTTAACAACTTCGTTATGGTTATTCTGCTTTGTCATACATAATCATTCGATGTAGATGTAGCAAATGAATATATGTTTATATTCATTCCCCTAATTAGTAGAACTTTGCTTATTAACAAAGGTTCACAAGGTGCACTTTATGTTTGCATAAACACCGTAGCTGAGGTATGAGTCTTGTATCTGAGTGTGGTATGTGTCTCATTGATTAGGAATAGATAAAATATTTCATAAATATGTTTCCTTACAAAGTCAAACAATTATATTTCATACATGCAGCTAGCACCCTAACAAACAATGAACCGTAGAAATGATAATAAGATGAATAAAAATCAAGCTTGTACCTATAGCGCTGTTCGCCAGAGCTAAGAGTTCTCTCAGACTCATTAAGCATGGTACTTTCTTTAGCAGCTGGTAATTAGCATCTGTGGCTAAATAAGTTTGGTATCCAACTTATCGCCCATCCGAAGCTCATATGAAGTTGGGAACATTTGTATATGCCATTTCTACATAAAAATAAAGCAAGGAAAGTAAACAATGAACAACGTAAAAAGAACATGAAGCATTAAAGTAGCCAACTATTTTACTGTAGTATTCATATAGAGATTCATCAATTAATGGTTTGGAGGAATAGGCATATTGTTTTTATTTATATTATACCATCAAAGGCAAGATCTCGAACTCGCAAACGAACTCCTTGATGTCACTAGCAATGCTCTCGTAATACATACCATGCAATACAACTTGTAACTCAGAAATCAAATCTCTCCAACATTTCTTTGTTCTAATCTGAATTCTTAAAATGACCGCATGAACTTCGTGTTCTTTTTTCTTTATCCAGTGGGTTAATGTGTAGTGGATTGCGTTATATCTAATGAACAACCCAAATTTTGATAATTTAATTCCTTTTTCGTCGATTGGTTATATCTGATGAAGATGACGTCGCCACAATCCTCGTCACCGAATGGATCTGATGAGCCGAAGATAGAAAAACCAAGACACGGTTCAAGAGGCGTCATTTAATCCATAGGACGCTTGTGTAGTCCACATGATCAAGTAAGATTCAACATAGCACGCCTCATCGGATAAGCAACGCCGCACAAAGTAGATATTTCTTAGATTTGCATCTATGCAGCTTTTTTAGTCAAATGGTAAAAATACGAAAGTTTTGGAAGGACCCTACGAATACGAATACACCTTGTTTTAATTTGAGGCAAAATTTCAAATACAGACAACTTTGTGCAGTATAATTTCAATTTTGGACAACTTTATCGCAGATTCTCGAAATGGCAATAAACCCAGATCTGGCACAAGAAGGCATAGCGGATTGGTGTGCTTCGCTATGCCATAGCCAGACCCCAAAATCGGCTATGGCATAGCCGCAAGACACCATGTGCCGCCTATGCCTCGTGGGGTCTACTGCGCTGGCCGCCGTTGTTCCGCTTCTTTCCATTTATTTGCGCCAAAGCTTCTTTATCGGTTGTTCATTTTGCATGCATGCATGCACGGTTATCGCTTTAGCTAATCTCCTCGCTTACGCCAAAGTTATAAAGTCATTATTTGCATGCATGCATTCTAATCTAATCACCTCGCTTGTCGTTTCTGATGCATTCTCCTCGCAAGATAAATAGAGGGGACGGAAGTGAGGGAGGTGCACCGCAAGTAGAAGAGAGGAGCCGAGGTGCAGAAGAGGGAGGTGCACCGCAAGTAGAAGAGAAAGAAGAGCGCCACAAGGTAAGAGAAGAAGACGACCAAATACTGTAAGTCTTTGCCCGAGTAATTACCCGCTTAGATTAATTATCGCTGGTAAGTAATTATTAGAGTAATTATCCGTTAGATTAATTAGCGCTCGTAAGTCGCTGGTAGAGTAATTACATTGTTAGGTTAATTAGCCTTGGTAAGTCATTGTTAGAGTAAATACCCTGCTAGACTTATTCGTAATTACCGTTAGATTATGGCCTCATTCATGCATCTCATTCGCTCTCACGAACGTAATCACCGTTAGGAACTTAGTAATTATAGTCATTGTTAGATTAACTAGAGTAATTATTCAGAACTACCTAGTCGATTAATAGCGCTGGTAATTCATTGTCGATTAATTAGCGTAAGTATTTAGAAAAACCTAGTTAGATTAATTAGCGTAAGTATTCGATTTACGTAGTTAGATTAATTAGCATGAAGACGATACCTAAATTAGAGAGCGATTATAGTTAGTATGTTAATTGCTCCTAACTCATGCATCTGCGAGGCTAAATGAAATCCATGCATGTGAGGCCAGAAACATGCATGCAACGTGGCCCGCCAATGCTACAAATGTCAACTCATTTGTTTGATGTTTGGTCTGGTTGCTTCATATGCATGCATCCATACTTTGCATGCCAACTTTGCACGCCGAAAGTCGCTTATTCTCGCATGCATGTTTCTTGGTTGATTGCTTCACATGCATCCTCACTTTTCATGCATTTTTCCTTGTCGATCGCCTCACATGGTTAAGCGCAACGCAGATAAATAGAGAGGAGAGCAAGCGTAACTCGCAGAGGAGCGCCGCACCGAGAGCCCGCACATCGAGGATTTGCGAGTGAGAGGAGCTTGGCTAGTAGAGGTTCTAGAGGTGTCCAAAGGCAGAGCAAGGAGAAGGAGAAGGAGGCGCCCAAAGGTTGGTAAGTCGCTGCTAGATTAATTTGCGAATTACCTAGTTAGATTAAGTAGCGATGGTAAGTCATTGTTAGATTAATTAGACTAATTATTCGTGAACTACCTATTCATTAATTATCGTTAGTAAGTCATTGTCGATTAATTAGCTTAAGTATCGAATTACCTAGTTAGATTAATTAGCGTAAGTATTCGTAATTACGTAGTTAGATTAATTAGCGTGAAGACGATTCAGTAAATTAGAGAGCGATTATAGTCGTGATATTAATTATTGCCTCACTCATGCATCTCATTCGCACTCATGTACTTAATCTCAAGCATCAATCATAGTATATTAATTATTGCCCCACTCATGCATCTCATATAATTATAGTTTTATTTATTTCTACATGGCAAGATACGCCATCGATGAACGAAAAACCTTTATGTATGGAGCAAAGTAGCAAAAAAATCACGAGTAGGAGCAAGAAAAATCACGAGTACGAGCAAGTATGTTTGGTGCATAAACTAGCACATTTGGTTGTGCTAAATAGTTAGGTTAATTAGAACTCCACAAGAATTAGGCTTGAACTTAGTTGCATGCACTTCACATAGCATAGTTAGATAAAATAGTCTCTAGTTATGTTGTTAAACGAATTGTTAGTAACTCTAACTCATGGGCGTAGTCCGAGTAATTAGTCATGAACAAAAATTTAAATTGTTCAAGAATTAATTTTAACCCCTCAGATAGTTAATTAATTGTTATTTTTGAAACATTTTAGGTACCATATTCCACGTGGCCTTTGCACCATGAATTTTCATATTTACTACGGTGAACGGCCCATCATATTGCACGAGAGAATAGTCACAAGCAAAAATCGCGAACACACATATAGTTCAAGTGATAGTCCATTAGACTTGGAAGGACTTAAATCACATGTTATGAGCGTGTTATTTAAGCCAGAAACACATACGCTTTTCTCGAGGATAAGCGCCAAGGGAAGTTCCAAACAACAACGCCTTTGTTCACACTTTGTTCGTGACCGAGAAGTAATAAGGCTTGGTTATTGTATGCACGAAAGGCCATAGAGGGCGGGTTTTCGATGGGTGTTTACGTAAACATACCGCCACTAGAGGAGAATGCCGGCGTCGGGTCCTAGCGGCAAATTTTAGGCCACCAGGAGAGGGAGAAGTGGGCCAAGGACATGTGGGGAGGGTAGTTCGGTGCAAATGAAGAAGAAGTACTTCTGTGAGGTAGATGCGACATGTATGGATGACGAGGGGTGGAAGCGAGGATGAAGAGGGCACCGACAACGATGACCCAACCCAAAGTCCAAGATTCGTGGTAATGGCCTTCCGGAGTGTGGCATTGCCGACTATAATAACCTAGCTATGTGGGGTACCGTAGCAATGACATCCAGATTGGGAGACGCTCCCAACAAGTTGGAGCTAATCCATTTCATCAGAATTATGCTGTCATCACTAGAAGAGAGCACAAGTGTACTGTGTCAAGCCCATCGAGTATGAGGTTAGGTGCACCAAGGCCCCTAATCGCTCTTTCTACGTCCGTGCTCACCACCAAACACGAGCACTACTTTGTGGTGAGCCTAACACACCTCATACATGCACGGAGGAGTCGATCGTAACCATGAGCCACGTGGTCGACGCTAGATTCATTGCCCAACTAGTTGTGACCTGTGTTGGTTCAGATATTGACTATCACCAAATCAATTATGGAGCAAGTGCAGAGTAGAACAGGATGCACATAAGCTACCTAACCGCTGACGAGCAAAGCGTATATGCTGAAGATGCTTTTGATCATTCAAGACTCGATAACTATGCCCCGAGGTTGCCGCAGAAGATATCAATTACCAACCTGTGGACTCGCTTCGCAATGGCGACGAGCCTACTAAGCTTCAAGATGGTTCGCTCAAAGATCGCGAACGATACCGATTAGGGTATTCGTCTTTCTGACAATGCATTGAGGCTTTCAAGCATTGCGTGCCCGCTATCCGTGTTGATGGCACATTTCGAGCGGAAAGTACTATGGCACCCTATCGACCGCGATCACGGCCGATGCAAACAACCGTGATAATACCAATTGCCTCACGATATGTGGAGAGTGAGAACAGCGATAGCTGGTTGTGGTTCCTCACTTTGGTCCGGACGCGGTCGTGGGGATAGACAGAGAGTGTGTGTTGTGTCCGACCGCAATGTAGTCTTCTCCACGCCTAGAGGTGCCGCATGGCAAGACGGACCCGCCTATAGCGTAATGATGTGGAGAGAAGGTGGTGCATGCGACACTGGTGCAAACCTATATTCACTGCACCATAACAGTCCCTAGTGAAGAAGTTCAAAGGGTTGTGCCTTCGTAACCATCCCGCCAAGTTTCGTGAGATTTGGAGACAGCTTGAACGAGACGACAAGGAAAATGATGGAAAATCAAGAATCACAGGAGGAGCAGTGTAATGCAAATGGTGGGAGGGCAAACCGTCATTAATCATGATCGCCGCACCTTTAGCCAATGGATAGCAGGAAGCCAATGAGCGCTGGGCCCTTATGCACGACACAAAAAGCGCGAGGTTAGTTGCGCCTATTAATTTGTGAGATTAACTTTGTGTAAGAGTGTTCGACCCATTCATGATAAACTTTGCGTGTTTGCTTGTTAGGTACACCATTATGACGACGAACATAGCGGAAACCTTCAATAATGTCCTTAAGGGCATTCGCGGGCTTCCGCTATGTGCCATAATAGAGCCGACGCTCTACGTAATAAAGAGACTACTTTCGAGATCGTGGTCGCGTCACGACCGGCAAAGACTCAATTCTCAACCAAGGTAGAGGAGATCATCGTGAGTAGGAGGAGCAAATCCATGTTCCACCGCACGAGGGTGTACGACCAAGAACTACATATTTGAGGTGATGTGCCGTCAGAGGTACCACTGCTACAGCCACGGTGACACCGCCCAAAGAATGTACTCTAGGCACAGAGGAGGTGGTGTGCACGCAATAAGCCAAAATCGTGATCATATCCCTTGCTCCCATGTATTCGCGGCTTGTGTGGATATGGGAGGGAACGATGCATCCCAATACATATCGCATTCACACAGCTTGAAGCCCCGAGAGACACTTAAGGCCCCAAGATGAGTTCCTTCAATGTCGTGACAAGTTACAAGTCGATCGATGGGCCTTTGTGGGTGCCTTATCCATTAACACGACGCAAAGAGCTCCGGGAGGCCCAGAGGGACAAGAATGCACGGTGATATGGATGCAAACTGATGCCGCCCAGAGCAGAGGAAGTGCAAGATTTGAAGCAGAGTGGACATGATGGAGGACATGTCCTAATAAGTAGTAGACGATTTAGTAATTTTTTGTACGGTGTTGTATCAGATTTCTTATGTGTTGTATTGCACCGCCTTGTTTAACATTTGTTCCGTCCCAGCATTGTGAATGCTAACTTGTTGTTGTACCGATGATTTTTGTTGCAATCGACCTATGCAGTGGTATTTTCAGATGGCTACCGGTGGTCTTCCCGAGCTTCTTCAAAGCAGAAGACGATGATCAAGATCATGGGAGGATGATTTTCACGCACGCAGTTAGCATCAGTTATATTTATTATGTTAGCACCGTTGTATTTATTGTTCCATATTTCGAGTTTACATTGTAACCATTGATTGTAACATGATCGTGTCCTTTGTAGATGGTTCCATTGCGGCGCGAGTCTTCCACAAGATCAAGGCATTGACCTCGCTTTACTCGTGCCTAACACGAGTTGGACTACCCCGTCGCGCTTTTGATGGATGGGACTATCGAGCCATTACCGCTGGGTGGTGCGACGCACAACTCTCCCTCGCCATGGATGTGTCCTCGATGATCGCCTGTAGATCGCTGGCCCCGAGATGCACACGCCCACCTGGCCCTTTGGAGAGATGACAATTACTTTGAAGGATGTGGCAATGCTTACCGGCTTGCCGATCGAGGTTGCCCTTAGTGGGTACGCGCCACGTAAGGATCGCGGAGGGAGTACGCGGCAACAAAGGTAAACATGTATGCCGTTACACGCGAAAGTTTTTACTTCAATTAAGCTAACATTCATTTGTTTGTGTTGCGTGTTTGGTCGTCCGTGACGCAGCAAGGACCACGGCTCTCTTTGAAATGGTTCTCGCGAATTGCCCGAGTACGGCCCATGTCCTCGAGGGGAGCGACGAGGACACCATTTCGTGCACTGGAGGTGTACCTCTATGATTTACTCGAGGTATCATGTTCTCGCAACGCAATGGGCGACTATCTTGAGCCACACCTCATCTTGTTAGCACGCCATCTAGTCGCGCAACCGGATGAGGTCCCACAAGATAGCCGGGTTCCGCCGTGTTAGTAGCCACCTATAGAGGACTTTGTGATGCTTCCCAATGCCACCGCGAAGGGGTCGATCACGTGTTTTTGCACTGCATGATGTGGAGCCGAGTATCTCCTATCTCTCGCCCTAGGGTGGAGAACGCTATGTACCTAGCGGATATCTCCCGTGACGTGCTCGAGAGCATGAGGCCCACGATGGGCTATAGGTGGATCCATGCTAGGTTATGGATGGAGCCACATCCAGATCACGGAAGCTACCCACGCTACCGTAGCGATCTTGACTTCCCGATCGCCGAGCACGTGAGTTGGGATCCATGGACGCAGGGAGATTTACGGCGAGATCGCAACGAGCGCACGATCTCATCGCTCGCATACGTGATGAGCACCGCGGATGACTACATGCTTCATTGTGTACCGCACTCGCGAAAGTCTACTCCCGAGCATGTGCAATGACGCCGATATCGGCAGTAGTCCCGGCCCCCACCACGGACGCAGCCGATCACACTTGTAAGTTTAGTAGAAAATACCGATTACTACGTTATGATCATTCTTCCTTTGTGAGTTGTAACCCTTCAAACTTTCGGCAGAGGAGCGCAAAGGAACGGGAGGCACGCTGGATTGGTCCACCGCCCATCGTGATCACATATCGCGTGGAACGAGCAGCCGATGCTTCGCCGTAGTCCCTACAGGCCGCACGACCCTTCCTCGCATCGAGTACTTCTCGTGGTACCGCCTTCGCACACGCGCCACTCTACTTAGTGGTCTCGTGGAAGATGCACCAAGACCGCTCCTCGAGGACTGCTCCCGCCACCTTCACGCCCGGTTAGTACTTTGATGCATGCAATCCTTTCAATTTGTCATAAACAATACATACTTACACGTGAACCTCGCTTTGTAGTCGCAGGAAGCGCACGAGATGCACAAAGATGGTAGACCGCACGCTGCGATTTATGGCGAGTCATCATCGCTTCACAACAGAGCGACCTACGAAGGTACTTCATGAGAGGAGGGTGAAGTATATATTTATATTTCGTGTTGTCTATATCAATTTCTTAATATGATATCCTACAATGTACGCTGTCTTATTGGCCAATGCACGATACTACAAGAGCAGAGGGTCTCGCTTGGTCTCGCTATCCGCTCTTTCGTGGATGCGCACCTAGGCCAAACAAGGTACGGTTCCGTTATGGATCCTTCACGCGCCTCCCATGCCGTGCAATCGATGGATACCCATTCATCACGGAGTGCTCGCCCCTCCACACCGTCCGGCCCACATCTCGTGCACATCCGCATCCTCACCGCAAACTCAGTTCCGTGACTTGCTAAGTTTCATGTATCGTGTCATTTTCAATTCGAGGCAATCGTTGTTAAATACTCTACTTTGTAACATAACTCACTACATTTTTTACTACAAAGCAGACTACGACGCCGCCTGATTACCCACATGTGACGCAACCAACAAGTTGTGCCACCATCACGACGAGGTGAGCACGACGGTTCACCATAGCGCGCGTGATGACGCCGTGTTGAGTCCGAGCAAACGCCACATTGAGTGCGGATCATGCTTTCACCGCCCGAATGGAGCAAGCGACTTTCACCGAAGCCTCGACCGTGGACGATGGATGCCCACAGAGGTGAATCTCACAAGATCGCACTGCATCAGCCAGGATCCCACGCAAAGACATCCTACAGGCCAACGCTTCCTCCAGAGGACCCGCTGGCCTCGGTACACCCAGAACGCATGACCGGTGCTAACTACACCTTTGGGGGTCCGGCACAAAGAAATTGATGAGGACAGGGAGAGTTTCCACGCGGCAGGGCCCTCACAGTTGCGGGGCGAGGCGTATTACATGCTCCGTAGACGCTCACCCTGCAGGACTTCACCGTAATGTGGTGGACGACGCGAGGTAGGCATCGATTATTTTTTACATCCTGTATCGATTGATTACTTTGACCTAGCCGTCATGTCAAATAACTATTGAATGGTCAAATTTGAAATACAAGTTTTTTATTTCAGCAACAGAAAAATCATAGAAAATGGGAAGGTTAACGGTGAGTGTTCACGCTATGCCGACCGATTGTTGTTTGCGCGGACCGATTCTTGTTATCACTTTTTAGGTCTTCCGTGCTCGAAAAATTATTTGGTCCACACGAAAGTTGTAGAGAATTTCAAGATGCATCTTCTTCATGTTGGCAAGTTTTTCATTTCAGCAACAGAAAAATCATAGAAAATCGGGAAGGTTAACGGTGAGTGTTCACGCTTATGCCGACCGATTCTTGTTTGCGCCAGACGGATCGATTCTTGTTATCACTTTTTTAGGGTCTTCCCGTGCTCGAAAAATTATTTGGTCCACATGAAAGTTGTAGAGAATTTCAAGACGCATCTTCTTCATGTTGGCAAGTTTTTCATTTCAGCAACAGAAAAAATCATAGAAAATCGGGAAGGTTAACGGTGAGTGTTCACGTTTGCGCCGGACCGATTCTTGTTATCACTTTTTTAGGGTCTTCCCGTGCTCGAAAAATTATTTGGTCCACATGAAAGTTGTAGAGAATTTCAAGACGCATCTTCTTCATGTTGGCAATTGTTTCATTTCAGCAACAGAAAAAATCATAGAAAATCGGGAAGGTTAACGGTGAGTGTTCACGCTATACCGACCGATTCTTGTTTGCGCCGACCGATTCTTGTTAGCACTTTTTAGGTCTTCCGTGCTTGAAAAATTATTTGGTCCACATGAAAGTTGTAGAGAATTTCAAGACGATCTTCTTCATGTTGGCAAGTTTTTCATTTCAAAGCAATGTAAAAATCATAGAAAATCGAAGGTTAACGTGAGTGTTCACGCTACGCGGACCGATTCTTGTTTATACGATCGATTCTTGTTTGCGCCGGACCGATTCTTGTTTGCGCCGACCGATTCTTGTTAGTGCCGACCGATTCTTGTTTGCGCCTGACCGATTCTTGTTTGCGCCGACCGATTTGTATTTGTGCCGACCGATTCATGAAAGTTGCATGACCTATCACCATCATTGTAAATTAGGCACGACCTATCACGCGGGGACACCGCAACAATGTCAGCTAGGGGCGAGCAAATGACGTGCATGTGCAACAAGCCCTTAATAACATTCAAATTTCAAGTACTTGGAAAATTGTTCACATGACTCGTAACTTGATAAAACTTGATTTTTACATTCTTGGGATTGCATAGGTCATGATATGTACAAACATTTAGACTTTGCTTCAATTTGCATTGTTTTCGAGTTGCTTGAACATTCAATCCAAGAAACGATCATTTGTTCAGAACCTTCGCAAACAAGCCTCAATTCGACGTAAATAAAATGCTATAACCTTAAAGTAACATGTACTAGCTTTATGTAAAGAAATAACATCAATTTGATCAATTTTGAGTTATGCCATATTGAGCTCTAATGACCGTACACGTGAAAAACATCTAAAATAAATGCGTAATATCACGAAACTAACTTTGAAATACTTTGAGGGCAATCTCCGCTATTATATAAAAATGGTTAGATTCTTCCATAAGGTGTAGCCGCAATCGAAGAATTAAAATTTGACCGCAACCGCCGACGCTCGATCGTATTAGCTTTTCAAAGAAGTCATGAAATATCTTATATAAATGGAAAATAATGAAAGAAAAGATCAAGACTATCCTGTAACATTTACTCCACCGTAATATAGAATAATATTTCGATTACAACCTGTAGCATATAAAACTTATCACGCAAACACCTTCAAGATTAAGAACCGCACAAACTATAATGACTAAGCCTTTCGCAATCGTAAAAATATCTCGCCCTAATGTAAAAGTAAAAGAAAAAGGGTCCATATCAAAGCTTAGTATATATACTACCATATTCTATAAAAATATTTTAATTCACGCTTGATTTGCATCCAATCCAACGTAAGCAAAACCCTAATCGACAACGCCGTGAAATCTCTTGTATGGAGTTTTCATGAGTTTGTTTAGTGCGTAAGAAATAAACTAATTTTAAAGTCTATGTTAGAACAGATATCATAGATTATTTGTAAGCTATTCCGTGACTACTTCCCGCTCGCACAAGGTATTTCACAGATGCCTAAAGGCTTTTATTACCATGAAAAAGATGCCACGAGTAGTGAATTTCGGGTCAAGAAGCTCAGAGTGATGGTAGCTAATCGACTTACAATCTACTTCACAAGAATAGCTACCAAGACAACAAGGATAGCCACGCACACCATCTTCTCCAACCATTTCACATTATCTAAAACGCGTCCATCTTGAACATCAACATGTTCACCGCCGAGCATAGGGTCCATCCTTCCATAGTAGGATGCATCCTCCGTGGTAATGTGGTTGTTGCACGCCCACCGAGGTGTCCAATGTATCCGCCACCGGAAATATTGGCACCCTATGGCCTACGTGAGGAGGTTAACATGCTTTCAGCCGCAGCAAAGAAATGAGATATCTCCAAAGAACTACGCAGTCCAACAGACAAAGGGATGAAATGAACTGCTCACTTACGGAGAAAAAGGGCATTTGTAGAACACCCGCCGGTATTTGCCGCAGTTGTTGGAGTAGAACACATTAGCTTGACGCGCAATTAGGACAATCGACTTGCCTTGCAATGGCAAGCGATCGCCCTACGATTTTCCGAGGTCGCTGCTTTACATCGCCCTGAGGCTAAGAATGGGATGAGGATGAGGATATGTGAATGTGATGAGGAGGAGGATATGTGCAAGCGGAGATGGTATGAAGGACTACTTATAGTGGCAAGGCGCATCACGCCGATAGAGGCGCCGTGTACACTTGTGTAATCGCCCTACAAAGCCGCTCTGCTATTTCCCACGCCGCCTAAGTGTACCAATTTTGCAACCGGGCCGACGTGCCCACGCCCCATCGGCCGCCACTTGTCCGACCTACGCCCCACCCCCTTGGCCCCCATTGTCGCCGCTCGCCCTCGCCGCCGCCACGCCACTCGTCCCCTACGCCAAGGCTGGATCGGGCGATGTGGAATCTCACGGCGGTTTATTGATACATGTCTAATCACCCATTTGTGACCATCCTCTTCTTCAGAAGTTTCTCAAAATTTCGTGCTCCTCACCAAAATAGGTCCCGACCGAAGTTCATCTCCATCAATCTTCTCGCAAAACTCCTGAGCACTTTCTCTTCACACCGAAGCTCATCCTAAAGGGGTGTTTGGCAACAGTGTAAGTTCTTCAATCTTATCTCTTTTTTGCTATATCGAAACCCTAGTTACAAATCATATCTTAATGTCCTTCTGTCTGTAACTTAGGATGTTCTCCAAATTCTTGCGCTTGGCATTGTCAGTAATCAGTCTATGCTTATCATCAAAGTCAGCTTAGTATTCCTGCTTGAGAAAAGAAGCCTGAGTCAAGATGAGTTCGATAATCCCGAGAAAAGAGGGCTTCTGAAAATAGCCGATAAAATCAAAGCTAAAAAGAAAGCTAAAACATATAGATCCAGCCAAGCCTGTGGATCCGTGGAGTAATAAAGAAAGTAACCTCTAAACCACCAAAAAGAGGGAAACAACCTGTGCCACATGATTTCTATTCTTCTTCAGATGACAGTGACTATGAGCCTGGTGCAGACATATCTTCTGATGAAGAAATAGAACTCTAGTGAAACCGACATGATTTTTGGGCATGAGCTAAGTACATTGGGGGAAGAAACTAAGATCGCTGAGATTGGTTCCAATAAAGATTTGGTTTCTTCGATAGACCCCTTAAATGAGCAATTTATCACACCCTTTCGTAAAAACATCCGTTAGGGTACAAAAGCAGAAAATAAGAACGGTAAATCTCTACACTGCTGTAAGCACCAATATGTGGACTGAATCGATTAACTCAATCCTAGTACCAAATATAATTTTTGATTGTGTAAGGTCAACTCTCGCCTTGCCGCACTAATGTCTTCTATTGGGCCAGCTTGGAATGAAAGGCAATATTGGAATTTTATGCATCTCGTTAGTAAACAAGAATGTGCACTATATTCTTTTTACTATTGATGGGGAAAAAGAAAGGTGACATCACCTCGCTTGAGGTCGCTATTGAGCCTCAAGTTCTCTCGCTAAATAGGACGAGGATTCATGATAGGATGTTTCGAAATAGATGGAGGCAGATTGGCGACATGCCCGATTTACAAGTATCCGCCACATCTACAGAGATATCCATGAGGTCGGGTTCAATGCTAATAGGGTTCATTGTTTGTCCGCCAAGCCAAAGCTATGCTCTACATCCTTAGACACACGATTTACCCTAAGACTCGGATACAAAGAGGAGTAACTCCATGTCTTGCTTGGTTGTTACATCTCATTCGTCGAGACAACCCATCGATCTCATAGATTATATTTTTGGAGAAATGGAAGAAGCTATTTACGTAAAAATGGGTAGTCCTCTCCCTTTGCCATGCAAATCACTCGATGTTTTTGGCTCAAGGAATCATCTCCCACCTTGAGATGGATAGGATTTTAATTGTCGACCTAAACAATACAAGATGCCCAAGGCAACAATCGATGAAGAAAGGCCACTAGACTTACTACTCCTCCACTTCCAAAGCAATACATGAGCTAAGTGCTCAAGAAGATATCGAGAAAATGCTACTGTGCAATGCCGTGGAGCTCCAAGTTATAGCTATCATACACACGAACAATTTTCTCCAAATTTATACTCATACACCTACAGAGATATTAGGCTATGGCTCGAGGGTTCGAGTCATCGTTTTGGACAAGATGAAGGCACCGAGATTCTTGTAAGCTCAATCTCATCATGGAGATGAAGAAATTCAAACCGCAAGAACTAGCAACCGCAAAGAAGATTCATGCAAGCTCAAATATTTCCACCAACAGCTCATGAACATGAAGGTGTGGTTCTAGGCCACACCAGGACATATGCCAACCTTCACTCAAAGTCTTCAAGATTCTCATCATTCTCATCACTCAATTTGTCGAGCCCGATTTTCGCATGATTATGGTCATCAACCATCTTGGTGGGACTCATACCACTTTGGTTCACATCTTTGAGCAACAAGATAACCGTAATCTCATAAATGCTCAAGAAAATATTGAAGAAGAAAGGAGATTGGTGCCAGAGACATAGTGAACAAATGACAAAGAATTCACCATCGTGAGAAATAATGCAAAAGATCTATCAAGAACAAGCAAATCTCGTGGATGAAACTTATAAAAGGTTTGATACGATCGAGGAAATCAATGGATCCGAGGAAGTGGATAGGTGAAATCAAACTATTCAAATTTTGAGGTCAAAGACAGTCAGATGATCTAAATAAGAAGCGAATGCCCAAATTGCCCAAATTGACAAATTTGCTAAAATCAGATACAAGAACTTCAAAAGACTGGCACTGCTTGGATTGGCAAGGAGATATGTTTGATTATCTTCGGACTACATCAAGATGCTAGAAATAACTTGGTATCTAATGAGGAACAAATTGCACAACTCTTATTGGATAAGTCCGATGAAACTCAAGAGCTAATCGAGATGTCCAAAGAAGACTTCGTGAACTCACGCTCACCCTCATCCCGGGAGCCCGATTATCCTAGTTGGCATGATCAAGCTATGGCTACTCTCTCTCCGACAAAGACCAAGAGCAATCATCGCCTTTCCTCCAAGGAGAAGCACAAGTTCCGAATGGCAAGTATGTCAAAAGGAATTTTTCTATGCGCAAGAAGTGACCTTTTGGAAATTGATGCCAAAGGGGAGAAGAATTAGTAAGAATTAGTGTTTAAGAAGTGATTAGTACTTTATTGTTTTCTTCGCATAAGTGGTTATAATAACACCTTATTTGCAGCCTTATTGATTTCGGTTTTATTAAAATTACTTGGTTGTGCTTATCCAATTTTCTGAGTGCCTTTTTATTACTTTATTTGTTTAAATCCCAAAGCAAGTATTCAAGGGAGTATGAAATATTCAAGCATTTCATGTGTTATCACACTAACTTTCATCTAAAGGATAAGAAATAAGTAACCTTGATAGCTCACACCAAAAAGGGGAGATCGAGAGCATCTAGGCCCCTATTCTTTTATTATACTTATCGAGGTTTTGATGTTGATGAATAACCGCACTATTAAGAGGGATTATTCATAAGAAATGATCTTGGTTCGTATGCAAACTCACTAAGATTACTTGAGCCAAAACAATCCTCTCCGAACCAAACTTCATTTTATTCAGCGCCAAAGACCCTAGGTTCAAAATTCCATCCGAAAGAGACTATGTACGCTGGACCGATCTTTTCGGTCTAGTGCTGAGAATTATCTTGACAGAGCGCATCTATGTGCGCCGGACCGACTTTTTCAGTCCGCGCTAAGAGTCCTCTTTCATAAAATTCATGTTTGCGCCGGACCGATTTAAATTTGCGCCGGACCGGTTCTTGTTAGCACTTTTTAAGGGTCTTCCCGTGTTCAACAAATTATTGGGTATACATGAAAGTTGTACAGAATTTCAAGACCCATCTTTCTCATGTTGACAAGTTTTTATTTGAGCAACAGAAAAATCATAGAAAATCGGAAAGTTAACAGTGAGTTTTCACGTTTGTGCCGGACCGATTTAAATTGCTGGCAGTAATTTGCCTTTTTAAGGGTCTTCCCGTGCTCGAACAATTATGTGTTCTACATGACAGTTGTAGAGAATTTCAAACACAACTTGTTCATGTTGACAAGTTTTTCTGTGGAACAACATATAAAATCATTAAAAATTGAGAAGATCCTCATCGTATTGAAAACAAATTTTGTCCGCATTTTCTTGAAATTTTTGGTCCGCTTTTGGTCCTCTCTAAACCCCACTCGTGATCCGAACAAGTCTTACCAACATCCGCCAACATTACAATATCTTAACAAGTCTTAGCAATATCCAAAGAACATTAAAATATTTTAACAAGGCTAAGCAACATCCATCAAGATTACAATAACTTAACAAGGCTTAACATTAAAACATACTAGAACACTCCCAACCATCACTATCAATGTCGATACCTCATCTTCACAATATTGCCAATCCTCACGCTTACCCTCGCCATCGCTTGGTAGTCGAAGGAAGACATAGATCGTGGTCTACATCCCTTCGTGCTCGTGATCCTCTTCCACACTCTACTTCATCTCTTTGCAACGATTCACGGATCAGATGGCAACTTGCTCAAGGTCATGAGCTATAGCTTCGATATCAATCACAAGACCATTGTGTGCATTGCCACATGGACATATGTCGTGACTAAAATTGTCTTGGGCGATTTTGTTAAAGTCGACGCGATGCACTCTATTTGTTCCATCGCCCATGCCAATCCTTTACTAAGCTTCTCCGATCCTTGTCCATCTACAAGAATTACAGTGTGTAATTAACAAACCTATGTGCCGATTAGTCATCATATGGGTTTCATACCGACATGCATAAGGAGAAAAGGGAACATGCAAAGATGAAACCCTTGCTCACCTCTTGTGGAGGGGGCTTGTCAAGCGCAAGCTCTATTCGCTGTAATCCCGAGTTTAAACCTCACATCCAAATCAAGTTAGGCTCATACCTTATGGATCCAATCGATCCCGCAGACCGAGGTCGAAGAGGTAAATGGCGAGGCGGATCCGTTGACGATGAAGCCGGCGACGCCCACGCCGGATTTGCACTAGAGGCACTTGATGGTGAGGCACCGAGGTCAAGAGAGCGCCGAGTGGTTGCCTCCTTGCATGGGGAGGTGTTTGGAGAATCGATGGAGACACACCGATGTAGGCTATTTATAGTGATTCATCAAAGCAAGATGACTCGCCACCCGCCACTAAAGCCGCACGACCACCACCCATCATCAAAGCCGCACGACCGCCACTACACATCATCAAAGCCGCATGACCGTCACCCATCATCAAAGCCGCACGACCGTCACTACACATCATTAAAGCCGCACGACTAGTCACCCATCATCAAAGCCGCACGACTCGTCACTACACATCATTAAAGCCGCACGACCAATCACCCATCTATATTAAAGCCGCACGACCGTCACCAATCATCAAAGCCGCACGACCGCCACTACACATCATTAAAGCCGCACGACCACCACCCATCATCGTAGCTACACGACATATCACTACACATTATCAAAGATGCACGACCGTCACCCATCATCATAAAAGCCGCAAGACTCGCCACCCATCATCATAAAAGCCGCACGACCTATCACCCATCATCCTTAAATCTTGAAATAAATATCATAGCTTCCTCGCAACTATATGTACTTCTTTCTCGCAAAAATATTTAAATTTAAATGCATTCTAAATTAGTTATGGCTAGTTGAAACCCTTCATAACATTCAAATTTCAAGAGGCTAGAAAATATTCAAACGACTCAAAATTGATAAAACCAGTTTTTTTACATTCTTGGATTGCATAGGTCATGATATATAAAAACATTTAGACTTTGCTTCACTTTGCATTGTTTACTACTTGCTTAAACATTCAATCCAAGAAACGATCATTTGTTCGTGAATATCACAAACAAGCCTCAATTCGATTTAAATAAAATGCTACAACCTTAAAATAACATGTAATAGCTTCACATACGAAATAACATCAATTTGATCAATTTTGAGTTAGGCCATATTAAGCCCTAATGACCCTACACGTGAAAAATGTATCAAATAAATGCGTAATATCACTAAACTAACTTCAAAATACTTTTAGGCTATCCCTGCAAATATATGAAAATGGTTAGATTCTTCCATAAAGTGTAGCCGCAATCGAAGAATTAAAATTTGACCGCAATCACGATCGGCTTGGTCGTATTAGCTTTTTCTAAGTCATGAAATATATTATATAAAAGGAAAATAATGAAAGAAAAGCTCCATACCATCCTACAACAATTACTCTTCCATAATATGGAAAATATTTCAATTACAACCAAGATAGCATATAAAACTTATCGCTACAAATACCTTCAAGATTAAGAACTCGCACAAACTATAATGACTAAGCCTTTCCTAAGAATCGTAAAAATATCTCGCCCTAATGCGAAAGTAAAAGAAAAAGGGTCCATATTACGCTCAAGACATATACTACCATATTTTGTACAAATATTTTAAATAAAACTTGATTTTCATCCAATCCTACTTAAGCAAAACCCTAATCGACAACGCCGTTGAAATCCCTTGTGGACTAACTTTTTGCACCTTTGACAGAGGGTGACACGTCAGGCGCCTTTCCCAGAGGGTGACACATCGCAGCCTTTTGACAGAGGGTGACAGTCGTGGCAGCTTTCGACATAGGGTGACAAACAGGCACCTTCCACATGTGGTGACACATGTGCACCTTTGAGCAGCCTTTTCTCGTAAGGTGACAGGTCGTCATAATAGATACGTGCTGTAGTTGTGTGGAGTAACCCCCCACCACCAATATAAAACCGACCGAGGGATAGACATCCAACATCGCCAAACCACCGATAAACATCAGCACAATCTACACGATGTCGTTTCATCACGCCTCTTCAAAGAAGCGTATGATCTCGCCCCGAGTACCGGATACCAAGAGCGCCGACAAGATCTGCTCACGAGCCGCCCCGACCCAAATGCGAATGCAACCTTCCGCGAAGATGATTGTTGTTGTGCCCGCCTACGAGGTAAACCCACGGAGACACCGCTCGCTACCACTATTGTTGTGCCCGCCTACGAGGTAAACCCACCGTGTCTACACAATACAGGTAACAATACCATTTCATGCATCGCTCTTTCTTTTCTTAGCATAAGGACCTGTTGCTTCTTCCAATGGATCGACGGCCCGTAACGACGCGGACTACGAATTTGTCTACAATCGCCACGACGCCAACCGCTTCGCCGAGAACTTCAATCGGTGGGAGAGGCCGCCAAGATACGCCCCGCTCTAGATCGACTGAGTTCGTGGCCGTGGGCAAGGCCATCCAATCGGTGAGTTTCATGCGACCCACTCATGTTTCACTCACAAAGTGATAATTCTAAACCGTTCATCGATACAGAGTTCAAAAGGACATGTGCGAATTGCTCGAGTCAAAGGAGAAACCTCCTCAAGGGCCACCCAAAGCCCCGATTTTTGCGAACACGGCCGCAGCGTGGTTGATACCGCCACGAAGATCTAGCGGACCGAGATTCTACCGCGTCCTTTGGCCGAGGATGAATGGTGCGGCTACTTCAACTGGGTGGATCCGAGACGCTCCATCCACATCTCAAACTTCCCGTGGGATAACCGGGGAGCAACCTCTCCGTGGTGCTACTACCGCCCGTAAAGCCGGACTCGAGTACGCTTACGGTGTTATTCAACGATCGAACTGCATACCGCATTGATCGCAGGCACGCCCGGCCAGTACAAGGATAAGCCCAACACACACCTCCTTCACCATGTAGTGGAGGCGAGCCAAACAGAGCGGGCACGCCTTGGCAAGTCTCGCCAACGGCAAGAAGAGGGTACCTCCTCTCAAGAGGAAGGGATAAGGGGAAGCAATGGTCGAGGTCCGCACCACGCAACAAATCCTTGACGGTTGCGCAGACCGCGCGGAACCCGTGGTATTAACATAGGGGACGCTGAATCGGGATGACATGCCCATATGGGAGGCGTAAATCCACATAAAAAGCCAAAAATTCAATCTTACACACCCGAGACGCACGCATTGGCCACCCATCCGCGATAGCCGGGAGTACTACGATCCCCTTGAGTTCTTTCATAGTAGGGATTGAGCGTGTCCGAGAACAAATCGCATAATTTACACGGTCATGTAATATGCGTAAAATGTTGACATCATTCCCACTGCACTCCGTATAAGTCGAACGATCATTTATTCCACCATGACCAACAATGCTTTCGTTAGTTGTTTCGATAAGCAATTTCATCACCGTTGTAATGCCCTTGTACCTTGTAATATAATCCAATCTATTGTTTAGTTTTTCGTTACAATTTTAAAATTTTCTAATATGATTTGTTTCATTTTTCGCTCTGCTAAAATTAACTTGTCAACCGAAATTTTTATGAAAATTTCATTGATGTGTGTAATCCACGAGCGGCTCAGACTAAGTAATTAAGTGTGTAATCCGTATGATGCTGGTCAACTAGAAATAATTTACTTAATCAAGCCATGGTCCAACTAGCAAGAATAATTGTTTCTGCCCTACTCAACTCACGGAAAGTTCAAACGCGCGCATGCACAAGGATTGACGCGACGAGATCAAGATTAAAGCAAAGCATGCATGCAATCACCTCCACGGGCGACGCGACCGATCGAGCCCAAGGCATGCATCTTCACACGGACGCGACCAAAGAATTTTGTAAATTACCTCCACGCGCGACGAATCGGTGCAGCGAGGATGCATGCAAACAACCGAGGTGACATTCGACGAGACCGGCGGGCCCACAAGATAGCAATCATCAACATGCATGCAAATTAATTGGTTTTCGGCGCATGCGGCAATCGCGACAAACGAGCAAGCAGAGAAGCGACGCGACGCTGACGGAAGGGCCCACATGGCATAGCCACGACGTGGTGTGTCGGCTATGCCATAGCCGGTTTTGGGGTGCCGGCGATGGCATAGCCATGACACCACGCGTCGGGCTTATGCACCACGGTGTCTCTGATGCCGGTATCACGCCATTTGGGAGAATACGCGAAGAAGTAGTCCAAAATTGAAATTATATGGTATACTGTTGACTGTATTTGAAATTTTGCCGCGAAATCGTGGATAGAAGGTATAGGCATATATACCTTCACTAAGGGGCTACCAGAATAACCTAAAATTCTTTAATATTGTTTATTTATTTCTATTTTTCTCAAATTTTCTGGATTTCTAAAATGTTTTTTTTCCTGTTTTTAGAATTATAAAAGTAAATTAATTGTGAAAATAAAACCTAAATTTAAGTTGAAAATAATTCTATTATGTTTAAAATGTCTAAGGAAATTTCTATGAATTTCTCAAAATTTTGAACTCCATTTGCTATTTTCTAAATGCCATTTGAGTTTCTATATTTAATTTAAAACGAAAATCAAATTAAAATTTATTTTCTTCCTGCTGAAACCCATTTTCTCCGCCATTTCTTCTTTTGTTGGTCTTGGCCCACCCCACCTCCCTCCCAAGCCACTGCCTATTTTCCAACCCAATTAGTTGGCCTAGGCCGCTTTTCACTCCTTTGGCCCGCTTCTGGCTTGGCCCAAACAACCAGCCCAACCAAGGCCCCCCTTCCCTCTCTCTTCCCGCCCATAGGTGGGCCCTGACACCACCTATCGAGTCACATTCTTCCTCCCGTCCCCTCTCTCCTCCATGAATGCCAACCGGAGCTCCTCGAGTCACCTCTTTCGCGCCTGCTTTCTTCGCTTATGCATAATCAAGGCCTTAACTCCCCACTAATCTCCCCACCTCACTCTCGCCGGCCACTACCTCCATTATTGTGTGCAAAATCTCTCCATTACCGCAGGCCTCCGCATTTCTCGTGCCCATTGCCGACATTCCAATGCCCCGTTTGCTCTATAAATTGGAGCATCGAACTCACCTCGCCTCCCTTTCCATTTTCCTACTCCCAAGCTCTCTCTCCTCCGCTTGCTCAAACATGTGCAAGATCAAGCTCCTTCCTCAAGTCCAACCAAGGCCTCGACGCCCATCTTCACCCCGAGCTTGCTTACTCAAGATTGCTCACATCACAAGGTGCACCCTGCCCTCTCCATTTCCCTTTATCAATTTTGAGATCTTTCTCCTTTCTCACCGAATTTCGTTTTCCTCGTGATCGACCGCAGGCCGCCACCGCCACATTGTTGTTGCCATGGAGCTTCTTTGTCCCCAACGACCCCACCGAGCTTTGCCTTGCCGAGCCGATCCTCATGTGCACTCGCTTCATCATGGCCGCCTTCCTCATCGACGCAGACCAAGACCCGAGTCAATACCGCTTTCTGCTGTGTCGCCACCCCGCTGACCATCGACTCCAAGCCCGCGCGCATCGTAATCCTAGCATTGCGCACACCTTCCTCGCACCTTCGCTGCCGCCGATGAGCCGCAATCACGGAGATCACCGAAGTCAAGCACCGCCGCCCCATGGATCGAGCCCACGCGGATCGGAATTATGCGTCGTGGACCAAGTCCACGGACTAACCCCACCGCCATAGACTCAAACCTATTTTTCCATACAAAAATAAATTGGCCATAATAAAATAGTCGCTAACGCCACTCCTACGCAATAATAGAGATTTCCTTTAGTAAAATAATTATGAAATTCTAGAAAATATCAAATAGTGAATTCCTTATCATTTTCTTTGATTTAAAATTTCCAAGAGTCCGCTCTTCCGCTCAAACTCCAATCAACTCCACTCTTTCTTCTAAATTCATATAAAATCTCAATTAGCTATTTATGTCTATTTTGTATTTTATTTGAATTTGTTCTTTTGCAATGTATAGATTTCAGAGAGTCAAAGAGTTTGTAGTCAATAACACCGAGTATCAACCCTGCAATCCAGCAAGTTACTCATTTCAACCATATTGAACCCAACTTTTGAAATTGTACTTTGTTTTTAAATGTAATTGCATGCATAATTTTAAAAAGAATAATTTCAATCCTAGTATTAAATAAATAGTTATGCCCAAATTGTTTAAACTCCATTTGAATTTGGATTCCTTCCGCCATTGTAACCTTAGGTAAAAATCTATTATATGATGAATATCAAAACAATTAGAAAATCTACTTAGATATGCTTAGAATGTAAATTGGAAATGCTTAGAACAAAATAGGACTTTTTGGGAATTTGAGCCAATCAAGTTCTATTAAAACTTGAAATTATGATTTGATGATTCTATGAAATGTCATGTAACTAAAATGTGGTTTAGATCAAGCAGAATGGTTGGTCGTGATCTTTGGGTTTGTTGAAAAGCTCGTCTGGTCAGTTAAGTACCGGTCTGTGAGCTACTGAATGTAAAGTGCAACCATGATTCCATAAGTCCGTATGGTACGTAATTGGCTATCCGCTTTGGCGATATTCCACGCTTAATTATGCTATTCGGTTAGCCTCGCCACACACAATAATAGGGGCTTCGACTAGTGTGGTTTTAACCTTTTAGTGGTGGAACCTTAGCGGTGAATGATGACATGAGATGAAGCTTTATAGGGCTTTGTCATGAGTTTCTCCGCCGCACACCAAAGGAAGTGTATATTTTGGTAAAAGGAGATAATCATGTTGTCGGCGCTCGAGCACGGCAAGTAAATTTGTAAGTCTAAGGCCGCGCTCCCGCTCCTCGAATGGTTAGACTCGAGTCCAAGATGTATACCGTTCGGGCCAAGGTCCCTACCCGCCTCGTGCGCTGGTGTTGTATTCATCAAAAGCGATGATCGCACCGAAGTTTTTTTACAAGCTTTAGAGGTGGAGCCTCAACACTAGAATGATCTAAACTTAGCTCTCGTAAGGAGAAGAAAAAGAAGAAGAGGAAGAAGAGGAAAAGCTCTTGTAGCTCTTACTCACGCCTGTTAGGAGGTTCCCGCCTCCTTTATTCAAGACGGCGGGCAGGTTACATCGAATTGGCGGCGCTAGAAGCAGCTACTTAGGGCTTTGCCTGCCCCGCTGTCTCGCCAATCGCTCACTGATCGGTCGCTTGTCTACCGACCGGTCGCCGTCACGAGCCTAGCCGGGTCGGTGGTCTAGCCGGTCGAGTGGTTAGGTAATCCTCCGAAGTGGCGAGCCGCTCTCGGATCCATGTGGGTGCCGACGAGTCGCGCGTGACGCTGGAGTTGCCTCGAGAGAGCGTGTCCTTGCACCGTGGGTGGCCGGTCGATGGGACAGAGACGGGCTTCAGCAGCCTATCAAACCGTTTGGGAAGGGACCACCGCCTCGCCACCACTAATGACCGCTCAGGGGCACGGGCCTTAGGTTGACACGGACTGGCGCGCGCGACGCGCCCTGCGGGATTATCATGGTTCGTCGGAGCCGGGATCCCGCCCCGCCGCGGGCCTGGGAACCCCGCTGAGTCGGAGTCGCGGATCCCGCCCCGCCGCGGGGTCGGGAACCCCGCTGAAGTCGGAGTCGGGATCCTGGCCCCGCCGCGGGTCGGGAACCTCGCTGAGCCGAGTCGGACCGGCCGGGAATGGTCTCCCGAATGGTCTCAGAGGCATTTGGGTAGCAGCCGGACGGCCTGCTTAGGCCGGGCCGATTCGAGGCCGCCGCTTGCCGCTCGGGCTTTGCTTGTTGCAATTGGGCCGCTGGTGCACCTTGTTTTATGAGTATTCGCAAGAGTTCTCAACCTCCAATCGAGTTCGCAGACTCGCTGGGGGTTGAGCTTGACCGATCCGCTCAACTAGGTGGGCCAACGGGCCTACCGCTTTTGCCGGGCGTGTTCTCAACGATCCGACGCCCGCCCGGATTACGCCTCGAGGTATGCGAACCGCCGAGCCTCTTAATTGCTTTGCAGCGCAAGCGCACGGCTAGGTGTGTTTTTGCTCGCTCGCCTTCTTGACCGCTTCGGTTCCGGTGGTGGGCGCCGCTTTCGCACGCATTTATTCCCGAGTCGCTTGATCTTCCTTCGAATGGGTATATAGGGCGCCACGGTTGCTCGAGCGGCATACTCTTAGACGAGAATCCTTTCCTTCTTGAAATGTGTTCAAGACACCCTTTAGTCTTCGGCCGTGATGACATCGTGGTGGAAGAGGAAGACCTTTGAACGAGCTTTGGGTTGAGTATGATCAGCGATAGCCGAACTCCCAAAGAGAGAAGAAGTAGCTCGCGACGTTGTCGCCGCTGACGCGCTTACTTCAGCAAATCCCGAGGCTTGAGTGGCAAGGGGCCCTCCTAGAGGCAATGGCGCGAGGGCGCGATTGCAGAGGCGCGCATGGCCGATGTCATTGAATCCAGCAGAATGCATGCCATTCCGCGCCGTGGCTTCACTTTGACGACGGGCAAGGGCCTACCAAAGAAGTCATCTCCAACGACTCAGTCCACCGACTTGTCCGTCCCGTCCGGCGGCTGTGCAAGGGCCTACCGCGGCGCTTGTCGAGGAGTTTTTAGGAGTCCGTGTAGATAGAGAGTCTTGCGTGTGCCTCATGTAAAGTGGTGTAAAGTTTTGAGCCCGCCGCTTTTTAATGAAATCCTTTTTTCTCTCTATGAATGACTTCATGAAGGAGTTAGCTTTGCTTGTTCTCGCTTGATCACCGGCGCTAGAAAGTTCGGCGATCGGTTTCCGAGTGGCCTGACGTGGCGAACTCGCGGTTTGTTCCTCAAGAAATCTTCCTTTGCGCTGCTTTCGCGCCAGAGCTAGTCGGTGCCTTGGTCGGCAAGGATGAGCGGATGCCTTCGAAGTTTTAGTGCCCGAGTGCCTTGGTCGGCAAGGACGCACCGGATGCCTCCGCGAGGTTCCGTGTCCGAGTGCTCGCTTAACGTCCGAGCCGGACGCCGCTTTAGTCGGCAAGGACGACCGATGCCTCCGCGAGGTTCCGGCGTCCGAGTGCCTTGGTCGGCAAGGACGACCGGATGCCTCCGCGAGGTTCCGTGTCCGAGTGCTCGCTTAACGCCGTAGCGCCGCTTAGTCTAAGGACGGATGCCTCCGCGAGGTTCCGGTGTCCGAGTGCCTTGGTCGGCAAGGACGACCGATGCCTCCGCGAGGTTCCGGCGTCCGAGTGCCTTGGTCGGCAAGGACGACCGGATGCCTCCGCGAGGTTCCGGCGTCCGAAAGTGCCTTGGTCGGCAAGGACGACCGGATGCCTCCGCGAGGTTCCGGTGTCCGAGTGCCTTGGTCGGCAAGGACGACCGATGCCTCCGCGAGGTTCCGGTGTCCGAGTGCCTTGGTCGGCAAGGACGACCGGATGCCTCCGCGAGGTTCCGGTGTCCGAGTGCCTTGGTCGGCAAGGACGACCGGATGCCTCCGCGAGGTTCCGTGTCCGAGTGCCTTGGTCGGCAAGGACGCACCGATGCCTCCGCGAGGTTCCGGTGTCCGAAAGTGCCTTGGTCGGCAAGGACGACCGATGCCTCCGCGAGGTTCCGGTGTCCGAAAGTGCCTTGGTCGGCAAGGACGACCGGATGCCTCCGCGAGGTTCCGTGTCCGAGTGTTCGCTTAACGCCGAGCAGACGCCGCTTAGTCGCAAGCGACGCACCGATGCCTCCGCGAGGTTCCGGTGTCCGAGTGCCTTGGTCGGCAAGGACGACCGGATGCCCCGCGAGGTTCCGGTGTCCGAGTGCTCGCTTAACGTCAGAGCTAGACGCCGCTTAGTCGGCAAGGACGCACCGGATGCCTCCGCGAGGTTCCGGTGTCCGAGTGCCTTGGTCGGCAAGCGACGACCGGATGCCCCCGCGAGGTTCCGTGTCCGAGTGCTCATTTAACGTCGTAGCTAGACGCCGCTTTAGTCGGCAAGGACGACCGATGCTCCGCGAGGTTCCGATGTCCGAGTGCCTTGGTGGGCAAGGACGCACCGGATGCCTCCGCGAGGTTCCGTGTCCGAAAGTGCTCGCTTAACGCCGAGCTAGACGCCGCCTTAGTCGGCAAGGACGACGGATGCTCCGCGAGGTTCCGGTGTCCGAAAGTGCCTTGGTCAAGCGACGACCGATGCCTCCGCGAGGTTCCGTGTCCGAGTGCTCGCTTAACGCCGTAGCTAGACGCCGCTTTAGTCGGCAAGGACGACCGGATGCTTCCGCGAGGTTCCGGTGTTCGAGTGCCTTGGTCGGCAAGGACGCACCGGATGCCTCCGCGAGGTTCCGTGTCCGAGTGCTCGCTTAACGTCAGAGCTAGACGCGCTTAGTCGGGCAAGGACGACCGATGCCTCCGCGAGGTTCCGGTGTCCGAGTGCCTTGGTCGCAAGCGACGACCGATGCCTCCGCGAGGTTCCGTGTCCGAGTGCTCGCTTAACGCCAGAGCTAGACGCCGCTTAGTCGGGCAAGGACGCACGGATGCCTCCGCGAGGTTCCGGTGTCCGAGTGCCTTGGTCGGCAAGGACGACCGGATGCCTCCGCGAGGTTCCGGCGTCCGAGTGCTCGCTTAACGCCATAGCTAGACGCCGCTTTAGTCGGCAAGGACGCACCGGATGCCTCCGCGAGGTTCCGGCGTCCGAGTGCCTTGGTCGGCAAGGACGACCGATGCCTCCGCGAGGTTCCGGTGTCCGAGTGCTCGCTTAACGTCAGAGCTAGACGCCGCTTTAGTCGGCAAGCGACGACCGATGCCTCCGCGAGGTTCCGGTGTCCGAGTGCCTTGGTCGGCAAGGACGACCGGATGCCTCCGCGAGGTTCCGTGTCCGAGTGCTCGCTTAACGCCGAGCCGGACGCGGTATCCATCCCGAGTCCCCGCCCAAACGAGGGAAGCCGCGAGAGGAGTAGCCGCCGCCTATCCCACAAGTTTACCCCATCCGCAGTGTGGGACCCGGAGGGGTGAGCGACGCGCGCTTACTGCGCTGGTTTGAACGCCGTGCTCTTGGAGCTAGTAACGGTAGTCCGAGTGGGTCCCGGGAGGTCCCGCCAAGGGGGACCTTCCGAGCGACGGCCCTGCAGTAGGGTGTCCTGCCCCGCTGGGGCGACCCATAAGAAACCTTTCTTTACTCAATCCCAGATGGACTCGGGTCGTCACCACCCAGAGCACACCGGCCGTCGCCATCGATGAGCTCCCGGAGAGTGTGAAGTATGGTCTCTGACGCGAGTAGAGGTGGGACTGGTCGTCACCGACCCAACCGGGACCCACCGTGGGGCTCACTCGACTTTGCCCTCGCTCGTTTCACTGGGCGCCCTACGCCATCCGGTGGTTAGGCCTTTGAACCCACAGCCTGGCCAACCCCGCGCAAGCCACAAAGCTTTTTGCCATCTTGGGCCGCATGCCCATCGGGCTTCGCGCGCTTCGAACAACGGGTCCCGCCAAAAGGCTGAGACCAAGAGGTAACGGACACGCTGCTCGGCGGCGCTTTATGACTCGCAACCCGACGCGACAGATTAAATGCGAGTGGAATTGGAAACGGAGTTACTGTGCCGGCGTGATGCACGAGGGCTGACGCGACGATTCGCTCGAGGAGGCGCCCGCTCGGTCGGGCGGCCCGCCGCTTCCTATAAGTACGTTGTTGGGGTGCCTCGTAGCCACGCCGCCTTCTTCGCCTCCCGCCCCTAAAGCAAGAAAAACGCCAGAGAGCCGTAGAAGGAAACCTCAAATTCTCTTCTTCTCACCTTCCGCCGCTCTCGCTAAGATGTCGTGGACGGAGTGCTCCGCGATGCAGAGTCGCGCTGGCCGCCTAGTGAAGAAGGGCTTCTCCCGCCGCAGGCACCTCTGGGCCGAGAGTGCCGACCGGGTCATATCCCGCCGCAGCAGCGACGAGGTTGTGGTCCCCGCTCGCTTTTTGAGCGCGCTTCGACCGCCGCTCCACCCTTTCGCCCAGGGCTTTTTCCATTACAAGGTGGAGGTGCACCACCCAACCCTAACGGGTCCTTCACATCGCCATTTTCATTACCCCGCGAGGCCTTCTTAGGATTGAGCCGCATTAGCGCTGTGGGCGACTTCTTCCAGCGAGGCTTTGGAAAGACAGCCGTCTGACGCGACGGCGCCTATGGCGGCCCGCCTCCACTGAACGGGCCGAGTTCGAGTACTGACATCAAGCCGCCGCCCTCTAACAAGGGATGGCGCCCGAATGGATCTATGTCCGAACGTTGAAAACAGCGCCTGTGCTTTTCTCGCGAGCTCTCGTCGCAGCGGGAGCAATGGACCGGGCGCCGAGAAGAGGGAGAAGAACAAGGTGGCCCCGATCGTGGAGGAGATCGTGGCTCGAGGAAACGGGCCGACCGGGATGTTGTCGCACGCCTTCATGAGGATGCGCGCACCGCGCCGTGCCGCACCCCATGTTCCAAGATGAGGGGCCATCCGACCGCAAGGATGGAGGTGGCCGAGTTGGCCGCTGCCCGAGGTGGAGGCCCGGTGGCGGCAAGCATCGGAGGAAGCGCCACGGCACGCGGGCGCCACCCGGCCTTTCGCTCGGGCCATCCCCAAACCGTGAGTTTGTGGATTTTTCTTTCGCTTTTCTTCTTCGCTCTTAGCGCCCCGACCGACGGTCGCTTTTTGTATCCTCTAGGGGCTCGCAGCATGTCCTCCCGCACCGCCTCCCGGGAGAAAGAACGAGGGCGCCTCTCTGCGAAGACCGCCGAGGCCGATTCCCGCAAAAGGCGTAATGAGGAGAGGAGGAAGAAGAAGCGAAGGAGCGCGCTGGCAAGGCACGCGCGCGCGAGGACGTGATCGGAGTCCACCGCGTGGGGACGACTTCACCGAGCAGTGGGGGAGCTTCCACGACATACAAGATTCTTCCCGACCTCCGGTGAGTGGTGGCTCGAGAGTTGGCCCGACACAGCCCGCGCGCCGCGTCCTCAGCGAAGGGCGACATCAGCGGCCGCAGCTTGTCGACGCGCTCGACCGTGGTAGCTTCGGGAAGCGGCCACCGACCGCCTTGGTGGGGGCCGACGAGAGAGAGCTGGCAGCCGCGTGACTCGCCCCGCCAAGAAGTATTTCTTCCTTCACTTGAACATTTTTGTAGCAAAGCCGCCGGCGACTTTTTAAATATCGTGGACGCGGCGCTTACACGGGCGTGATTTGTGGCGGCCGCAGCCACTTCTCAAGTGGCGGCCACGGCGGCCCGGTGGTACCGATCAGTCGGCGCTATGGAGCACGCGATCAGGACGCGCCTCCTTTGAGGAGGGAGATCGAGGCCGGCGAAGAGCTCCCGCCGCCTCGCCCGACGCCACGCCGACGCGAGGGTCTTCCTGCAGGAGGGGACGGCGACGCCGGCCGCCATTGCGCCACCGGCGGGCGTGGCGAAGAGGTGGAGCGATCGCTGACTCCACGGGCGTGCCGGCCGAGATAGTGCCGCCAGAGGGGTCGGCAGTAGCGGCGGGCCGCAAGGCCGGCCGGGCGGCGCCGATGCCGAGGCGTCCCACCGCCTAAGGCTCCTGAGGCCGACTTCATCGCCTCGCCATGGCGCTCGTCGGCGCCGCCCTCCGAGCGCACAGCGAAGGTCTGCGCCGGATGCTTCTGTGGCGGGATCCATGGACCCGGCCGAGGAGCGAGAGTGGGCCTTCTTCAGGCGCCACGGCTAATGAGGAGGAGATAGGGTCGATCCATAAGGGTCCGACCTAGCCTTAGAGTCTTCAAACAGGCGCTGGGGTGATGGTCTGGGATTCAACCCGTAAGTTTGGTAAGCCGAGCGAAGGAGTCGCACTTTGTAACTCTCGATATGCTTTCGCCGATTTGACTAAATGTCCGTGTTAGCAAGATTTGCGGGTCTGCTCTGAAGCGCCTGTGTCGCTCCTTCGCCGCCTGATGCTTAGCTGGTGGCCGCAGGGAAGAAAGTGGTCATCATGCTTGAGTTTCGCCTTGCCCAAGAGGCTTTGAACATTGGGCTGACGGAGGCGAAAGAACTCCGCCTAGGGTGGAGGAGGCCTCAAAGGCCCTTTACGACGAGCGCCTTGGGGCCGAGGCCTTGAGGGCAAGGGTGGTGGAGCTTGAATCCTCCCCGGCGAGGTCACCGAGGCCAAGGACGCCGCCACACCGCCGAGGGGTGGCATGCGTGGCGACCATCCGCGGCCGGAGCGGATCAGCCCGAGGACGCCGAACAAGCTCGGCCCGAGCAGAGATCGTTTCGGGAGCCGCTTCTTGAGGACGTCCGACGAGTCTCAGGGGAAGTCGGCACTGATCGACTCGCGATCGTAAGTATCTCAACTCCTCCATTGATTTCTTTGGTTGGGGTAACCCAGAGGAGACTCATCCGAGACGCCAAAACTCGCAGAGGTGCGAAAACCCGAAAGGCCGCCATGGAGGCTCGGACGCGCGGCGAGACTCGCGACGCGGGCGATCGCGCCGGGGACGAGGCTCGCGGCGCCGAGGGTCTCCGAGGATGGTAGGGCCGAGATGGGCGCCGAATCGAAGCCTTCGAGGGTCGCCAGAGGTTCGCGCCAAGTCTTGGGCACTGTGGCAGCCCGAGCGACTTGCTTCGCTACCGCCCGAGTGCCGGGCTTGTGGAGGTGGTGTGATTGCGGGCGCAAGACGGGAGCTTCGTCCGCATCGGTCAACACCGCCTCGCACTATGACGGATCGACTCGCAGCAGTGAGTAGCGGCATCGCCGAACCTGACCGACGACGAGGTCGATGTGTTCGAGCCCGTGTCGAGCCGCATGCTCGGAGATCGCCACCACATCCCGCCCGAGGTCGCCTAAGATGCCAGTCCTCCTCCTCCGTGCCGGGCGGCCACCGTGAAGAAGAGGAAGAAAGAAGTTAGCCCTTTTTTTTTCTTTTCTTGCAAAGACTGCTGTGTAAACGATCGTAAGTAATTGTAAGCTCGGCTTGCCTCTTTGCTCTCCTTTGCGCTTGGGTTTGACTGACCATAGCCTCAAGGACCACGGGTCGCTTATGCGCGAGGTCGGGTCAATTTGAGAGGGCCAAGAGGATAGGAGTCTTGTTTATGCGGTAGTTACGCGCACTCATGGGGGTTCTGAGTGTTCCCGATCGGCCAAGGTTTTTCCACTCGGGCACTTCCTTCTTCCGCAGTGCTACTTAGCAACCATAGTCGCCGGGCGAGGCCGAAGCGCGCGCCGAGAGGGTTACCGCCGATAGACTCGTGACTAGTCGGGTCACCGACCCACATGAGTACGTGAGTTAGCCGAGTTCGTGTGGGGAAGATTGTTCCCAATCGACTGTAAGGTCATCCCACTCAGTGCTTCCTTCTTCCGCGAGTGCTACCGGGCAACCATAGCCTACCGGGCGAGGTCGTAGCACTCGGGTCGAGAGGGTTACCGCCGATAGACTCGTGGTCTACCGGGTCACCGACCGCACGCACACCATCCGGAGCGCTCAACGGGCGCCCACGGGCACCCGAAGTCGTCACGCGGCGACTCGTGTGCTCGGTTGGGAGAAAGGTAAAGACTTATACCAGAAAAAGAAAAGAGCTTAGGATAGAATCGCCTTAACTTTTCAATGTTCCGCATTAGGAGGATGCGACCATCGGCGCCCTTGAGTCGAAGGTGCGGTCGGAGAACTTCCACGACGGTGAAAGGACCCTCCTGTGGGGCGCCTTGTGCTTATCTTTGGTTGTCCGACCGACGCAGAACCAAGTCGCCCACGCAAAGGATCGCCCTCGAACTTGGCGGCCGTGGTAGCGCGCAGGCTTGTTGATATATGGTCGACCGCAGATCGCCACGCCGCGCCTCGCCGAAATGGTCGATGGCGCCTTGTTGCAGGCGAGCCCCGAGCCTCATCGGCTTGCAATCTCGGGAGCCGATTCCGTGTCAAGGCAAATGGCTTCAGCCACCAACACCATAAAGAAGGGTGTGAACCCGGCCGCCGGGTCGGCGTGGTCCGCAGACTCAGAGGACGGAGGCGCTCGGCTACCCAGTCACCGCGAAATGCTTGAGCCGATCGAAGATCCGCGCTTGAGTCCTGAAGGATCATGCCGTTAGTGCGCCGACCGCCGTTAGTCCGCGGATGGGCTATCGCTGCCCAATCGACACGGATGTTGAAGTCGCCACGAACTCGAAATTCCTTCCCGTGAATCGTGGTTCGTTGTCGGTGATGATGGAGTTTGGGACTCCAAACCTAAAAACGATGTCGCGAAGAAGATGGCCGCTTGTACCGACGCGTGACGCCACGACCGCTTGGCCTCTATCCACTTGGTGAACTTATCTACCGCGACGAGCAGGTGGGTGAAGCCCCGGTGCTTTCCCGAAGGCCCGACCAAATCGAGTCCCTGACGGCAAAAGGCCACGGATGGGGATCGTCTCAGAAGTTTGGGATCGCGCTGCCGAGCAAAGAATCGCATCCTTCGCAGTGCGCACGATATGCTCGCGCCCGACACAATGTTGGCCAAGAGAAACCTTGTCGAAAGGCCTTTCCCACAAGAGATGGGGTGCTTTGCGTGGTGACCGCAGACTACCGTATGTCGTCCCAAGAAATTGTTTTCCTTGGTCGGCCAAGATACATTTTTGGAGGACCCCGAGGGACTCCTTTGTAGAGGTCCGGGCCGATCAGACGAAAGATTTTGCCCACGGGCGAGGCGCGGCCTCGCCTGGTCGGTGGGAAGTGACCCGTCCACAAACGGTCGATGTAGGGCCTCCTCCACGGACTCAAGTGCTAGCACACCGCGGGCGATCCGCCAAGTCTACGCCCGACCGCTGGTCGGTCGGGCGACCGCGGCCGATTGGTCGGTGGCCGCCACCGCCGAGTCCACCGACAAGGCCGCAGGAGGTCGGAGACGAAGATCCGGCGGGATGTGCTCGCCGGAGGCAAGATTGGCCAGTGATCGCCTCGCCATTGTAGCGCCGCAGAGCTATGGTGAAGCTCGAAACCCTTGAATCGCTCCTCGAGCCGGCGATTTCTCGACAAGACGCTGCCACGCGGCGCCTCGGGCCCGCAGCCTTCATGACTTGGTCGACGACAAGCTTGGAGTCCCCGTGGACGAGCCGGCGGGCACCGAGGTCGGCGGCGATCCGAGACCGCTGACGAAAGCCTCGTGACTCGGGAATGTTGTTGGTCGCGCCAAGAGCAACCTAATGGCGATGAAGCTCGCTTCCGAGCGGGAGATGATGATTTACTCCGCGCTCGCGCCATTCTTGGTGTAAGACCCGTCGAAGCACATTGTCCAAGACGGGTCTTCGACCACCGGTGGTGCTCGGCTTCGTCCACTTGGCGACGGTCGGCCGAGCTCGCGATTTGATCGCCGTCCGAGGGACGATATTATGCCATGGCCGCTAAGCTCGAGCGCCCATTTGGCTATCCTTCCCGAGGCATCGCGATTGTGGATGATCTCGCCAGTGGGGACGTGGTCACCACAAAGGTGATGGCGTCTTGATCAAGTAGTGAACGAGTTTCCTCTTTGCGATGAGCACCGCAGAGTAACTTCGACTGCGGGTACCGAGTCTTGACTCGAAAGTACTCATCGATGAAGTAGACCGCCGCTGTACCTGAGCTCACGGCCTTCTTCCGCCGCTTCCACCACGAGGGCCGCTACCGACGACTTGGGTAGTGGCAATGATGTAGAGGAGCAGCCGGTTCACCCGTGCCGGGCGATCAGATCGAGGCGAGGACAGAAGGCCTTCAAGCGGGTGAGGGCCTCCCGAGCCTCGTGTCCAATCAAGCGGCCGGATTTCTTGAGCAGCTCAGAGCGGCATTCGCGTTCGCGAGGCGAGACACGAACGGCTCAAAGCCGCCAGCACCCGGCCACCCGACCCCTTTGAGGTTGCCGACGGGTCCATCCTTGCGATCGCCGAGATCTTCTCCGATTGGCCTCGATGCCTCGCCGAGACGATGAAGCCTAAGAGCTTTCCTTTGGGGACCCCAAGACGACTTCTGGTTGAGCTTTATGCGAAACCGCCGAAGGTTCGCGAAAGTCTCTTCTAGGTCGGCGATAAGGTCGCCACCTTCCGGTCTTTACGATAATATCGCCGACATACGCCTCAACGCTGCGGCCGATCCGGGTCATGAAGCACGCTTGCATACATCGCCGTATGTAGCGCCGCGTTCTTCAGCCGAAGGGCATTGTGACATAGCGTAACGAGCCGAACGGAGTGATGAAGGAAGTCGCGAGTGGTCGGACTCCTTTAGCGCAACTGGTGGTAGCCCGAGTAGGCATCCCGAAGGAAAGAGACTCGCACCCAGTGGTGGAGTCGATGACTTGGTCGATGCGAGGTAAGGGAATGGGTCCTTGGGACATGCTTTGTTGAGACTCGATAGTCAACACACATTCTCCATTGCCCGCTCTTCTTTTTACAAGTATTGGTTGGCTAGCCACTGTGGTGGCGCACCTCTTTACAAACCCCGCCGCCAAGAGTTTGGCGATCTCTCCCTATAACCTGCGCTTTCCTCGTCGAGCGGCGCGGCGCTGGGCGACCGGCTTTGAGCCCGGTCTGACGCTCAAGGAGTGCTCGCGACCTCCTTTGAATGCCCGCATGCCTGAGGACCTCCATGCGAAGACATCTTGTTAGTGCGAGGAAGTCGACGAGCGCTTCCTATTTGGCGGGAGCGTGGTTCGACCAAGACGGTCTTGGTCGGATCACGTGGATCGACCGTGACCTCCTTCGTGTCCTCGGCGGATTTGAAGGATCCCGCCGATTTGTCGGATTCGTGGATCGACTCGGCGGCTTCCTCCCGAGCTTGTTGAGTTCCGCAGAGGCAACGATCGCCGAGGCGAGCTCGCACCGCCGCGGCCGCAGCTTGAAGGCAGCCGGAAAGACGATGCCGCGGTAATGACTCCATGCGGTCCGGCATCTTCGCCTTGAGGTAGGCGAATGGGATCGCCATGAACTTGGCGTAGCATGGCCTCCCAGATGGCGTGGTAGGCGCCGGAAATCCACGACTCGAAGGTGAGGGTCTCGCGGAAGTTTCCCGGCTCTCGAAGGTGGCGGGCGTGTCGACCGCCCGAGCGGATGGGCTTGTCGGCCCGGATGACGCCATGGAAAGGTGCCTTGCTTGGCCGGAGGCTTGAGCGCGGACCCCATAGCGCCGAACGCCTCAACGTAGAGGATGTTAAGGCCGCCGCTCGCCCATCAAGACCTTCGTGAGGCGCTTCGCCCGACGACGGGTCGACCACCACCGGTACCTCCCTACCGTGGACGCGATCGGGTGATCGGTCCGATCAAAGGTGATCGAACTCCACCACCGAAGATATTGGGGACGCCCGCGCGACGGTGTGGACTCGCAGAGCGAGCTTGAGCCGACGCTTGTCTGCCAGAGTGCCGGTCCTCCGAAGATCATGAGGCGGCCGTCGGGCTCGGGAACTCGCCGTCGCCTTCTTCTCCGCCGTTCGCGGGCCGCGCGGCTTTTTTCCTTTGCTTCGCGGCGTGGTGGGGACGCTAGAAAGATAGCGCTCAGACTTCGCAGCCCCAGATTTGTGCTTGACGGAGAACCCATGGTTCGCATGGGCCGCCCATCAATCTCGAAGTGGTGGGCGCAACGGCCGGCGCGCCGCCGCTGGCGGGCGGTCGACCGTGGCGACCACTTGGGTCTCACGGATCCGCTTCCGTGCCGCCTGCTTGTCGGCGGTGGAAGGAGACCCGCCGACGCCGGCCTCGCTGGGCCTTTCCTCCTTCGAAATAGCCCCACGGCCTCCTCGCCGGAGGCGTGGTTGGTGGCGATGTCGAGGAGCTCCTTGGTGGTCCCGGGCTTGAGGGCCCACCTTGTGCACCAAGGCCTTGCAGAGGTGCCAGATGAAGGCTCCCACGACATCGGGCGCCGGAGATGTCGGGAGCTCGCAGACTGGCGGAAAACCTCCGATGTAGTCCCGAGAGTCTCCCTGCCGCCGCTGCAGCCTGTGTCCCAGGAGTTACTGTGGCGCTTATAAGTGCCTCGAAGTTACCGACGAAGAGATTCTTCAAGTCGCCCCAGCCTCGACGCTTTTGAGGTGTACTCGAGCCAGCTCGAGCCGAGTCCGCTGGGTAGATGGGGAGGCATCGATGATGAAGAGATCATCCGTCGCTCCCCCACCAAGACGCGAAGTCAGATCTTGAGCCGCACACGGGCTTGGTGGCCCGTGTACTTGGCAATGTTGGTAGGCGCCGACCGGCGGGAAATCCACCGGCGGATCCCTTGGCAAAAGCCCGTGGTCCGGGACCATCAGGCTCGGGCCGCGTAGTGGCGCCACCATCCGCAACACGTGAGTGGACGGCGCGCCTCCGCCATCTTTCTTCGCGCCGAGGGTGGCGCGGATGTCGAGGCATTACCGAGGCGCCGCGCACCGGGTGCGTGAGGCCCGGGTGGTTCATGGTGGGGTGCGGTCTTGGCCGCACCGGCCAGGGGGCTGGCGGCAGACGGGCCCGATGGCGGAAGTAGCGCCGGTGGTAGGAGCCGAGGCTCTGATGTGTTGCACGGCCGCGCGCTCCACCACCCAAGGTTCTCGTAGGTAGCTCGCCTCGGGTTTGCGGGCTCGGAAGGCCTCTGAGCAAGATTGCGGCCGCAGCCACGCTTTGGCTTGCGTGAGGGAAAACCGGGGCGCCGGATTCGCTCAACTTGTGGTGTTTGGCGCGCGCGCAAGGCGCTGCCGCCAAAGACTTGCGCGGGCTCGGGCTCGCGTCCCGCCTGTGTTGGCTCGAGCCGGCCGAGCTCACCTTCGCCTCCTCCGCGTTGCCGTTGGAGCTCGGGCCACGGCGAGCTCGAAGGCGCTCAAGGCCGCTACTGGGTATTCCCCTCCGTGCCTCGCCAGCGCCGGACGGGACCGTCAGAGCCGCGTGGCTACGGCCAATCGGGCCAGGCTCGCCACGTTGCACTCGCGAGTGCCGCCGGGCGGATACTCCGTGTCGGAGCTGGAGCCGTGGTCGGAAGAGTCTTCCAAAGAACTCGTGGACGGAGGTTGGCATGTAGCCGCCATAGCTACAAGTCGTGAGCAGCGGAGGTGACGGATCTCCGCGCAGTTCGGAGGGGCTTTCTCAAAGGAGGTATAGCGCTCGTGTTCCGCTGGATTCGCGGGGCGCTCAAGCCGAGTGGGACGAGGCGGCCGGAGATGGTTTCTGTGCTCCCGCAGCGCCGCCCCCGGCGCGCTGGGATGAGCGTGAGCTTTCCTCCGAGGTGACGGTGAAGCCGAGGAGCCGGCGGATCCGCCCCGAACACGCCATGCCGCCGCTGGAGAAGAATGCCATCAAGGAGACGAATGGAAACCGAGATGTTGCCAAGACGCCAAGCCCCCTACCGGGCGCGCCAACCGCCGGCGCTTTCGAGCACCGCAAGTAAATTTGTAAGTCTAAGGGGCTGCGTTCTCGCTCCCCGAATGGTTAGACTCGAGTCCAAGATGTATACCGTTCGGCCAAGGTCCCTACTCGGCCAGGCGCTGGTGTTGTATTCATCGGGTGCGGATGATCAGACCGAAGTTTTTTACAAGCGAGAGGTGGAGCCTCAACACTAGAATGATCTAAACTTAGCTCTCGTAAGGAGAAGAAAAAGAAGAAGAGGAAGAAGAGGAAAAGCTCTCTTGTAGCTCTTACTCGCCCTGTTAGGAGGTTCCCGCCTCCTTTTATTCAAGATCTGAAGGGGCAGGTTACATCGAGAATTGGCGGTGCTAGGCGAGCTACTTCTAGGGCCGGTCTTGCCCGCCGCTCGCCAATCGCTCGCCGATCGGTCGCTTGCTCCGCCGACGGTCGCCGCCGCCGAGCCTATGCGCCGGGTCGGTGGTCTAGCTGGTCGAGTGGTTAGGTAATCCTCCGAAGTGGCGAGCCGCTCTCGTGATCCATGTGGGTGCCGACGTAGTCGCGTGTGACGCTGGAGTTGCCTCGGAGAGAGCGTGTCCTTGCACCGTGGGGGTGGTGATGGGACAGAGACGGGTCGCGCAGCCTATCAAACCGTTTGGGAAGGGACCACCGCTCTCGCGATCCACTAATGACCGCTCGTGGGGCACGTGGCCTTAGGTTGACACGGACTGGCGCGCGCACGCCGCCCTCGGCGGGATTATCATGGTTCGGTCGGAGCCGGGATCCTGGCCCCGCCGCGGGGTCGGGAACCCCGCTGAAGTCGGAGTCGGGATCCCGCCCCGCCGCGGGTCGGGAACCTCGCTGAAGTCGGAGTCGGGGATCCTGCCCCGCCGCGGGGTCGGGAACCTCGCTGAGTCGGAGTCGGACCGGCCGGGAATGGTCTCCCGAATGGTCTCGTAGGCATTTGGGTAGCAGGTAGGGGACGGCTGCTTAGGCTGGGCCGATTCGAGGCCGCCGCTTGCCGCTCTGGGCTTTGCTTGTTGCAATTGGGCCGTTGGTGCACCCCTGTTTTATGAGTATTCGTCAATGTCTTGTGGGTAAAGTTGCACAACCTCTAGAGAGTTAAAACTTATCTATTAGCTATGTCCGCGGTCATGGGTATGTCGAGCAAGCCTTTCATGAATTAGATTTGGATGTTTTCAAAAAATGAGTTCAGAAAAGTGAATTTCAGGTGGATGATTCCTTTGAGGGAAAGATGGTTAGATACAGGATGAATTCATGTGATAAAATTTGTTTAAACTGAAAATCTTTCTTAATTAAAATTATGCTATTGAAAAATTACTTAGAATATTGGAAAACTTGCTTTATGCAAAATTTAACCATATAACTCCCTTTGTCAGCTCTACATTAAAAATGCATTTCTCGTATAACTTGCGGAGTACTTTTAGTACTCACATTTGCTTTATTGTTGTTTTTAGAGGAAGAGTACATTTATGATGGTGAGGATCAGGATGTTTAGGTCGCTTCCCCAGTCGATTGTCTGTGGCAATTCAGTTGGACTCAACTGCAGTTTTATTTTGATTCCATTGTAATCTTTTATTTGGCCTTCATTCTACCTTTAATGTAAAACTCTGATTATTAATAAAATATGTTGGATATGTTGTGATATCATCTTCAGTGTGTCTACTAGTATTTCCTAGACTAGTACGTGATACACAGAGGATTCCGAAAGTGTTTTTCGAGATCCGATAGCAGCGAATGCTCACGCTCTCCACCTCCCTTCCGATGTAGCCATTGTCGCACCCTCCCTCCAATCCGTCGCCACCAGCAATTTGGTGGAGATGAAGGCGGCCATGGATTTTTGTACATAGATACATTTTTTCAATTTTTTGATAGCTACATTCCATTAGATGTGAAAAATGATTTGGTTGGATAATTTTATTGTATTTCCCTACGCAGATACTCGACGGTATTGTTCCTTGGAAGTGCAAACATTAGGAATTGAGAAATCATCACTTACCAGCCCTTTATGCATCTTTTTTTGCAAATCTAGTCCCCCATGCATATTTTTGCAAAAATGGACTCCTTCCCCACCTCGCAAATGTATCCGTGGAAGAGCTAGTTTTTTAAAAAAAAAGAGCTACAACGAGCTAGATAAGCACAATGTCGACGAATTGAAGGTGCAATAGCTTCAATGGAATGTTATGTAGCAACAAATTTGGGTGAATTGAATGTTCTGAAACAAATGGTTGATGTTTTCTCATTGGATCAATTGAATGTTGTGAAGCAACAAATAATTGTTGTTTTGGCTGAACTAAAGAACGAAATGTATGGTCCTCGACGTTGGAAAAAGAGAACAAGATGCTAGTGAGCCGGGAACAAGATGTTAGTGTGCATAGGTACTTTTGCTACAGTTTGCGATGTTTTTTTTGTAGTACTAGAACATATGCGAGCATACTGTAATTAACTAGTATCTTTTTGTAACCGATCATGATTGTACATGAATTATGAAGAGAAATTTTCCAATGTATATGTGATCGAATGTGATGATTTGGCTCTCTTACATGTCTAATATGAATGGTATATAAAGTTTGTGTATGCCAAATTTCTGATAAGTTGTATTTGTCAACTGGATCATAATGTTCTAGTGTTCAGACAAAGTCATAAACAGGGATCACAAAATCGAAAATTCGATTTTCGAATGATTTTTTATTTTCGAAAATCGGCAAAAATGTGGACACCCGAAAATGTGAATCGAATTTCGCACGTGCGTTGGACTTAGAGGTGACACCTATACTCCAATTAAGTGTATGCTCACTGTCACCTAAAAGTCCCGTGCACAGAGTATTAACTAAATGGCCCTCACTCAAACAAATATGCGCCACCTAGTTGTACCATACACACTTACGCAACCAAGAGAGTTTCGATTCTTTTCCGAATAACCATACCGGGATTGAATACAATCCATCTGAGCATAGTACATGCCGTCCATGTCAGAACCTTGGTATCGCCCACACCCACCAAGGGTGGCGCGTCGCAATAGTCAAGGAACGACGGTCGTTCTCATCCATGCGTCATACGGTTGAGAGCAATTCTCAACCAATTCCAGGTACCCAGATATGTGTCTAGTGCTAGTTCCCAAGATCAACGCCTAGCACCCACATATCCCGCATTCGAGATGCATCATAACACATACACACATGACTAAACATTTGTCATAGCATAAACTTAAACTAGAAGCTATTACATCTACTTGATATTACAAGTACACGGTTGACCGGCAAAATATTACACACAAAAGTAATTTGCAGTGGAAATTAAGTTGGAAGCAAAAGTAGGACAGAGGTATGCCCATCTATAAACCCATAGGCAACTGATTTGGAAGAGCCCTAGTTCATCCATCGAAGTAGTCGTCGGACCCCAGTGCAGAGTATGTATCGTCGGTGATTTCTTCCGTACCTTCGTCTATATATATTATAGATTAAGCAACGGTAAGTGCATGTATGTACTCGCAAGACTTTAGTGTATAAAAATACAATAAATGCAAGGTTGGATCAAGGATAACAAGCCACTACTCTAAGTTTCATTTTCAGCATAAAACAGATTTTGTTTTCAAGTGAATAGTTCATCAAACAGAATAGGTATTGAAATGAGCATATGTAATGAAACTAATAACAGTAAGTAAAGTTCAATATCATCATTTCACAACCCTCCTTGGCTGTGAACAGCGAGTAAACACAACCATCCTTGACTTACAAGTACACCAACCCATCACAACACCGTTTCCAACAATTTTCACAAAAACAAGACTATACTTGACATTACTTCCCTGAGTTGCTCATGACTGCGAGCATGGCTAATTAATTAGATTTAAATCTCTATAGAGAGTATACACTTTACCCACATGACACATTCTAGCAATCATGTCAACCATGCCTCGCGATACGTACCGTACCTGATTTACTAGATTGTGATGAAATCGTTCAACTAGCTAAAGTCTAGCCTTGCACCAGCCCTGGTGATGACAAACCCATGCCATGGTTCAGATATCCGAACCCGCACACACAGTACTAACGATGGTTTATGCCCATCGCATCCTCTCCCCATGGCAAGGCATACACCGTTGTATTAGAATGCTTTAGCCCCAACACCTCGATGAAGGGAACACCTACGAGCGACACCGGACTCCGGAGTGTCCTTACTACTTCGGCCTACCAAAATGCAAGGCTAAACCTCAGCTAATCTACTAACCTAAGGCTATCCCATACTAACACATGTGATTGCACCAATTCACTTAGGTGATAGCGTCAAGTTCGGTCCTTAACTGACCCAGGAGAGAATCTCCCCCGAACTATGTGCGAGGTCCCTCCTCACGCCTCAAGTTTAAACAATAACTCGCCCGCGTCTAAACCATAAGTTTTGGGTTGGATTTTTACCAAAATACACATAAACCATAACTCGGATCCGTACCTTTACAAATTGCTCAAGTCTGGATAGAAATGTGTCCCAACATTTAAAGATGTTCTAAGTAAGCATGTACATGAGAAATTTCTCATTTAACACCCAAAATAACACTAAGTAATGTCTACACCATAAGCTAAGGTTACAATAGCAGGTAATCAAGCATCAAGGTAATAGTAATGCATACAAATGGGAAATAACTACCGGTACCCACAACACAGCAAGTTTAACATAAACATACGCGCATGCATATAGTTTGATAAAACAACATAAACATCGTAAAATATAGGATCAACATGATCAAAGGAGGGTGCTTGCCTTGTTGCTCGTCATCCGGTATGTAATCGGGGTTGTAGGTGAGGTCTTCGTCGACGGATTCAGAAGCGTCGGCGTCTACGCGTTATATAACGAGAATCACGACAAATAGAAAATGAAAAATTGTTAATAAGGGCAAAAAGAAATAAGATGTAAAAACCAAATGAAACTTATCAAAGGAGAATAGGGTGGTTTAGGTTTTCGAAGTTGTCACTTTGTGCAAGTTGGTTTCATTAATTCTTCGTTCGTGTTTTGGCTCTTTTATGTATATGTTACTTTTATTTCTCAAATTCTAAAAGCTTAAATTATAATCATGTATGTGGATACTTATGAATTCAAAAGGCTAAAATTATGTACCCTTGTATTTATAACTTCGAATTCAAGAGGCAAAAATTATTTAGACCTAATATGATTAAGACATTGGTCAAGGTGTTATGTATGGATAATACTTAGCCCTAGATGTTTTTGCATAAAAAGTAATTCGTACATGTTAGGTCCATTAAGTTTAGGTTACTGGTTATATATTTATGGTTTTAAGATGGTTCTTGTGATACAAATACCTTAACTACTGATTTCTTAAGTTCGTTTATTCTTATTACGGATTTTAGTGTTCATAATACTTATGGTTATATTTTCAACAGGATTAAGATGCAAAGCAAGTTGTAATGAGATTATTTCTTTAAAATAGGATAGTCTTTACCCTAGAGAGAATTTCTAGGCTGATTTTATTAATATTGGTGTTTAGCCGAGATGTTTTATTCATTGCTGAAATAGCATATATGGTTTTATAGTTTACGCTATAAGGGATCAGATTTCATTTTAGGTTGGCAACTGCACTTTACAAGATTATTCAACCATTCTTCTGGCATTAGTAACCCTAGAAGTGTTTTAGAAGTGGTTTTGCATCATTTTGTTTTTAGCCGCGATAGTATATACATCTATGAAAGATGAAGTATTATATGCACTTAATTCAAAGTTGAACAAACATGGAATATTTTTTTCATAACAAGAGAGAGCATCATTTTTCAAGATCGTAGGATTTGATTTCATTACATTTGGAGTTTATTTACACAAGTTTTGATTATTTAAATTCTTGCACACATTGAAATTTGCCTATTTAGATATTTGATGCAAACTATGATAAAATCTAAATATTTTTATATATTTGGAGATCATGTGACCTCAGTAACATGAAAAAATTAGTTTTATCATTTTTAGACCAAGTTTGTTAAAATCTTGTATTGAGCACATTATTGGCCTAAAGCATATCCTTGAGCACATTTAATGCACAGTTACCAAAACTGAAATATTTTACCATATTCAGGTTCTACATGATTTTACACAAATTTAGAAAAAAAATTCATTTCATTTGGACTTAAAACGCAAAATTTATGCACAAATGAATAGGTTAGGTATTATTAAAACTTCTGAAAATGAAAATTTTTCCGAAAAGGAAAGTACGCCTTCTTTTACCGAAGATGCCTTCTACTTTCGGCAAGCATTTAAAAAATGATTTACTGCCTGCCATTTGGGTCCCACTGGCAGCGACCGTGAGAGACAAATGGAGAGAGAGACTGACGACTGGGCCCCGCACGTCAGTGAAAGAAAACAAGAGAGCTCGGAGGTGAGCTCGTCAGTGGCGAAGTGCAGCCGGAGACGGCGAATGGGTAGGCTGGTGAGCATCACCATGCGATTGCGCGTCTAGGAGTGTGCTCTATGGTCGCCAACGGTGACCAGAGTAGGGTCGCCACCGTGAGGGTGCGGCGCACGGCGAAGGGGCTAGCCGATGTAAGGTCGAGGATGCCGACTAGAGGGGAGTGAATAGGCGGCTTTTAAAAATCTCTCTACTAATTTCTACAAAGCAATTCACCCCTAATTAGCCAAATACCAAAACCTTAACAATTATTAATGCAGAAACGATAAACTAAGGTTTTGACAATCAAAGCCTAAATTCTCTAAGCTCACTATGTGCACTAACTAATTTTGTCTCTAACAATAATTGCAATTCTAAAGACAAGCAACCAATCAATTTAATTCTATGAATATAAATTGCTTTAATATAAATAACAAATACAATGCAATCACAAGAGACACGATGCTTTTTACCGTGGTGTTCGGAGACTTGCCGGTCTCCCCTAGTCCACGTTGAGGTTAGCCAAACACATTGGACCGGCTCCACGAATTGAGCACCCACCTCGAATCCACTAGTGGTAGCTCCTTTTTCCCTTCCGGGTAGGTGAGCTCCAACCTTCACAAACTTTGCCGGGGCTTCTCACAACCTCTATCGAGAAGCTCACCCTCGCACGACGCTCTACGCCGTCTAGGAGGCGGCAACCTCCAAGAGTAACAAGTCAAGCCCTTCCGCTTGAACTTCACCTAATGCAACACATGCACTTCCGGTGACCTCCTAAGTGCAACACATGCACTAGGATTCTCCTCAAGTGCAACACATGCACAAGAGGCTCTCAATCCACTTCCTAATTGCAACACATGCAATTAGGGCTCACTCTTAGCTCAAGAACCAAATTGGAGAGTGCAACACATGCAACCAACTCCCACAAACTCCCCTAAGTTCAGCAACATCAACAACAATATATGCCAGCCCTTGGCATCCTTTTATAACCCCCCACACAAAATCTAGCCGTTAGGGGGCAAAAAGGGCAAAACTCAGCAAGGCCGGCACTACCGCCCAACTGGGCTGGTAGTGCTGGCCTTGACCTCAACGGTCGAATTTTAGCCAGAACTAGCCGTTGGCTATAGTCGCCCGGCACTACTGCCCAACTGGAACCGGTAGTGCCGGCCAAGCGGCAGTACCGCTCCCAAGGAGCGGTAGTGCCAGTCGGGCACAGCCCAGAAACCCTTCTCTGAAATATAACTGCCGGCCATATGGGTCGGTATTGCCGCCAATACGACAGTACCGCACCTACATGGTCGGTAGTGCCGGCCTCATTGGGCACACAAGGAAAATCAAGTTTTTCATAAAAACTTTTCTCCAAACCATTAATGATTTATTCTTTGAGCTATATGAGGATCAACACATGATCACAACACTATGCAAAATACATTTGCATATGTTAATCACGTACTCCAAAGAATCACATTAAGCACAAGTTATTTGCAAAAAAAAATTGCAAATAAACTGAGAACCTCTGAGATCAATCCTCTAGCCATGTAAGGATCAACACATTATCCCGACACTTTGCAAAACACATTTGCAAATGCCAACATATGCTCTAGGATCGAAACCCATAACTTCTAGTTCATTTGCAAAACACATTTGCAAATAACAACTCCAACTTATTTGCAAAACACATTCGTAAATAAACCATGAACATATGAGATCAATCCTCTAGCCATGTAAGTACCAACACATGATCCCGACACTTTGCAAAACACATTTGCAAATGCCAATACATACTCTAGGATTGAAACCCACAATCTCGAGTTTATTTGCAAAACACATTTGCAAATAACAAATCCATTCAACATTTTGCAAAAACACATTTTGCAAATTCAAAGCCCAAACCAAGCTTAGCCTTGTGATGATCAACACATGATCCAATCACAAACTATAATACCAAAGCATGAGCTCTCTATTTGCAACACATGCAAATCTTTAGCATCGTGCAAACAACCACTATTCAAGTCAAGTTGCATGAGCTCTCTCCTTTTGCAACACATGCAAATCATTAGCTCCATGCAAACACTTTAAACCAAATTTGCTTGAACTCTCTCCTTTTGCAACACATACAAAACTTAGCCCCAAGCAATAACCACATAAACAACATTTGCATAAGCTATCTCCCTTTTTGCAACTCATGCAAATCATTAGCTTCATGCAAAAACCAATTCAATTAAGATTCAAATAAGATGCAAGCATGAGCTCCCTTATTTGCAACACATGCAAATACTTAACTCATACAAAATCCATTGCACGAGCTTCACCCATTTGCAACACATGCCAAATGGATAGCTCTATGCAAACACCAAACAAGAGAGTGAGCTCGAGTGAACCGGATTGAGTTCATCAACACATGATGAATCTCAAGCTAAAAGACTCAACCCCTCTTAAGAGTACGACAACCTAACTAGCAACCTGGTCTCCCATCCAAACACCGAGACCGGTAAAAGACTAGAAACGCATCCTTAGCCCTAACTAGTTATACCTTTCCCTCTAGCGATCCACTTGGAGCTTTTATCATTTTCAATCATCTTCTCTCCAGGATGACATCTTCTTCATCTTGTTCATCAACACATGATGAACCTTTTCTAGCTCTTCTCTTTACTTCGAGATCACTTCTTGAAGCTCATCAACACATGATGACTTCTTCTTCTTCCCAATTCTTCATTATCTTGGACTCAACCTACTTCACAACTTATGGAAGATGTTAGTCCAACAAATACGGTTGTCTCAATCATCACTACACTCCATTAACACATAATGGATGCCTCTAAGATCGATTGAGCACAACCCACATGAATTTGAATGATTAATTTGTGTCTTGAGTAATTTGATGCAACTAATGCTTCATTATACTAAGAACTTTTCGTTTATCTTTAATCAACAAGGAGACACCATCAACACACGATGAAATGTTCTTTGATTGATTGAAAGACAATCAAACTCAATTTAAATTACATTTAAATTGATATGAGTATATATAACTACACAAGTTTCATATACTCAATGTGACGGTTAATAATGATCCATATATGTTTGAGTGATGGAAAGGGATCAATACATTTAGACCATCAACTATAGAATAAACTCCATTAAGTATGTGCATATAATTAATTGAATATGGAATCAATATGCACATAATCAATCTTAGATTGCATATGAGTTTATCCTATATTAGCATGAGTATATTTCAACTACACAAGTTATATAAATACTCAAAAGATTGTTTCAAAGTCTTGATCCTTTATATAATATAACAAGAGGACATAGATCAATACAACTGAAACATTAAGTTAAATTATAAACTACCCCTAGATTTGTGCATTCATGTGTATATGAATTAGGAACATAACGCACATATTTGGACTAAAGCAATGGAAGAGTTCATACTTTAACTTGAATTCTAAGTATGCATTTAGATAATATAATGAATGCGAGTGCATACCTTAGGTTTTTCATTTTCCATCCAAATATGAGACTAATAAGAATAAGACCTAATAGAAAATGTTAGTCTCATAATGATTATATTTATCATTAAACAATGATTAAACATTAATATTAAACCAATCACCAAAACCAATGGAGCTTGAACTTACAGCCAGCCATGGGGAGGAAGGTAGCTCGCGCTCGGATGGGTAGGGGAAAAGCTCGAGGGGGTGGAGAGGAACTAAAAGGTGTACCTCAGAGAGGCGACGGAGCAGTGGTTCGGGCTGGCAGCGTGCTGCCAGAGAGGAGAAGAACGAGTTCGTGGCGGCAGCGCTTTGGGCCCCGAAAGATAAAAACGAGCAAGGATAAGTGATCAGTGAAAGCTCAAGGCACTGTGGCTTTGTTGAATCGAAATGATCTCCACCGATTCGCCCGATTCGGGCTTTGTCCCTCTTTGGGTGTTCGCAGAGGAAATGGGGCTAGGAGGTTGCTTCAGGGCGGAGAGGAAATGGAGGCGAGCGTGTAGCGAAGGCTAGCTTATATGCGAGGCTCAGTGGAGAGGGCGAGGCCAGGGATGGGCAAGTCTGGCTGGCAAGCCGCATGGAGGAAGTCTTCTGCCCGAGAGCGCGTGGCATGGGCAGGGAGAGAGGTAGGAGAGGTAAGGGGAGAAGGACAGGGGTGAGCTGGGGTGGCTAGCCGATGGGGATGGGCCGAGGCATGGCCCACTGACAACGACCATGGTGTAGGCTCAGACGCATTCCATCGAACATGTCGAGTGTGTGATGTGGCAATTTCAACTAAATTCTGGTGGGGTGGTTAGAGTAGCTCAAAAGTAGGGCTAGACTTTCTGAAAAAAATTGAGAAAAATTCCAGAGATAGCCCGCTGAATCTTGTTTTCATTTTCTTTGCTTTTATTCCATTCCCTATTGTAGATTTCAAATAAACAATGTTGAAATTTGCTATTTCAAATAGTTTTTGAATTTTTAAGGCACATAAATGTTGTGAAAAAATTCTTAAAAAATTATATTTATTCATCTGAATTTGTTTAGTATTTGTAAAATTATTTTCCAGATTGGGTTATTTGAAGTTTTTGTGTATTTCTTTTGAATGTGTTTATTTAGGTGGAAAAGGGGCATTACTTCCATCAAAATAAAATCTGGAAAAGATATGTACATATATATATTCAAAAATCAAATCCAAATATACAGTAGAAGTAATCTAAACCACTTTATTTTATTTTCATAATACCTTGGGATGCTACAAAAAAACCAGTAGAAACCAAAGAAGTTTGAATTCAAGACTTTTTGAACTCGGTGGTCAAACTACAGTGAAAAAACAAAAAATGATTTATTTTCAACCTTTTTCGTTGATTTTTGCCCTATTTTCAATTCGCAATTTTCGAGCGATTTTATTCGATTTTCAGCACACCGAAGGAAAATAGAAAACAATTCAATAAAAAATCTAAAAATAAAAAACAATTAATCTATAAAACAGTTCATAGAAATTTCAACAATTTTTAAATCATTTTTTGCTTCTACAAAATCAAAAATAGTAATTAATGAAAAGGAACAAAGACACTTTTTATTTTTATGAAACTTTACAAGATTTATCATGCTCTAAAATTTTAATGGAATCATAACTAGTTCCTAAAGATCATGTACTAAAATTTTCAGTAATATTAGACTTCATTTAATGCCACAATAAAATCAAAAACTGAAGAACATATACAATGACTGTAGCACTTTTAGAATTTTAAAAACATACACAAGTCTTATCATAATCTGAAAATTTTAAAACATCATTAAAATTGCCTTAGAACATCGCACAAAAATTTTTAGAAATAGTATACTTCATTTTGTGCCCCTAGAAAATAAAAAATAGAAGAGCGTGTATTTTGAGTATATCACTTTCACTTTTTTTTTAAATACATAGGTCTAATATTGGTCTAAAAAATTTACAGAGTCATTAGAATTGCCTCAGGACCTAAAAAAATTAACATTTTTTCACATATTTTTCCATATTTTACGAATTTTTTGAATTTGAATTCGAATTTCACTGATTTACCGAGCAGTTTTAAAAGCCAAACCGACTTGATATGCTCGATTTTCATAATTTTTGAGCGATTTTCATCGATTTTGTAAACCATGGTTGCAAAGACCAAGGAAAACACACTGCAGAACAATAACTATTGTAGAAAAGATGTGGCGAAGAATATCTGATACCTAGTAGGTGCCAAAATGTACACTACAACCAAAAAACTTACGTAGACGCACTTCCCTATAGATATTTTTTTATTTGTCTGTATAAATTGCTATAACATATTGTAAAGACAGTTATGGTATTTTAGAAAGTGCCTTAAATATAGAGATACTATTTTGATATATTTACAATAAATGACATGTAATGTGGACCATAGATGCATTATTTAAGGTATTTTTATTCTTTAGAGACATTATTTTAGATGTTTAAGACGTATTGTGCAATACTAATAAGAATTGCGATATAAGTATAATCAAGTTGTGATGTGAGGTTGAGATAGTTAATTGGGCTACTTTTTTATCCACAGGGTCTCGAGTTCATTATCTAGACATTTCTAGAGAGTATAGAGACCCGATATAATGTCTTTACAAAATATCTTGCATAAAATGTAAAGATAGCATATTTTTATAATATACGTTCCATTATCAAGAGTGTGCTACAGAGTGTAGAGACACAATATAGTGTTTTTATAAAAATATTGTATATATAATGTAAAGATATTTTAGTAAGTGTCTGTTCGGTAGTAGCGAAACTGCACGTAGAGGTATCATTGTGGCATTTTGAAAGATGGCTTTAAAATCATATAAAGGTCCTGAGTTTGAGGGTTAGTTTCGACAATATTTTTAAAATATATTTTTTATTATCTAGAGGGTACTAGAGAGTATAGAGACACAATATATTGTGTTTACAAAAAATATCTAATATAAAATATAAATACATTTAAGTAAATGTCTTTTCGGCAGTAGCGACACTGCATGTAGAAGCACTATTGTGCTATTTCAAAAGATACATTTAAAATCATAGAGATACATAAAAGTATATCTCGACTGTATAATAAAAAGGTCTCTATACGATATTCCCCAGTAGTGGTAGCAAGAGGAACTCATCAAGGTAACCAAAAGTAGTAACGGATTATTAGAAACCATGGACCTTGAATAACACTGATCTGCTATGCAATAATCAAATAAAGAAAAACGGTGATAAATCAGGACTCCATAACATGTTCTTGTTAATAGCATGTTTCAAACAAATAAATGAGGAATGATATATCTCTAAAACACACACTAACGAGTGACATATACTAACAAATTTTCCGTAATATTATTGCTGCACTGATATAGAGGGTACCCAGCAACGGGTGCAGATCCTCTATAGTTACAAAGTTAACTTCACCTGGTGAAGTTGCAATCTCAATCATTCATTTTTGATCGAGTAGAGGTGGAGGTGGTATAATCTGAGTTTTAGGAGGAAATGAATGGTTAAGATTATAACTCCACCAAAAAATAACTCTAGAGGATCTGCACCCCAGTAACAATATTTTTTATGGTTTATTACTCAGAGCCTTGAGAACAACTTGTAATACTACCTTTACAAAAGCTTGAAGAGTTCCTTGCCTCTTATTGCTTTGAGCCGTTGGAGAGTCGGCTCGGCTCGTGGCTCGAGCCGAGCCGGCAAAAAAAATTACACTCGGGTCCTTTTTCGAAAAAAAATTTACGTTTAGGTTCTTTTTCGGGAAAAAAATTACGGTTATGTCCTTTTTCTGAAAAAAGAATATATATTACGTCCATGCCCTTTTAGCGTTTTTAAGAGTAGCGCTCAGGTCTTTTTTGGGAAACTCGAAATTACGTTTAGGTCCTTTTTTGTAAAAAAAATCCATTCGGGTCCTTTTTTTTTGGGAAAAAAATGCATTGCGTTTAGGCCCTTTTTGCATTTTTCTAGCATTACGTTTAAACCTGTCGACGATCGGGACCGTCGACCGCAAAGAGGGGGGAAGGATCGTACGAGGGGCGAGGCCCAGAGCCTCGCTCGTCCGGGAAGGAGCCTCGGCAGACGCGTAGCACAGGGGAAAAGCACAGTCGAACAGGGGACACGAAGTTTATACTGGTTCGAGCCCCTTAGGTCGGGTAACAGCCCTACTCCGGTCTTGCCCGTAGGCGAAAGGGGACTAAAGGCTCCTCGGGGGAGAGCTACAGGAGGAGCTCGACCTCGGGATTGCTCGGGAGCAATCACTGAGGGGAGCTTCGTGAACGGTGGAGTGTACAAGTATTACTACAGACGTATCCGCCTTCTTAGATTTCTTGGGGTGTCGCCTTGTGCGATCTTGCTACTGTTGTGTTCTTGCTGTTCTCTTCTTTTTTCTCCCCCTTTCGATCGGAGTGGTCTTGACGCTTTATAGGCCTTTGGTACTGATCTCGATGCTGACGTCGGGAGGTCGCCTGTGAGCTGACGGGGGCAGTTAGTCCTAGTCCCCAGGCAGGGGGTCCAGCAGGAACTGTTGGGGAGTGGTTGACCCTAGTTCCAATGCTGGGGTCTTGACAGGGATAGATAGCCCTTTAGCCCCTACGCAGAGGGACTGGCAAGAGCAGGAGGCCCTAGTTCCCACGCAGGGGACGGGAGTCATATATTTATAGAAGAGGAGACCTGTTTTACATTGGAGTCTGGGCCAGGGGTGCCGAGATTGAGGAGGTCGTCGGGGTCCGCAACCAGCTCGGGTATAGCCTTGTCCGAGCTTAGGAATAGTCCCACGAGCTCGGAGGAGGGCGGCTTAAAGCCCCCTCGGGGGGCACGGACACGTGTCAGGATGGCCGATCCCCGACAAAACCCTTTTGCGGAAAACACAAAATTCTTTTTAGATCATTTTCGCGCGTTTTCTAGATTTACTCGTGTATGGAGGTCAATCGAGCGTTTTCTCGATTTTCTCGCGTGGAGATCGGTGTCCGCGGCGTGGCACGCCGCGTACAATTTTCTAGTAAGTACTATTTTATTGTTGTTTACAAGTATATTAATGAATAGATATCTCTGGTTATTTACTTATCATCTTCAGTATTCTTTGCTTGGATGCATGTCGTCATCTCTCTTGCTTGCCCTCCTTCCATGCTCTTTTCTTGTAGCAGTCAGGCTAGCTACGAGAATAAGATTTCTGTATATAATCACTAAAGTTACAGTCGTTATAATTATCGCATTAGATCCCTTGCCCCAGCTCTGAGATGTCGTGTATCGCCATCATTCCAAAACCAAGAATCTTCCAGCCATGAAAAGCACTAGTAGAAGGAGCGGCACAGAGAAAGAGAGAGAATGGGTACGTATGACAAACACCCTAATTTTATTTTCTCTCTCCACGTGGTACTATTATCATATGTTAGGCGATATGCAATTGCACAACAAGAAGGTTATCTTAACCCATGGTAGTATTTTTCTAAACCAAAAGGTACCCTCAGCCTGCTCATCATCACCATCAGGCATGCACGCCCCTTGCAACCCTGACTTCTCCCACGTCAAGTGTACAAGAAATGAACTTTTTTTACTCTTGTTTCTTGAACGCAAAGTGCAACTGCTACTGCCCACACTAGAAAGTTGCTAAGTTGCTACTACCTAATGATTCTTTCACCACTGTACCATTTCCAGTGCACAACACATACGGCCCGGGCATGTGTACATATCTTCTTTGATGTACGGCGCCTAGCCTAACATTTTCAACCTACAAGCACCATTCTTTGGTGGGCCCACAAAAACATTCTCCTAGAGATGCGTGCCTGCCGAACGCCAGCCTTTCGCATTGCTGCATTTGACCACCCTAATTAATAAACTACCTACTTCCGTATTAATGTGCTGCTGCCGCTACTACTATAATTAAGGAAGATAAGATATGCTACGTTTGGGTGTGTGTGCAAGTGCAACCATGTCCTACAGTGATAGTAGGCCATTGGCCCATACTGCTGCTGCTTGCGGACGCGCCTCGGACTTCGTCCATATCGTTCGAATGCGCCTTGTCCTTGACGCCGACCTTCATCTTCAACATTCGGATCTTTCTCGAAGCAGTGGCCCGTACCTCTTGCTCACATCGAACTGTCGAGAACAAGCGCCGACTTCACTCTTTCAAGGAACGATACCACTCTCCGTGTTTTCCCCCTCCACGAATGCCAACGCAAGCCGGTAGAACACGGTTGTTGGCATCCACCGCGATCGCAGATTAGAATCGGCCCTTGTACTTCCCCGTGAGAATGTGCCATCCATGCAAAGGACCGGCGGCGGTCTTGGGAACGCATTTATGCATGCGCCCAGGCGAAGAATACCATGTTGCAATACCCACTTCGGTGCACGCACCACCCGCAGGAACTCCGCAAGGTCGATGGATGTCAGGGGTTCCTTTGTGCGATTGCCACGAGCAAGTGGGAATATTCTCGTCTGAAGCCTCGTCGTCCCGAACCGTATTTCGAGCTGTCCTTTTGCTCTCCATGCCTTTGCGTAGCTAATCTTGTCTTGAAACCTCTCCTCCACGGTGTGATAATAGATCGAGGCGCAGATGGGGATTGTCCACGATCGACCATAAACACATTTGCCACCCAAGTGGACGACAGATTGCGGTGTCCTCGCTCCGCTTCTTCCAGCTGCGCGATTATGCTCCATCACTATGGAGCATTTCCGATAATCCGTCCACTTCCTGGTATGCATGCACCGCCATGGGCGCGAATCAACTACGCACTTCACGTCGTAGTCCTTCTTCTTGGACTTCACAACCACTGAATTGCCGGGAGACATTGCCCGATGCTTCACCGCATCCATCACAGCCTCCTTGTCTTTATATACGGCCCCTCGTCACCTCGTTCTCACGATACTCCCATGCATCAATGTTCCCTTCATTCATTGTTAGGTCTTGAAATTGTAATTGGTCCACGCACGAGGATAGGCACCCAGGCGTTGTCCTCCTCGTCAGTGCTCACCATCGGGGACTTCCTCATCCGCACGGTCCTCCTCTTCCATCAAGTCAACAATGTCCTCCACCTCCTCCCCTCGTCGGCTACCCTCGCGCCTCCACGTGTCTCCTCGCCCCCGGTCCCTTCGTCACCGCCAGATCTCGTGCTCCTCGTCTCGGGCTCCTCGCCGCCTTCCTCTTCGCATCCTTCTACATTTGATGTCCCCTCCGCGTAATGTCCACCCGACATCACGAACTTGCGACACCGATGGAGCTACCGGCAGCATCGTGCCAACAACATGAGCGCCAACCCCGCTCTCACAGCAAAACCAACATAACTCCTCCATGTGGACGCCGAGTTAACAGAATCAACTCTCGTAAAAGCGGTCTTGCGCTCGGCTCGCTCTGCTCGACCAAGAATCAACAGATCTGGGCATCCAAGCCAACATCCGAGACATCCACTCCAACAAACCCTCAGTATGTCCTATCGCTCGATGCTCGCATATGCCCGTCTGACTCTTGAAAATGATGATAGATCCACCCCATCCGCCCCTGTGCTATCTCCCATCTCCATAAAATATTTGGAAATACAATTTCTCCGACATGCTGCAACGTCCGACGGAAAAATATTACTCTAGAATACAATACAGTCCTGAAATTTCTAAAAACTAAATAGTACATTAAAGTTCTAAATATGAACTGCGACATTAAATTTCTAAACAACACTATTCGACAAATTGTAAACGCTACACAATCCTAAATTTTCTAAACACTACAATAAATTTCTAAGACTAAAACTAAATTTGTAGCATACTTAATACATTAAATTTCTAAAAACTAAATAGTACATTAAAATCATGACATTAAATTTCTAAACAACACTATCCGAGAAAACACAATCCTAAATTTTCTAAACACTACAATAAATTTCTAATACTACACTAAATTTGTAACGTACTTAATACTATACAGAATCTTCAAATTTCTAAAAACTAAATACTACATTAAAGTTCTAAATATGAGCTGCGACATTAAATTTCTAAACAACACTATCCGAGAAAATGTAAACGCTACACAATCCTAAATTTTCTAAACACTACAATAAATTTCTAATACTACACTAAATTTGTAACGTACTTAATACTATACATCCTCAAATTTCTAAAAACTAAATACTACATTAAAGTTCTAAACGCTACACAATCCTAAATTATTTTCTTGGATATTACATGCTACATTAGAATTCTAATGACAAAAACATTAAATTCTACAAAAAGATTTTCTAAACACTACAAAATCGTAAAATTCCTAAATAATAGAATAAAATTTGTAAAAATACCTTCAGTAAAGCTTGAATGAATCGACTTTTTTTCCCTTTTCTTCTTCTTTCTCTTCTTCTTCTTTTTCTTCTTCTTTTTCTTCTTCTTTCTCTTCTTCTTTCTCTTTCTCTTTTCTCTTCGTTTATACTACCTCACTGGTGTTTGCTCTGTAGAAGCGGCGTAGTTCTTTATGCAGCATTATTGGTTGGTAGCAGGGTTTTAAAACCCGGTGAAATCCGTAGTTTCCGATTTTATTGTTACGGTTCAAAATTCAAGACTAGTCGCTAAATTAGTTTAACAAAAAATATTTAAATTTTTTTAAAAAAACATTATTTGATATAAATCGCTCGAAAACCGTTGAAAACCGCTTAAAAATCGTTTTTAAGGAACATTCAATTGGTCGGTTGGTTTTCAGTAAAAACCGAGCGGTTTTCGATTTTTTTTTCCAAAATTTTTATTTTCTAACTCTTTGGTTTCTAACAATTTTCGTGCAGTTTTTCTCGATTTTCGAATTTCAGTTTTCGAGCGATTTTTCAAAAACGGTTTTTGAAACCCTGACTACTCCATGTCTAACATATTACCGCGCTGGCTACCGTAACTGTGTGGCTAGATTTACCTACATAAATTTATACAGCTAAGGGGAGTTTAGATTATGGGTATTTTATTAGAATGTTTTAGGATCTAATTTAAATTTGAACTAAATCCTAAAATCTTTTAAAGAATTACCACTCATCCAAACATGACATAAGAGTTTGTTTAATTATCAATACCCTATTTTTTTAATATAGAGATGTATTATAATACCATGATTACTTATATTTGATTAATTTGCACTGTATAATCTGTACCCACTAAATCAATGGTGTAGATTTGTTTTTTTCTCTCTCTCCATTTGATGATAACTTCTTGTCTCGTAGTAGCTCCTTTTAACTTAGTTTTAATTAGACAACAGATAATTGGATTCATTACTAGCATAATTAAGGGCATGTGGTCTATTATTCTACTATATAGACTTCAATTCATAGTACCACATGCCCTTTTGTTATGGTATTCTTGTTTCATGTTTCTTCTAACTCAAAAGCATATCTTTTTCTTGTATGGTTTTATTGTTTCACATTTCTTAAAACATGCAAGCCACTTTATTTACATTCAGTATATATATTACTTCCTCCATTAATACATGGATGCCGTTTTTGTAAAAATAAAATCGCATGGCATTTTAAAAATTAATAAATGTGTGACGCTTTAGAAATTAGACAGTTTCCAAGGCATACAGTTGACGGTTGCTTTTGACAACTGTATATGAGCAAAACCTTATAAGATTAGATTACTTGGAAGTATTTTGCAAACAAATCTACTGTTACCATCCCATACTCATATGGCCAGTAAACAAACGGACAAGTAGTTAATACGTTGTATGCTCATTAATTTGTGTGATTATCTTAAAATTAATGGTGGTGTTTGGGGAGCAATGTACACTACTACAGAACAGGCAATCCTTGCCGGCATATCACTGCCAGTTAGGACCGAGCCGGCAGTGATAACATATCTCTGTCGGTTCGAAACTTAAGTTGGGGGGAGACCTTATCACTGCGGTTCATGCAACCAACGGCGAAGAAATGCAACATATCACCGCGGTTTGAGACAAAAACGGCGAGAGATATATCTTCTTTGGGTCATTCTTAAATCGGCAGTGGTACTTGACTTTTCACTACCGGTTTGAGACAAGAACCGGCAGTGATATTATTTTCCCGCGCAATATTATTTTCCCGCGCATTTTGAGTTTATCACTGCCGGTTCTGCGCAGAACCGGCAGTGATAAGTCGTTTATATAACTAAGACCCCTGCCTCCCGACCGATCGAGCAAAGACAGAGAGGCGCTCTGTCTTTACTCGATTTGTAGATTGCGACGATTTGCTGCCGAAAAATCTATTAAAATTTGTATTGTACTTTTTTTCGAGGTTAGTAATTTGATCTCTATTTTTGTAAATAATAAAAAATTGCCACATGGATATTTACATAATGGAAAAAGGTTCATGTATTTTCAAATTTTGAAATAATAAAAACTTGTTAGATGGATATTTACCTAACGAAAAAATGTTGATGTATTTTAATGTACTCAAAGTATATCCTAAGTATTTACAATTTTTTCCAAATTTTTAAATAATAAGGAATTGCAAGATGGATATTGACGCAATGAAAAAAGATTGATATATTTTAATATAGTCCAAATATATCCTAACTATTTACAATTATTTTCATTTTTTACAATACTAAAAAATTGCTACATGGATATTTACATAACGGAAAAAGGATGATGTATTTTAATATAGTCAAAATTGCTACATAGGTTTTTAAATCTAATCGTTTACAATTATATGTTATTTGCAATTATATGCTTATGTAATGTTTGATTTAATTAATTGTAGATGGACCGAAGGTGGATGTATGACACGGACCGTTGCGGGGCAGAGTTTTTTAATGGTGTAAGTTATTTTCTAAACGTGGCTGCGGCGCACAAGTCGAAGAATCTGGCAGACTACATGTGCTGTCCATGCGTTGATTGCAAAAATCAGAAGCTGTTTTCTACCATAGAGTCGATACGTGCACACTTGCTTTGAAGATGTTTCAAGGCTGGCTATACCTGTTGGACCAAGCACGGCGAAGATGAGATTGTACATGAAGGGCAACACATTACTAAAGATGACGGGGAAAACGATATGACGGCAATGGAAGATACGTTTGTCGACAGCCACGACGACGATCTGGATCAAATGTTGCGTGATGGGGAGGGAGACTTCACGAGTGAAAGAGAGTTTCAAAAGTTCCAACATATGGTACAGGACTCCACGACACCATTGTACCCAGGCTGCAAGGAGGAGCACAAAAAATTGCAGACCGTGCTTACACTACTGCAGTTGAAGGCAAGCAATGGTTGGTCCGATAAGAGCTTCACCGGTGTTATGTCTCTTGGGGATTTGCTTCAGAGGGTAACGTGTTGCCTACAAGTGCGCACAGTGCCAAGCGGGTTGTCCGCCCGTTGGGATTGGAAGTATGAAGGATACACGCATGTCCAAACGATTGCATGTTGTATCGTAATGAGTTTGCGGACTTGGATGGTGTCTTTGTTTGCAAAGCAAAGCGGTATAAGAACAACGATGATGACATCAATAATGAAGATGTCGGGGTGAAGCGTAAGAGGATGAGATCCCCCCGTAAGGTGGTGTGGTATTTTCTATAATTCCCGTCTGAATCGATTGTTTGCGAACAAAAGGCATGCCCAATTGCTACGATGGCACGCCAAGAGCGTAAAACGATGGAATGCTCGGACACCTCTCGACTACGTGCAATGGAGGAACATCGACGTAAAATATAAGAAGCACTTTGCATATGATGTGAGGAATATAAGGTTCGGGTTGAGTACGGATGGGATGAATCCTTTCGACAACATGAGCAGTCGTCATAGCACTTGGCCGGTAACTCTATGTATCTACAACCTTACTCCTTGGCTTTGTATGAAGCGGAAGTACATTATGATGCCACTACTGATCCAAGGGCCCAGGCAACCTGGCAACGATATCGATGTGTACCTCGAACCATTGGTTGAAGATCTTCTAATCTTGTGGAACGATGGAGTACGGGTATGGGATGAGTATAAAAGAGAGAACTTTATCCTACGCGCATTGTTGTTCGTAACCATCAATGATTACCCTGCCCTTGGTAACCTGTCGGGCCAGACGACAAAAGGCTTCAATGGATGCGTCCAGTGCTTAGATGGTACAGCTAGTCGGTGGTGAAGAATTGTCGAAAAATGTCTTACATACGGCATCGTAGGTTCCTCCGCAAGCATCACCCATACCGCAATAATAAGAAGCTTTTGACGGGACAAAGGAGACTGCTTTAGCTCCGAAGAATCATACTGGGAAAGAGATATTTGCGGCTGTAAAAGATCTTAAAATTATTCACAGAAAAGGAGCAGTCAGTACATCTATCCCGAGTTCCCGTGATAAGGCTCCTTTGTGGATAAAGAGATCAGTATTTTGGGTCCTACCTTACTGGCAACACTTGGAAGTTCGACACGCAATCGACGTCATGCACATAGAGAAGAACGTGTGTGACAGCTTGCTTGGTATCTTAGTGGATATACCTGGCAAAACAAAAGATACTCTTCAAGCACGGATGGACCTTGAAGATAGAAACTCAGGAAGGAGCTACATCACAGAGACATGGATACAGGGAAAAAGTACCTTCCCGCAGCCTGCTACACTCTGAGCAAGGAAGAAAAATTAGCCTGTGCAAATGCTTGCACGGAGTGAAAGTTCCGTCCGGATACTCTGCCAACATAAAGAGACTAGTCTCAATGAAAGACTTAAAATTAATTGGCATGAAGTCTCACGATTGCCACGTGATGATGGCGCAGATGCTTCCAATTGCAATTAGAGGTGTTCTGCCAGAGAAAGTCCGAGACCCAATTATAAAGTTGTGTTCATTCTTCAACGCGATTTCACAGAAGGCCATCGATCCATTGAAACTAGATAAGCTGCAGGAAGGCGTGGTCCACACTCTGCGGGCTCGAGATGTGTTCCCTCCATCTTTTTTTGATATTATGGTCCATCTCATTGTTCACATTGTGAAAGAGATACGGATTCTCGGTCCCGTGTTTCTACATCAGATGTATCCTTTTGAGAGGTTCATGGGGGTTATAAAGAAATATGTTTGTAACCGACATCGGCCGGAAGGTTGCATTGCAGATGGTTGGGGAACCGAGGAGGTCATTGAGTTATGCGTCGATTACATGGATCTCAAACCGATTGGTGTGCCTACATCACGGCATGAGGGCAGGCTACAGGGAAAAGGGACACTGGGCGAGAAATCACTCTGTACAAACAATCTAGCTTCATTCACACAAGCACATTTCGCAGTTTTGGGACAATCAGTTGTGGTGGCCCCGTATGTCAACATGCGCAAGAGCATGCTATCCCGAACAAACCCAACGAAGTCAGAGGGTTGGATCGCGAGAGAGCGTAGACATAACTTCGGCGATTGGTTGCGTAGGCACATGATGCATACGGAGACAGAGTGCGCTCAGTTGAAAGTGTTGGCTCAGGGACCGTCAACAACAATTCGGACATTTCAAGGATACGATATAAATGGTTTTACTTTTTATACAAGAGCACAAGATAAAAAGAGCACCAACCAAAACAGCGGTATCCGTATAGATGCCTACGACAGCAACGGATATAGGAAAACCTACTACGAATTCATAGAAGAGATTTGGGAGCTTGATTACGGACCTTTGAAGGTCCCTCTCTTTCGGTGCCAATGGGTAAGACTTTCAAGGGGCATGAACATCGACAAGTACGGTATCACTACCGTGGACCTCAAACTGGTCGGATACAGAGAAGAACCATTCGTACTTGCTAATTCTGTTACACAAATCTTTTTTGTAACCGATCCAGCTAACAAGGAGCGCCACGTGGTTATTCAAGGAAAAAGAAGGATTGTCGGAGTTGAGAATGTTGTCGACGAGGAAGAGTACAACCAATTCGATGAGCTTCCACCTTTCGGAGAGGATGTTGACCTAGGTCTCATGGAAGAGAATGAGGACGAAGCTACATACATACGCCGCGATCATAACGAAGGTCGAATCGTAGCTTAGTTGTCCTAATTAAATACATGTTTATTTTCTCATATGTAACAATTAATGTATTCTTTTGTCATATGTAACAATTTGTGTGAATTCAACTTCATCTGTGTGATTTTTTTGTATTTGTGTGAATTTTTGAAGCGATGGTTGGTCTACTGCATTTGTTTGAATTTGTGTGAATTTTTTTTGAAATATTAAAACTATTAAAACAGTGAGCAATCTAGATTTTTATCATTTTACAACTTTGTCAAAACTTAGGGGAAATATTTAAATCAAATATTACATGTCCTGAAGTATTCCTCCAAAAATTTTCAGAAAATTTGGATAAAATTTGATAGGATTTCAAAAATCCCAAAGCAATCACCCTTTGAAAACTTTGACATAAGTGACCGGAGCTTATCACTGCCGGTTGTCTCATTAAGCCGGCAGTGATGTGATTTATTACTGCCGGTTTCTAGTTTTAACCCGGCAGTGATAATCAAGTATTACTACCGGTTTTAGATTAGACCGGTAGTGAAAATAGATATTACTGTCGGTTTCTAATTTTAACCCGGCAGTGATAATCAAGTATTACTGCCGATTTTAGATTGGACCGGTAGTGAAAATAGATATTACTGCCGGTTTCTAGTTTTAACCCGGTAGTGGTAATCAAGTATTACTGCCGGTTTTAGATTGGACCGGTAGTGAAAATAGATATTACTGCCGGGTTGAGCGTGAACCGGCAGTGATAATTCAACTATCACTGCAGGTTCTTTTTATGATCCGGCAGTGATAGTGTATCACTGCCGGTTTTTGTGGTGACCCGGCAGTGATACTCAAACCCTATAAATTCGAATGCCGCGCCACTCAGCCCCTCATTTCCACTTCAACCTCACGCCGCCACTTCGTCGCCTCGACCTCCTGGCTATCGCCTCGCTCTGCGCCCCGGCCGTCGCCGTCGTCGTCGACCGCCCAGCCGGCCCCCGTCGCACCGCCTCGGTAGTCGCGTCGCCAAGACCGCCCCAACCATCACCGTCGTCCCGCACCGCCCCGGCCGTCGCCTCAACCTCCCTGCCGAGGAAGAAGACTACAAACGTGGGAATTTCTAGTTTTCTGTTTTTGTCTGATTAATATGGGAATTTTTAGCTTTTTGATCTTCTAAGAATAACATGGAGGCTTAGTGTAGATATTGTTGTGATAAACTATTATGAATGTTTAAGCCCAGTTTGGAAGCATAGTATTTTTATGGTTTCTAATTAATACCATAGTATATGAGAATACCATAGTATTTCATACCATGAGGTGTTTGGTTGGCCATCAAAAAATCTATTTCAAAAACCATGGTATTGCTAATACTGTGGTATTTTTGGAGTATTGGAAACTCCAGTTCAGACCAAAGTTTTCTCACCGAGCAAGCGTTGCGGCTCCGTTTATGCGCTTTTTTCATCTTTTTTGTGTGTCATAGTCAATACTTTGATAAGTATGCCAACAAAAAAACCAAGCAGATTAGTAGTTCAAGAAGTACCATGGTTTCAATGGGGTTATATAAAACCATGGTATTTATGTCAAAGCAATTATAGACCATGGTATCCCAAAACTATAGTTTTAGAAAACTTTGATTGCAAACAGGCCCTTAATTGTTTAATATGTGTTAAGAACATTGACCAGGCCAATGGAAATACATATTAAGTATATGTGTATGTATCCTCGAAAGATGTGTATTTCGCAAGTATTTGAAAGATGTATATGTGTTAAGATGATTTAAATATATGACTGTGTATGTGTACATTCGTGTTTAAGGCACATTTTGTACTTGACAGGGCTTGTCGTCATTTGGTATCCATAATGTATGTTATGGGTTGTTACTTATTTTTCTTCAGAAATTAAATGGTTTGTTGCTTGTTAGTACAATCTGCCATGCATGGATGGTATTCTTCAAAGATGTATATGTGTATGTATCCTCGAAAGATGTATATGTGTATGTATTCTTCAAAGATGTATATGTGTATGTATCCTGGAAAGATGTCTATGGTGTAAGTATTCAAAGATGTATACAGTTTAGCATGTTCTTTGTTTTTGGTGATATGTATTAGCATTCGTAGTTGTGCACCTGCCTTTTGGGAAAAAACTTAGTAAACAAGCATGTTACAGTGTCGAATATGTAAACATCTTATCACGGGATTAACTTTAATGTCAATCTTCATTTGTATGTGTCTTTCAAAAATGACCTTGTTAATTTCAAATTTTCGATAAACTTGCTAGGAATGGCCTCCGACGAAGGACAAGTGCCGGAGGGAGTTGGGCCCTCAAATATGGACGAAGGAGGAAGGGGTAGCCCGAATAATAGCCCAACGTCCTATCTGAACTTGCAGGATCCTGCCATGGACCAACCAGACGTTACTAACGTAGGCGAGGTAAAGTTTTAGTACACTGTGGTTCCCAAAACATTGTAGGCCCAAACGACTAATATTTTAGAAAATCAAATTGTAGGCTCAGACGTCTGATCAACGGAGGCAGCGCGCAAATCGTGGTCCGAACAAGATGCCTAAGGGAATTTTTAACAAAGTGGAGCTCTCGGCAGTCGGGGAACCTGCTATACCAGAGTCATCATTGGGGCCGTACAGGATAGCCTGCGGGGTTCTTGCTAGGGATGATGTGCTCATCAGCTATAGATAATGGATTGGCCGCGGAGGTGACCCATGGGTGGTACCCAATGACCTGAAGAACTCATTGTGGGACAAGCTGAAACAAGTTTTTCAGTTCCCCCAAGGGACCGAGCTGGTTGCAAAGAAACGAGCACTCTGCATCATGTGCACTGCGTGGAAGAATTGGAAGACATCACTAAACAAGATTTATGTGAAAAAGAATGAAACGCCGAATTTTGACACGTACCCAAAGTTAAGAGAGTTCTGGGATGAATTTGTGGCGTACAAGAGGTCTGAAGAAGCTCTCATAGTATGTCAAAGGAACAAAGCAAACGCGGATAAGAATATTCACCCTCACAAACTAGGAACAGGAGGGTACGTGAAGAAAATACCAGCATGGGATCGGTCCGAAGAACTAACCCGCAAGGGTATAATTCCTGCAACGGCCGCCTTAAGCGAACGATCGAAGCACTGGTTGCTTGGGAGGGGTGCTTCTATCTCCGATGATGGCAGCTTAAGCTTCAGAAGCGATAGAGAGCAGGAAGTGCTGCGCAGAATCACAGATGCTCACACGCAGTCTTCCCAAGGATATTTCGCGCCACGAAGGGAGAATGACGAGCTAACCATAGCCCTGGGTAACAAGGAGCATCCAGGTCACACCAGAGGAGTTGGTTTGGTCACGTGGAAAGAAGCCTTCCCCGCAGATGCATGGTTGTACAAGCGTTCAAAGAGATTAAGAGAAGAACAACTGGAACGTCAGATAAAAGATGCTGTCACGAGAGCGCTAGAGGAACAGAGAGCGGAACTAGATAAGGCTGTGGAGCAAGCCGCATGTAAAGCTCTCACTCACGACCGCCACCGGTGAAAGCCACGAGCTCATCGATCCGGTGCTCGTAAGAGCAGCTGCGCGTCCACAAGGATTCCCGAAGAGCATGGACTGCATTTTCCTGTGGATGACATCAAAGAACCGACACCGTGCAAGCTACATTTGGCCGCACATGGCATTACCATAAAGGTGGTCGAGGCGGGGCTTGGCCATGCCAGGAGTCACAGGTTTTTCACTGTCGCCCGATACCGCAGGGATTCGCCAGGGTCGAAGTGGACAGTGTCATGCGCCAATACCGAAAAATGGAGGTAGACATCCCTGGCGAGGATGGGAACAAAAAACTAGGAGAAAACGTGCATGGCTTCCTCGCGTGGCGCAAGAGCTTGATTAAGTTTGGCTCGGACGATGAGGGCGACGACGATGATGATCAGCCGCACTCTCCACACAGAGACCTCCCGCCCTTATCGCGCCAACCAGAAAAAGTCCAACTCCTCCGGCACCAACGAGAAAAAGCCCGCTCCTCCGCCAAAATCGAAAAGAATCGAACACCAAGAACATCTCGGCGATCGGCACCGTCCTCGAAGAAATCTCAACCATCGTGAAACCGGGACAATCAAAGAAGAAATTATCGGTGACATGATTGAAGAAGAACGGAAAAAGCATGTAAGCGCCTGCGTAACATCTCACTTTAAAAAGGTACCATCATGTAAGAAGACTAAAGTTGATGCTGACGCGCAAAAGTTTTTCTTGAGTGTGGCAAAAATGCAAAAGACGGGGCAGGCTTCTGAACCTTGCAAAGTGTCTGACTACGAGCGCATATCCAGAAAGCAATACTTGCAGGCGGCTAGTGCCGACACGTTAAAGCAGGATGCTCAAGCAGATGCTGCTCAACTAGATGCTTTGGCGCAAGGTCTAAGGTGGAAGTTCGTTATGGGAAAACCGCTGGTTGAACCGGCTCATTTCGACAACCTGACAACACAATTGCGGCGCGTCCATCAGTGGTACATGCAGTAGTCCAACGATGGTATGGAGGCGTTCGCAGTCAAATACACAGAGCAAGATTTCCACAATGGGGATAACATCTGTTGGGTTCTTTTCACGGAGATGTATATGTTGTACCAGCAAGATGCCCTGGACGTGAATATACTTAGACTATGGACTTTGTAAGTCTGCCCGTATATCGTTGAGCATTTTTGTACTGTTTAATTGCATGTCTAACTTCTTTCTTATGTAGAATGGAGATACAGACATGTAGAAGAAATAACAATGACAATCTACCATTCCTAGATCTGGGGCTCGTCAACGAGAAGCTTGTGAAGGACAATCCATAGTTCGTTGAAGACTATTTATTTAATACTTTTTTGAAGCTGCAATACAAAACCTCCGTACTTTTACTCTATAACTTCAAGTACGTATCTCCTTACTTCTAATATCGTTTTACTATTTTTGCGTAACACGTACGATGTGGGAGTAATTGACTGCGTTGACATATATGTGCAGGTTTCACTGGGTCCTCCTCGTCATCCAGTTAGATGCTAGCAGGATTTTTGTCTTGGACTCCAGGAGAAAACAAACTAATCTGTACCAAGACCTTTGGGACATGCTGAACAGGTAAACTCGATCGTTGCGTTATTACTCTAGCAAAATTCTATTTTATTGCATTTAAGTTTAATTACTATTCAAAATCATTCACGTGGCTTTATGCGATCAGATCGCAAGAAAAGTGTTCGGTATCGTCCATACAGGAAAAATTTTGAAATAATAAATGACTTTCCATGCATGAGGCAGGACCCCGAAAACAATTTATGTGCATACTATGTATGTACAAATATGCATTTAATTGTCACGGAGAGTGTCGGCTATAACGAAGCCATGGTACGTAATTACACATTGATGCCTTTTTTTATTTAACAAATATCATTATTAATTAACTTTCTTTTTTGTTCAAAAACAGCGCTCCGAACTGAGAACCAATAAGTTATTGCTGACAGAAATTATAGCAATTCAAGAACAGATCGCCAGATTCATTCATGATGAGACCATCAATCCAAACGGCGAGTTCCACGAGTAGCCTCATCGCCCTCATTCCTACGGCCTAGACGCGTGACATATCTACTTCGACTCTTCCTACTGTAGTCCTTGCAGAATCAAAGCGAATGGGATGAGATGTAGTCGAGCTACATTAATTGTAAACAAATCATTGTAAAAACAAAATATTGTGATGCTTAATTTAATATATTTGAATTATGATTTTAACGATGCTTCATATATACATAGATATATTTGAATTATGATTTGAACGATGGTTTATATACTACATATGGACACTGTATAAACAATTGTATAAAAATATATATATTGCACAAAAAATATGCAAGCTTGTCACTACCGGTTCTTGAAGAAAACCGGCAGTGATATGTACATATCACTGTCGGATTATGGTACAACCCGGCAGTGATAGTTCGATATCACTGCCGATTTTATGTATAACCGGCAATGATAATGATCATCACTGCCGGATTTTGGTTTGATCCGGCAGTGATAGTTCAATATCACTGCCGGTTGTAGGTAGAACCGGTAGTGATAATTCTTATCACTGCCGGTTCCTGAGCCGACAGTGATAATCCTCGAGTATCGCTGCCGACCAATCACTACCGGAACCGACAGTGATGTGCTGTTCTGTAGTAGTGGTAGTGCTTTCTTGCTTAATAGTACTCAAATTTGAGCCCTCCAATCTAGATCCAATGGATGAAATCACTTTTCCTTCTCTCCCATTCAAGTACTATTTTGTCTGGGAGTTCTCAATTTTTTTAGACATGAGATACATATATGCCTCTATCACTTGTTTGCTCATTAGTTATTAGCATGCATGTGATACATCGAGGAATGCTCAATACATACTATTCTTTTCTGCATAACCTTTTTACATCAATTATGCACTAATTTTACTCAAATTAAACTATGTAAAAAATGATTTGGCAATTTAAAAAAAAAAGAGAAACAAAACAAATCATAAGGAACACAGCAAACAAAAACTATAACAAAAAAACCTATTTGTTTGTTTATGTTACAACACTGACGACCCTAAACAAATTGATTACTCCCTTATCACATTATTTACCTAGAGAAAAAAAATCACAAAAGCAACATCCAATAGAAAAAAATTTGAATACTCACAACAAAACACTCGAGTATCATTTAGCAAATTCCAAAATTAATTTGTTCTTTACATATATATAATAGTACTCCTACGTACTTTATTTTGTTTTAAGAAAATACGCCCTTGGCATAAGTTTCATTTATAGAGAGCTGATCACAAAACCCATAACAAGAGATAATTATATGCCCTCGGAGACAAACAGAAACAATACAAAGAGTTAACACTGCTAGCATGCACTTTCCCGTAAGTGGCCTCGGTACATTTCGCCGGAATCTCAGATATTTTTGTCAGAATTGCTACAAAACTAATGATTTTATTACTAGATTTTATCCGGAGTATAGCCCGGTTAGCAGAGCATTAACTTGGTTGTGAAGAGGCCTCAGGTTCGATCTGAGCAAAAAAATTTATGCTTTCAAAATAAAAAAAAATAGTCTCCCAAGTAGGGACTTGAACCCAAGTCTGTGAGGCACGTCAAACCAACTGAGCAACTCGCACTGCTTGCCACGGAAGAGATTTGGAATTTTATATAGCGTCAAAGAGACCATTTCACACCTTGTTCGATAACAGTAGCACTGTCAGATTTTTTTAAAAAAATATTCAAACTTGATAATCATATAAAAATTTTATAGGAACATTAGTTGTATGTCAGGACTATCCACAAAAAATTTCAAATTTTTTTGACATCGTTTGAACTATTTTTCGTTCGGTTCAAATTTACCGAGATTTCGGCAATTTTGGACAAAATTTCGCTGAAATCTTGAAAATCCTAGTTCAAAAAATTCCGGATTTGAATTTTGCATTTTGGATTTCGTCCGAAATAATAAGATTTTGCTAAGATTTTGAATTTCAAAGGGTAACGACGAAAAGGAAATTTGAAATCTTTCTTTGTGCTACCTCCGGTTTATTGCCATCCCCTCTGTTTTTGTCTGTACGTTGTCCTCTCTCTCGTTCCCTGGGGTGGAAAAACTGCAGCATACAACATTTCGAAACCTTCTTGATAAATATTCTTGCGTCTAAACGGCAGGAATAGTGTTTGATAACACTTCAAGGTCGAGCGCATACGCATGCATTATTAGGTCAGCTTCTGACTTCTGAGCATGCTATCTCCTTCTCATGCATCTATTCTTGCTGTCCGCTGGACCGTCAGGTCGTAGTGCCCGCATGGCGGATTGATGCAGAGATGGAGTAGTTCTTGATGTATTAATATTGTTTGCTAGTATGCTGCTAATTTCAGTGTGCAACCCGTCCCGAGTGAGATTCTGCTAGGAGCCTAGGACTATACTTACATTATTGTTGGTTTCGCATGCATCCTGGTCATTGCTACAGTACAGTGTTTCTGACAATTCAGTAGGTGCAGTTTAAAAGGAGAATCTACAAATGCCATACTGTAAGCAACAACAGCATATGCTCCATCAAACTAAACATCCCAACGAGGTGAATTTAATTACTACCTGTAATTAAGAAAACTAGCAGATTTAAATGTTGGCTAATATTATGATGCAGTTGTCTTTAGTATGTATTTGTCTTTGTATACCACTCTACTTCCTATAATTACAATATAATTGTATTTGTTACGTAACTCTAATATTTATATATGATTAATCTGCACCGTTATAATCTAGCACCACCAAAATAATAGGAGATCTTTCTCTTTTTCTTTTGATTAATATGAGATTTTTTTAGAATTATCGTGGAATTTTCTTGCCGCTTAGCCTGATTGGCTGGAGCGAGAGAGGCTCACTCCGCCCGCCCGCGTTCAAGCACAGCTCGACGCGGGCGCACGTGAGGAGGCAAGTGTTGCGCGGGTGTGCGTGTGTGCGGGGTGCGTGTGTGCGTATATAGCTCGTCTGTTGTTCTTTCTTCTATAATAAATACCAGTGCTCTTGGCCAATTTTTTTAAAATAAAACGAATAAGGTGTCGTGAGTTAACTGTCTAGATATTGTTTTATTCTTTGATTAATGTAGGAATTTATAGCCTTGAGAGAAAATGTGGTGGTTTCTTTTGTCTCTGCTAAATATTAATAACACAAGCTCTTTTTTCTAATATAAACCGTTATAATCTAGACCACCATGATTAACTAACGGTGTAGTTCTTTCTTTTTTTCCTTCGATTAATGTGAGTATTTCTAGTTTTGAGAGCGAATATGGTGGCTTCTTTTGCCCATCCTTTAATATTATAACTAGCAGATTTACTCGCGCAACTACGTAGCTAGATATTATGATGCAGTTGTGTTTGGTATTATACAACTCTACTTCTTATAATTGAAATATAATTGTATTTGTTAAATAACACTAATATTCATATACGATTAATATGTATTGTTATAATTTGGACTCATCAAAATAAGTGGTGGAGATTCTTCTCTTTTTCTTTCGATTAATATGAAAATTTATAGAATTATTTTTTAAGATTATTGTAGGATTTTATTTAAAATGAATAAGATGTCTCAATTGTTTTTATTTATATAGACGATAAAAATGAGACATGGACGGCAGCTGCAGTTGCAGAGTTGTCTCCAGAGGCTTCCCTTGCAAGCACAAAAAAGGCACGTTGCACACAAGACACAACAGGAAGCCTCTAGCTAGTGTGCACACAGTGCTGGTGCCTGGTTGTTCCTCTTAGGAAAGGACATGCGCTGGTGCATGCCGCTGCCATCCCATGTATGTATGTTTATCGATGTGGCAACAATACGTTCAACAATCAACAGCAGTCATGTCATGGAAAGCTCAGTATGGTGCAGCTGCATGCCGTTAGGCCCGTTACCCACTATGAAGTGCAAGAAGATCACTACTGGTGGTAGTCGCAACTTGCAAGCACCATAGCTTTTCACTAACAACATTAGAGATTTACTGCTAGTACTGTACCACCAAACTTGAGTTCACAAATTGCAATAACCTTTAATTGCAACCTTGACCAGTATATATATAATGGCCGAATGCAGTACCGCGGAAGTACTCTTTACGACGGCGAACCTACCTATATTTTCCATGTTTTCGGCGTCATGTTGCATTTATAAGAAACAGTGGAAGATGGAGTCGCCGAAGCGCATAGTTTGTCAATACTCAAAAGGAGGCATGTTTCATGCATCATCTACTGCAAGTACTACTTCAGAACTCAGAGGAACTCACCTGATAAAAAGACGGGAAGCTTTGCCCTATTTGTCCTCCTCACATATTTTTTTTCTTCACTTTTGGTTTACTCTATATAAAATTATAAATCTAGCTCTCTTCTCAACTGTAGAAACACCCGTAAGTCACATATGTCACCTACCACAGTTCCCTACTGCAGTAGATCGCTAGCATCGTATAGCTCCTCTTTCTACCAAACTCTGATACTGCGGCAGGTACCTACTGAGCTCGGTTACCATGGTACTGTATCCTGCCATATTGCCCTAGCTTGGCAACGAGCTCCTGCAGCAGTCGCTTGGGCTACCATTGGTCCAACCACCTGCTGCAATGCATGACACGACAGGTATTGCTCATTGCTGCTTCATGATAAAAATGAAACTATTTTTATAAATTTATTTCTACATACACACGTGTATATATCGTAGGGCTAAAAAAAAAAAGCTAAGATTCAATAGACGGGGGCACCACTGTGGCAGGAAAAGGTGGCAACAACCTCCCCGTCCCGGATGAAAAAAGCGTGTAAATCGGGGGGGCAGGCAGGGGCGGCGTTTTCACCATCATCCGCTCTCGTCACCGCGCGATCTCGGCGGGACCCCGGCGTCCTACCGCGAAAAACCCATTCCATTCACTTTGGTCGGCCAGGCGATATCGCCGATGAGAAAAGTGAGAATATATCGTTAGCGACCGGTGGCTCTGATCCAACGGCGACTGCGAACCTGTCTCATCCTACACTGCACCGGTTGACTCATCGCGCGGTGTAATATGTTTCGTGCAGACCTGTATGTGCAATCTGCGTCATGCTACGTGCTGCCACTGTACGCCTGTGTGCTGCTGCTGTTCTATTTCTGCATGCGCGCGGTTTGGTGCCTCGAGTTCTTGGGCGGTTCAGCCTACAGGTTCTGATATATGAAGACGGTAGTGAGTGGCCGGATTTTCGTCTCCGTGCCATGGCCGTCGCCTGGGGAATGATTCAGCAGTTTGCACAAGTATGGAGGAATAAAGGTAGTTGAGGCTCTAGTGGATGTCGCTATTATATATTGCCGAGTCCTCGGTGTTACTGGGTCACTCCTGACTTCATCTGGAAGCAAGCTGCTCGTAAAATTCATCAGTGGTAAATTGGTAAGCTGAGTTATACTCGCCCAGAATACTTCAGCTGTTGAACAGCATATGGCCGTCGTGATATAGCTCGCTATCATCACTTTGCAGTCTATTCAAGTATTTCGACCTTTACCAAAACAAAAGGTGCAAAAAATCGACAGACCAACTAGGGCCAAGGATTCGTTCACCAAAAATCAAAGTATCGTGTCACACATTTTGGATCCTAGGAACAACTCTGAAGCTTGATGTAATTGCGCTGATGTTATACCAACAAACGTGTTCTTTGTCTTCTAAAAATCGCATCCTGCTGGCCTGTGCAGAGCTACAGCCACCACAAACTGTCTGCAATAATTTTGACATTGTCCATCATCACCTGAGTGGATAGACACAGCCAGCAGGCCCAGCACTGTGTTCCTATCTTGAATTATAGCTGTGAAGGTATTGTTCTGAAAGAGCGAGACTGTACATGTAGCAACTGACAGATACTTGTACCAAAGCATACAGCAAAATTAATAGTCTACATAATTCGTGTATATCTGATGTAAGTAGCATCATTTCCAGCCTCTGAGCATCTCTATACAATGACTACAACCCATCTGCTAACAACTTTTAAACACTGCTCATCAGCACTCTGATGAGCACAATTAAGTACCATAGGTGGGAAACTTCGGGCCATTCCGGAAAGAGCATAGTTAGACGTCTGCTGAAGGATGCTGCCGCCTAGTTCCCCGCATTTATTCCAAAAATCCGGACCTTGTGCATGTTCGGCAGTTTGGCAACCACAAGCACGCCAACTGCAAGGGTATTGAGAAAGAGCATAGGATGTTGGTAGTCCGTGGTGTGTGAAGCTATCAAATATCTGTGAAGGAAATAGAAAAAATGATACCACTGAAGTTAGTAACAAACAGTAGGTAAAACATTAAAGATCACATCCAGGAGAAAGTATAATCGCAGATATCATGATTCTGCACTATACTTCTCATTAGCAATTAAATTTAGCATAACAACAGTACTGAACAAGGCATGACAATCATATGTTTATTTCCGGATTAGTTACAAGCTTACAACACAGAATGCCTATTCACACTATATGCCATGTGACCCTGATGTAGTTGCCTGAAAAGATTAGCAACAGGAACGCACAGAAGTCACGTTAAAGATTAGTCTATATTTATTGCCCTACAGTCATAAGGTCACATCTTCAGAAAAATCGTTTACCATGGGCAATGTACAGAAGCCAACGAATATCTGCCAAAACAATCGAATATTATGGAAATGTAGGTAAAGCATTCAACTGTACACATTGTCTCAGACAGATTCTAATATTTGTGTGCTATAACAGAAAAATAATCCACCTCCCGCGTGGCAACACTCAAGGTTTATCTCCATGTCCTTGCAATAACCATTATGCCTATTTACCGATTGATGTTGATGCTACAAATAAAGCAGTTTTCTCACTGCAGTTTGCCTTGATTGATTTCTTTTTAGTGAAAGAGAAGAGCGACATATTGGTGCAGAAGGTCCAGTCAGATGTGAAAACATAGTAATAAGCCTTTATTAACCAGAGTAATGATGGGCCCATGTAGAAGTTAAACTATAGATGTGCAAAGTTGGAATAGCAAATTTCTCCAGAATACTTGAGCGTGATACAGAGTATAGATGTGCAAGCACATGAGATAGCCCATGTAGAAGTTAAACTATCTTTGAAGATGGGCCCATGTAGAAGTTAAACTATCCTCGAAGAAGAAGAAGAATTTCACAACTTCCAGAGGCAAGTTGGAAAGTTATTTTCCAAAATTGAGTGGGATGCTGATACTCAGAAGTCAGGAGAGCATAAAATTGGAATAGCAAATTTCTCCAGAATACTCGTGAACCCAAGGTCCAGAAAAAAAAACCAAATATAGTACAGAGTATAGATGTGCAAGCACATGAGATAGCCAGATGAGGCCTTCAACAAAAAGCATGGATGCCGTCCAAAGTAAATTTCTGACTGCCTGCACTGACACAACTAAATCCTAGAAAAATCCACCTCACCCAAATACCCCCATAACATTTAATTTTAGTTCTTATTTCGTTAAGGCGCTCCTCTTAGCAGCAAGCTGGGTAAAATTCCCACAGCACATAGGGTCATCAAAAGAGCACAGCAATCATAATTTCATCACTTAGCAAAGACAATGCTACTTCGAGGCTGCGAAAAGTATAAAATGTGACTCAACGAAGTATTGCATCAAACATTAGAGGCCAATAGTGACGAGTTGCAGTTAGCCTTTTCGTGGACAGCCCACATTCATGCTAAAGAAATTTCACAAAATCTCAGCTGCACCTATCTTAGCAAGCTACCATGCATAAAACGGTAAACTGAAGACAGTCTGGAGAGGATTTTCTCGTCACTTCTCAAGAAAGCCAAAGGAATCTATCATGCCCTCTGAAGTCTGAAGGGCTAAAACCCAAAAGTTATGTCTATGTCTCTCGCACAGGTGCATACTATCCAGATTAAGTTGGAGTTCTCATTTTCACGAATTTAAAAGCATGACAGTGGTTACTTGAGCCAAAAAGCCAATTCCTTAAACTCCGCAAACTGCCCAGTTAATCTATTTCTACGTCATATCCAGACAAAGGATGGCAAAGAGATTATCTGTATCAGGGTCGTACAACTCTGATCAAGTGTTTCTCAGCAGCAGATTTCTTTAATAAAGAGGAGTATGCAAATAAGAAACTAACATGTGCAAAAGAAACAGCACGCTGACAGAATTAGAGATTTCATAAAGAAGCAATTTACTAAATTCTCCTAACTCCTAAGAAAGGATAGGGGTTACACTTCAACATCAAATGATGTCCAGTGAGATTTCCCACAAGTTCAAAATTAATTACCTATTTAAAACAGAACATATCAACTCCAAAAGGCACACAACAAGTTTTTTCCTGGGTTATACAAATTACGCTTTGCAGTTAAATAATTGTAGCAACTGTAGAAAGTAATGAGAAATAATTGTAGCAACCACAAAAAAACAGCAATAATACACTAGAAGAGTTTTTTTTAGCACTATACAAGTACAATTGTGTTAGATCCAGATGCTACAAAAGATTTATTGATTCAAGTATTGAACTCTGTGGAATACTCCAATCAAGAAAGTCACCAACTACATCGTAGAAGTGTACAATCAAGTCACATATATGCAAAATAGTGACACAACATAAGTGGCCAAAGATTAGGCTGCATAGAACAGAATATCTAGCTATTAACTAGCACACTTGAAATGAATGGAACCTGTCATTCAGTATTCACGAAAGAGAATCATAGTCTATACAAATCAGTAGTTTCAAAAATATATCACAACGGGGTGAAAGGGGTAAATGAGACAGTCAGCATATAGCTATATCCATTGCATGTTATTGCTCCTGAGTGTCCCCAAAGAGTTCTGATAATTAAAATGGATAGAGAAATATAACAGAAAAATACTTACAGGACTACAGGAACCACAGCGAGAAACTTCCTGTTACGAGTAAGCTGTTTGCCATTGTCCATTTGCTCCCACCAAGTCAATGTATTGTACATTCCCTGGTCATCGGCAAAAGGTGTTCCCTTCTTCCAATGGAAAAAGTGGTATGTGATCTGAAATATAAGATTCAAAGGGAAACCATTGGAGATGGTAGTATTATTTGGATGAATATGACATTGGCAGGAAATAGAAATGATTAACAAAAAACAAAATGTGAGGGCAACCAAACCACTGGATCCACTAACAAGTAGTACCAAAGACATCTACATGACTTTACATATATTTATACAAAATAAGAAATCAAACATTTACAACATAAGTAAGCTAAAAGAGATTGTACTTGCAACAATGTTTGGATTAACTTCATATGAAAAAACAACCATGTAAGGCAAACACATGAAATACTTAGAAGTGTTATTAGCATGTGTGTGCTTTCCTGAAGAAGGCAAAACTACATGCTACACTAGCACAACCACTGACAAAAGAAGTGGCACTGACGCACTGTCATTAATCTGAATATTTATGCTACTTGGGCTTCAGGGCTTCAGATAGTAGGTTGCAGAGGTCCTTTCACAACTTATAAACCCAACCGCCGTGGACCAGAGTGCAGGTTTGGGATGCCACCCATGCCGTTCAAACAAAGCGGTGGACAAACACTGAGCATAAGCATCGACATTTTAGCCGGTGGAGATATCGAAGACAAAAACAGAGGCTTTTCTTCTGCTTTTGGTTACATCCTCATCAATTATAACGGAACTAAGTAAATTTCTATTGAAATGGGAAGAGGTGCCCTGAAACTGACATAAGCTACCAACCCAACCTACATTAGTGAATTAGTGTGACCGCACAAGGGGTTCCAATGAGAACTCATACACACAACTGCCCGTCCAATGTTATTTGATCATGTCCAAGGACCTAAACTATACCGCATGTTGATGTCTCCATCAATCAATTAGTCAATTTTGGGACCAAAACACGGCGCCTAATCGAGCTGAGAGCGCACACATCAGCACACCCTACAAGCAGCACCTACATGGAGTGGCCACATTAATACCCCTCTCACAAGGCACAGCTAAGACCGAGGCGTCCGTCACAAGCTCGTGCTCAGTTCATCAGATCCATGACATGAAGGAGCCCAACCATCACGATTCGGCGAGCGCGAATTGGCATGCAAAGAGCGAACGGCAGGAACCATGAAGATGTTGGGGGGTCAAGGGAGGGCGTGGTTACCGCGAAGTGGAAGAGGTTGACGACGGTCCACGCCATGCCTGGGGTGCAGCCGAACACGGAGATGACGAGGAGCCAGGAGAAGAAGAGGATGAGGATGTAGGTCGTCCAGACGCCCGGGTACATGAACCACTCCGTGTTCTTGTTCAGATCCGCCGGAGGCACCGCCTGCACGTACAGTTTCGCCATCGGCCCTCCTCTCTGCCTTGTTCCTCGCCGGCCGCCGGGGGCAGAGGAGCGACAAGCTGCGTGTGCGGCAGCGTGCTGTGGCTGCGCGGCAGAGATTTGTAGGATCGGTGGGAGGAGGAACCGAGGGGGGAGGCTTGGCTGGTCGTTCAAAGATGGGGGCGCAAAAACAACGAGGCGGTGAGAGTGACGGACGGGGTAGATAGACGAGAAGAGGGGGGGCGAGAGCGAGGGTGCACGGAGACGACGAGACGAGGCTCGCTCGGGAAGGGGTCGATCGGGTCAAAGATGGAAGGAGGAGAGGGGTTTTTGGGCCTGCTGCATTGGGCGCCGAAGAATGGGGCCACTGCCTGTGGGAAGCCTCGGCTTAACGGGTTTTTTTTTTCAAATATGATACTATAGAAATAAAATTGTAAAAGTGGTCTTCTCCGTAAAAGCAAGGTAGATGACACGTCGCTGACATGTGTCACTGTTATACCCGTGTACCGTGTAAAGAGGTTCGGACCCACCGTGATAGAAGATGTATCACGCTCCCCTAGCTCGGTAGCAACTCGTCGCTATCCTTGGGCTCGACAGGGACCTACTGCCATGGCGCTCTAGCGTTTCACCTCTCTTGCCACAATGGGCCAAGAGTTATTGCCGTGGTCTGACAAGGTGCTGCTAGGCCGACCACTTGTCATGGTACATGGCACGACAAGTGAAGCGTATCACCTGTCGCTGTTTTTACGGTCGAGGAGGGGACTATTTTTATAATTTTATTCACTTAAGGATCAGATTTGCTAAAAAAATGCTTCCACGAGTCATGGCTGCGCACGACCGACACATAACACACGTGCTAGCTGGGATTTTTTAAAAAAATAATACATTTGTAAATAATTTTGTAAAAGAATATCCTATTTTTTTATAAAAATATATCTCTGTCGCTAAATGAATTAGCCATAAAAGATCAATTGTTAATTACATTGACGATAGGCTTTCTATCACCGAATGCATGCACCCCGCGCGTCTGCCGCCCTCCGCATGCGATGGCCAACAGACTAGGGATGGCAATCCGGTGCGGCGAGCACAGATAGTTCTCACCCATACCTGTGCCCATTAGCCAAAATCTCCCATATAGGTATACCCGTGAAGGGTAACGAGCGAAGAATCTCGCCTATACTAGTCGCCCGCAGGCACCCGATACCTGTGGGCATACCTGTTTACCCACCACCATCAACAATCCTTCCAATCAAAGGGCACTATGAGCTAATGAGCTATAGTATTGATACAATCCTTGTGATAAAATTGTGGGAATTAGCTATATTCTGTGTATTGAAGAATGATTATTAATTATTCAAATTCGCAAATGCATATGGGAATAAGAATTAAAATAACACATACAGATAAATGACACACAAATGTTCAAGTTCAACAATCAAAATAAAAATAGTTTATCAGTCATCACACATACTAAGTTCAACAATTAAAATAGAAACAATTCATCAGTCATCACGACATCACCAATCACAAATTGCTAATATGAGGTACCACAAATTGGGGATCAAGGGGCCGATTGAGCGTCTGTTGTGGCCCACATGTCAGTAGAAGGTGGAGGGTAATTGGGCGGAATGAGTACAGGTGGAGCTCCCCCATACCTGTACACGTTTGCCCATCGGGCAAAGTTTAGCCCCCATAAACATGCCGACGGACAACAAAAGATGAATGTACACACCTCTATTAGGGTTTTTCCCCGCAAGTACATGGGTAATTAGGTAAGATTTCCATCCCTACAACATACCAGGTTGTGTTACTTGAGTCAACTAGGCTGATGGCATGCACTGGTGATGCGATGAGCCAGCCATGTGACGTGTCATGTCAGCAGTGGCGACACGTGGGATTTGCGTGTAGGGCTGGCTATCGAGCCAGCTCAGTTCGGCTCGTGCAAGCTCTCAAAAAACTAGCTCAGCTCAACTTGTTAAGCTAACGAGTTAAAAACTTGGCTCTGCTCGGTTCGATAAAAAACTCGAGCTACTCTTGAGCAGATCACGAGCCACGTCAATCAAGATGAGGTGAGTTGAGCTAAGCTAAGCTAAGCCATGTGAGCTAGAGTAATTAGTCAGAAGATAATTACATGGACATACATTAATTTAAATATTTAGCTAATTAAAAGTCTTTTACATCAAAACCTAATAGGCCGTCACCTAGACATCTTAAGTTTAGTAGTCCAACTACAAATGCTGATGTAGTTAACAACCCAAATTTTGAAGTCAAGCATCCCTTTTGGTTCAAGGTCAGCATCAGTCCATCAACAGAGCTTCCCATAGTTAAGACTTCAAAACCAACTGAAGAATCGGAAATGGCGATCAGAGGGGGGAGAGAATGATCACAAAATAATTTTCTCCCTAAAGAAACCAACCAAAGCCTCACTAGATTAAATACATAAAAATAATCAAATTTTATGAAACTTTCAGTCTAGGGTGGCCTACCGTGCTACAGGGCCGGTAGTGTCAAGATGAATAGTAACCCTGGTACTACTGGGTACTGTAGCGGTAAAGCCGGTGAACAGTGAAAACATGGATGAATACTGAAATCGGCATGAGTTCAAGATCAAAAAATCAAATAACTTTTGATCAGCTGATCCAAACCCTGTGAAACTTTGTAGGCACCTTCCTATGGATGTTAGGAACCTATTCCAACCTTCAAACACAAGGATTGATGTCAAAGTTTCGACCTTTTTCCAATTCAAGGAAGAGTGCATAAAAACGAGCTCAAGAATAAAAACTTAGCCCTAATCTTACTCGTGGGATTTTGATAATCAAGATGATTTTGGATGGCCTCCCACATCTCATAGCAAGCAAGAATACCCAAGAAAGATACCTCAAACAAAAAAGATCAAGATCTACCTCAAGAATTTCCTTTTCAATTCAAAAACCGGGTTCTTGGAGAAACTTAGATGATCAAGAAGAAGCTTGCCTAGATGATTGAGGAGATGATCTGCAGATGATACATCTATTAATCATACATCCTTGGCAGCACGAGATAAAGCAAGAAAGAATCCACAAGAAAAGATAAAGAGCCAAGCAAGAAGATAAAAACTTGAGAAAAGAGATGATTTGCATTCAGACCATGAGGAAGGTTTACAAAACCTCTCACCTGAGGGCAAAGCTCCCAAGGAGTACTCATACAAGCACACAAGAAAATCAAAATCTTATGGAAACCCTAATCCACCTCCTAGGCTTAGTGGCTTAAAGCCTCTCCTCCCGCTACATCTCATTATATAGTGGAGGCAACCCTAACCCTAAAACCTAGACACACATGTGGATACCATCTACATTTACATAGTCTAACCCGAAACCTAACACTCTTAATGGGTTTTTCACTTACACAGGCATATTTTTCAAAGCGGCCATTACATTGACGTCGAATCCCCTCCACACAACCGAATGTGCGTCCAACTTCACTTTGGCGTGACCTAACCACTTAAGTCACCGCTGCGGTTTTTCAAACCGCCTCAGCCGCCAGTATTGAGCAAATTACCAATTTTCTCTAAGATCGGTCTTCCTTCTTGAAGTATCACCCATGCTTCGTCACTTTCTACGTGGCTCCAATGATATGCCTCCAAGCTTCTCACGCGTCCGAACTCCCCTGAACCGTCCTCGCTTGCGGGCGGGCTCAAGTCTCTTGATGTGCCACGTGTCCTTGATCGCTTCACTATGATGGCACCAGTTTTCTTAATCGTTATGGATCTCAACTCCTCCCTGAGTATAATCCTGGTCCATATTGTTGCACGCCATGTCCATCACAAGTGCTTCACGCTCCGGTTACTTGTCTTCTCGACTTACAACCACCTCCCCGCCTCAGTCATCTTCCGGCGTCCTTTGACCGTTCTGAACCTCAGCTGTCCTAGCCTAGTTTTGGTCTCGTCTTCGCCTCACCATGACCTAGCCCAAAGTCCTGCAACTAATACAGACAACCAAACCGTCACGTAGCACTGTTCACAATATGTGTATTATTCATCACAAAAACCCAAGAACAATTCATAAATTGCTGTCAAACCTGGTACTACTGCCAACCAAAGGCCGGTAGTATCACAAGTCCAGTATTACCGCTCCTTGATAGCCGGTAATACCGCTCCCTCTGGAATTCAGCACAAACACCCTCTGAAAAATAGCTACCGCTACTATGGGCCATTAGTGCCGCTCCATTGGCACTACTGCCCTTAGCACGCCGGTAGTACAGCTTTACCAGAAAGCTCAGAGAACCCTCTTTGTAAAATAGCTACCACCACTTTGAGGCCAGTAGCACCGCAAGGCTAACACTACTGCCATCCCAGGCCGGTAGTGCCACCTGACGCCACTACAAGGCCGATAGTGCCGCCCAACACTGACAACACTTCAAATTGCTTCAAATTTCAAAATAAAATTCTAATCAAACTCAAATTTGACCACCACATGCTCAAATACTATCAATAACTCATCATAAACATGGATCGACCTCTACAGGGTCTTTCACCAACAATACTCAAAGCTTTAGTTTCTACACAAAATGCCACCAAACAAGTAGTCATCAATTTTAAGTGGTGAAAGAAAAGACCAAAATAAACGGCAAACACAAGCAAAAGAAAAAGGGCACTTACTAGTTACTTCCCACTCTAGTATTAGCTAAAGAAATGTGTTCAACATAAAATAGGTCAAGCCTTAATGAGCTAATCGTATGGCTCGTGAGTTAGGTCGAGCTCGTCTCGTTAAGATACCTAACTGGGAAGGTGACTCGGCTCGACTCATTTATTTTACGAGCCAAATTCATTACAAGTCAAGTTCGACCAGCTCACGAGTTTCGAGCTTTTCTACCACCCCTGTTTGCATAGCACGGTGGGCGGCATGCAGGTGGGATGTGTACGGGCTACGGCTACCGGTCTGTCAAGTTTGAGATCGATCCTTTTAGTCTGAGCGTATTACAAGGTGATGGGTCGGTCCTTTTCTTCTTCGGTTCGAGTCATGCAGGTCGCTAGTCCTTGTATCCAGACGCGATGCCCTTTTGTTTTGTTCTGGCAGCCAAAACCGTCAACCGCATATGTTTGGTAGAGTCAACAAGGGCCAGCGAAAAGAAACTTTTTTTTTCATAACGGTGGAGCTCGCAAGGATGTTCTCAGCGTCTCAGAAGAGAGAGACTAATCTAGGTCGGATTGTGGACTGGTTCCCAGATTTCGACTACCATCCGTCAAATATGATGTCCTGAATGGTTGGACAGGCATGGTCGGGGACAATTTCGGAGATACGGCCGTTCCCGGTTAACGCTGTCGCCTGATTCTCTCTTTTTCCTTGCTTTTGGATCACTTCAAGGAAATTCGAGCTCTGAAGAATTTTGCGCTTGCTTCAACGAGTAGTACTGGAGCACAACATGCAACACATCAGGGTTCAAAAAAATCGATGTGATTTTTGTGATTTTCAGCCATATCGCCGCCGCTCGACTTTAAAAACCGCTGGTAAATCGGTTTAATTAAAAAAATTCGAAAATTTTGAAAAAAATTATGCAACATAAACCGGTCAAAAATCGGTGAAATCGCTCAAAAAATCGACCGCAAAAAAATTGTTCAACTAGTCCGTCAATTTTTCATGGAAATCGGTCTATTTTCCATTTTTTTAAAAAATGTTGATTCTGAAACTCTACGATTTTCGACCGATTTTTGACACGATATTTCTGATTTTTAAATTTCGAGCGATTTTCTCCAAATTGATTTTTTGAACCCTGATCGTACGCATGAGTTCAAATACGGACCTTGTTTTTACCACTGCCAGGTATTCAGCCTACAGAGCAGCTGTGTCAGCAGGCAAGCTTTCACCGGATAATGCATTGAGCACTCTTAATTACCGTTCCCTTTTCTCCCTTGTACCATAAAGATCTAGGACAAGGTTAATTAGGACTATGCAACATAGATGGGATCATGAGACAGATCATGAAAAATGGAAAAACATGAAGATTTTCAACACGTGAATACAGAAAAATGAAGACAAGGGAACTCAATCCAAGAAACAAAAATCAATCATCACTTTACACGAAACAACCAACATATACTCACAACCGTGTCCTGATTACAGAAGACAACATTGAGATTCCTAAATTGGTTACATAAATTTTTTTCGACAAATGGTTACATAAGAATTTGTACATTTTCTAACAAACATCACTAACTGCAATTTTTCTTCATGCCAAAATAGATGTTCGCTAATCGCTACATCCTCTACCGGATAGTCAACATCAAGCACCAATCAACACTCCAAAATTCCAAATGCTTTCTGTTGGCATCGCCTACTTTGATCTACTCAAAATGTTTGTCGGTGTTGCTATCTCTCGGCAAGGCCAACCGGAATTGATATTGGAGAGTGCTGATGCTCCGCAAAAGTTGGAACCCCATTGGTCATGACGTTGGCCAGCTGGTCAGAAGATCGGTTGAGGCTATTTTGCTGTAGTAACTGGACAAGTGACAAGAATATATCCATCCTAGTCACATTCTTGTTTGCCTGCAAAGCCAAGAACACATTAAAAAAGGTAGTGAGGCAAAAAAAAAAAAGAGTAATCCGAAAAATCATTTTCTTCACTACCTCGACAAGAAATCGCGCCATTATCTTGCCATCACGGAGTTCCAACAGTCCCTTCAAGATTGTCAGTCCAAATCCACGTATGGTGTCTGCTATCTCTAGAAAAAAGCCACGTTCCTCACATAGCATCTGTGGAACAGCAAACAGATTGTCTCAAATGTCTGCCTTGCGGAAAAAAAGAACAGTAGGTTACTTCTGAATCATACCTCGACAATCATCTGACCAGGCCGTGCAAGATCCTCAACAATTATTGGGCAAACCATAGTCTGTCCTGAAACCTCATAGGCCCACGTGGCACCACCATTGCTTCCAGCACTGGAGTTATCTTTCAAGACAACACCACTTGAGTTTTCTTTCAAGACAGCACCACTATCCTTGCTGATCATCTTCACAAGAATATACAGTCAGTGAGGAAAGCCAACTGGAATTGTTTCAGTTATAGAAGGCTTATACGCATTCTTCAGAATGCCATACCTTTGGTTCATCATCTTGCTTAATTTTCTCTGCATACTTTGTTACACTTTGTAGAAAGAGCATATGCTTGATTGTTCGGTCCAACAAAGCATCAATGCTACACTGTTGTGTAGAAGACAATATAAAACTCAGCCACTTTCTATCAGCCTAAACATAAACAGAGATAACACGATCATAATTACCTTTGCGCTGTTTGGAACTATCTCACGCAATTCCTTGACGCGATCTTGTATCTGCTGCCGGTCTTTTGGTCTTGGCCGTGTGCTCTCACCTGGTCTAGCTCTTTTCTTGATAACCTTTACTCCCTCAGGCTTCTTTACCTGGCTGACCTTGGAATTTTCAGTGTTCAAACTGCAACAATCATCCATAGATAAATTCCCCAGGGACACTGGGATTGCCTTCGATGCTCCATTTGGCACATTTTCAGATGTGTAGCTAGTGGAAGGGAAGTTCAACGATGGCACTTGTTCCTCGCACACTGAAAAGGAGTCTTGAACGGTGTACCTTGGCAATTGACAGCCCGAGAAACAACCAGCTAATGGATCAGGACTAGCCACAACCGGACCCCATGCTGTACCAGTATTCACATTGGCACTAGAACCAAGCAGTTCTTCAAGGACAGATTCTGAAAACAACCCCCTTTCTTCAACTGATAATGGATCATTACTTGCCTGTTCTGTAACAGAGTCTGTTGCACTGCCACCGAAATGTGGAATGTTTCCTGCTAGTACGACATTGTCGTCCCACAAATCATGCATGAGGGGATCAAATATTGTATTTTCGATCAAATCAGTATTTTCATTCTCTCCTTTTCTGTCAGAGTTTATCGTCCCAACAGAAGTTTCTCCCAATATTTCATTCGGCAATTCATGGACTACACAGTTAGCCTGAGAAGTAAATCCAGCAGTATCGGCCTCTTGCATTATGGCACTTTGAACAAAAGAGGTGGCATTGTCAAATAAAATGGGTTTCAGTTCATCACCCACAGAAAAACAAGATGAGAATGAGTTATGGAAACTTGATGATTTTTCACTTTGGAGGCAATATCGTAGCTTGTTAGGTGCGCATGACAGCTTGTTTTCTATTATTGGAAGATTGTTCAAACTGGAATAAGCTGTGGCTGCACTTGCCAAACTAGAATCAGGTCGATTACTGGATTTAACCTGTAGAGGGTTTTCTGAACTAATATTCTGTTGCATGAAATCGCTGACATTATGAAATACTCTGACTGAATTTATTGACTTGGAGTTCACTGGCATGGCCACTATATGAGGATTCAGACCGTTGCAACTTTCGTAGGAGGTGAAACCATTTGAAGAACTCAGTGAGTAATTGCTTGAGGTACATACTAAACTCTTTAGAGATTCTACGCTTACTGTGTTCTCCAAAAGTTTCTTGTTTTCTGGGTCAGCCTTGATACGCATGAGACCCTTTGTACTCAGAGAATTGAGTTGAAATTGCGGATTATACGGGAAAGCATCTATCTGAATATGTTCGGTTGAAGGATCCCATAAAATGCTTTCCCTCTGACAAAATGTGCCTTTAACGTGATCCAAAAACTCTGAGCTCTCAGAAATCTGGTGAAGTTGAAATTTTGAATTTTCATGAGAAGTATGCATATTGTCATGTCCTGATGCATAATGATATGGTACATATGCTAACGAGAAAGTTTAGAGAGCATATATTTAATAGCACCCACAAGTTCTTCACTTACTGATATAGCGATCATTTTTTTAGTACCTAGAGATCAACATTCAGCAATCCAAACAAGAAATATTTCTCAAATATTTATTTTCTCAAGAATTGCCATCAGTAAAAAAAGGGCAGCTTCGGACAAACTCATGTAAATAATTTTCTTTAGCAACCAAAACAATGCTATCACGAAACAATGAAAAAATTGGTATCATGATAATGAAGATTGCCTTTTGTATTGGATAATCATGAAGATTGTATTTGAGAAACTTTATATGCTAACCTTTTGCATGGAGCCAAACTGCGCCACGCCAAGCGCCGGGATAGGTACTACTGCAATAGTCTGTAGATGATGTGTCATTTTCAGTGACTAATCACTAATTTTCTTAATCAATAAGAAATAAGCCAATTTCTGCTCAAAGTTGGTTTACAACCGAATAACTTACGTTTATGAAATGTTCTTTGGAAAGAATACAAAGTAGAGAGAGAGAGATTACAAACCTTTATTCCATTTAGGAACTGATGTTGCCACCAAGTATAGCCCTACAAGAATGTAACCTTCCTCTGTTAAAATAAGGAAACTTCTTATTTTCTGCAATGAACTAGCAAAAAGAAGTATGGACAAAGAGGAAGCATCTGTTTTGCATGTGTCCTAACTATTTAAAAAAACCATGTGGCGTTATCGACACACAGGGGCTTTAATGCTAAATGGTATTTTCCATGTTTGTAGTCTTTAATTTTTGGGAGTATCTATGTAGGTGGTAGTAGTAATAATATAAACATCTAAAAAAGCATAGTCTAAACAAGTACAGGAGAACAGAGTAAGGAATCTATACCTGAAAAAAGCCTAGGTTTTCTGCATCGCTTGCCTGAGCCAAACTAAAGGAATTATCACCAGAAATCCATTGACACTCCCCACTTACTAGAGCTGACCCAATGATGCTGAAACAGAAGATGAGACGTTACCAGTAAGTAGTTAAGAGTAAAAGCATCCTTAATGAAGCAGTAAAAATTCAAACAGTGAAGGGGTTGTTAAGCTCAAATATTCTTCAAAATCAAGGTTAAATACTGTTTCAGAATGTTTTAACAGGAAAATCTGTACAAAATAATTAGCCATTATTGCAGTATTAAAAACACAAGTAGGCTCAAAAGCATTTAAAATGTCAAGCACCATGATGTCAGTCCAAAGAATAGCAAAAGATCAATTAAATCAAGCATAAAAAAGTCAATTGTGTCATACCCTTCTCCAACAACATGGACCTGATCAAGCATCTTCTCAACAATCTTTCTTGCTTCATCTTCACAGTTGTATTCTCCTATCGTAAGCAACCTTACATATGAAACATAAGCATCAGTAATAAATTACGGTGGTATAATACTAATCAGCAGGAAGGCTCAAACCTACAGGTTTTAGGGAGAAAAGGGGTCTAATATTTGCACAGATCTTACGGAAGTAAGCAAAAGAAACACACAAGCAAAACAGAAAATGATTGATGATGGTTAACGTTTGCGATGTGTCCAAAAAGAATAATAAGAGATCCAGAAAAGAGGAGACAATCTTTCTGTCAATTTTGATGGGGTTACAATGCATTGTGTAGGAAAGTGAGGAAAGAAAAGCAACTTTTACAGTCCATACCCCAGCATTCGGTACAATTGTAACAGCTAGGAGGTTAAATCACATCCCCTCAATTTCTTACTCCTGCTGTGGAATCCCTAATCCCGGCCCGCGTTCAGTAAAGCAAATTACCACGTGAGAAATAGGGATTAGCTCTCAAGTTCCTCAAAAATAAAAGGAGCACTGAAACAGGGACTACCTTCTACAGCATGCTTACTGCTTACAGGCAGAGATTAGATAGCAACAAGAGAGAAAACTGCTAGTGGGATATGCACTATTTCGTGCATGCCTAAAGAAAGCTCTTGAGAAGGAGAGCTATGTGTGTTATCACTACTGGCTCAGTGCAAGAAATGAGCATACAGAAACTAGAGTTCAGATAATCTTTTCTTTAACCCTTTTTCTGACAAAACGAAAAAATGAGTCGTTTTTACCAAATGAAACTGCAGGTCTACAACTGTTGAGTACGATAGTTCATATCTAGTTTTTTTAGGATTTGAATTAGGATTTGAAAAGGTATGCTATAAAAAATCCTAGATGAATCCTAATATAATTAGAAATCCTACTTTTTTTTTAAGTTGAAGGAGAACTAAAGAGGCTATATAAACCCATAGAGTGATTCTATAGAATCCAAGTAACCAAAAAGCAAATCAAGCAAAAGGAGCTTATCCAAAGTAGAAGTGTAGAGAGGGTTAGAGACTAGGTCATTTTTAGCACTAGATTCTTGTATATATATATATATATATATATATATATATATACGCACTAGATACCATATATATGCAAGCTCGATGTTCGGGTTTCGCACTTCTAAGAAAAACACGAGAAAAAAGCACTCGAATGTAAGCTTGCACAAGCAATTTATGAAGAAATACAAAACCAGAACTTCTCCAAACTACCAGGAGCTATGCAGCGAAATATATCGTAATATACAGGCTTATGACCATCACCAAAAGGAGGTTTAAAACAGGCGCGCGTGTCGAGAAATTAACAAAGTGCCCGGTAATAAGCTACCTAAACTCCTACCAGTTCATCAGATCACTAGATCAGTACCGCGTACGCTTAGGGCACAATCGTATCCGAGAGTTCCTAGTGCCTACTTCCTAGGCGCTTGATTGGCAAAAGACCGAAGCATGTAGATCTACCACCAGCACCTGCAGGTGCATGCATGGGTCTGATCACTCTTCACTCACCGTGGGTCGCGACGGTCAGAGCGCCAGATCGCCGCGTAAGACCAGCCTCCGCCGCGGCACAGCGCTCCCAGCCCCTCCGCCATCGGCGCAGCGAGGCTGTACCGGCGAGGCGCGCGGGTTACCTCCACGGGAAGCAGGCGGGGGACAATCGGATAGGGAGCGCAAGGGGTTTAAGCACGAGGGCGCCGTGCGATAAATAAGCGAGGGGGGAGGGGGCGGAGACCACCGGAGCCTTTAACAGTAACTAGTGTGGTGTTCTGTCTTCTAATTTTCTTTTCTCAGCACATAATATATGATCTTTTTCTTAATTCCAAGATATTTATTTCCTTTTCCTTGAGATGATGCTGGAGGTGGGGGGAGATCTGTTGTGGGCCACTGGGATGAGTTAGACACATTAAACAATGGCCATCGGATGTAGGTGAGTAAAGCTGAGGAAAGATCTGAGAGGTTAATTTTGATGGAGGCAAGTTTTCGGGGACGTTTCACTGGGTGCATGAAGGTTAGGCCATCTCTAATGGGATGCATTATTTGGGGTGGACGTAGAAAAAAATGCTTAGGTGCATTATAAAGGGGTATAGATTTGGCCTCGGCCCTTGGGCGTCGGTGAGAATTTTTTTCATGGATATACATAACTCAGCGCATATTATACTCACGTACGCCTTACACGTATATACACACACGTATCATCCGATGCATACGCTAAGAGATTTTTTTTAAGGTTTCATGACCTTCAAAGCACGGTTATACGCTATCCTACTGAGCACACAATACGTGTATATTCCTTTTACTTACTGGTGAGGGTGCGCCTTCGACCGTAGTCCAACGCTGACGTGCCCGGGACGGAGCTACCTCGCGCCGGGTGAGAATCGGGAGAGTGGACGGGTGTTTTTTCTAGCCGTTTTTCTCGTGTTTTTTGCGGGGAATCGCGAGCGGATGGATAGGCCGGTGCCGCCGTGCCGGCCGGTTAGCGTTTCGTAATGCTGCGGTGTCTATCACAAGTTCACGACATCGCCGGTTGATGCATGCAAGTCTACTCACGAGTCACGACTCATGTACTTGTCCATCGGTCTAAGGCGGCTCGGTGCGGTCGTTCGGGTAGGAAATCCATATCGATCTGCACGGTTCGCTCGTTTTTTTGTTGGGTCGGATCAAACGGCGAGAATAAATAACGGGAAATTAGGGCTAGTGGCGCGCTTGCCCCTGGAGATAAAATAAATACGACACATTGGTGCGCGAGAAAATAATATGACTAGGACTAGTCTCTGTACATGTATGATTACACCATTTACCAACAGATGACAGCGTTCCGAAATTATTCCACGAGGTTATGAAGTCGATGGACAACATAGCTCTGCAAATTACGCGGCCCTTTTCCTGAAAAGAACAGACCACTACACATGTACTTATTTACGTCCGACTGCTTTTCCAAATTAAAGAATTGATTTGATTTCGACAGTCCAACTTGTCTCTTTCAGCTAGCTCTCCTACCAAGATTAAGTGCCCTATGTATCTTTTCTATGTGGTATTTGCGATGGATATTCTTCCAGCTAGCTGGTCTAAGTAGTATTTACCGTAAATAGTTGTCCTTTTAGATATTGACATGAATTTTAAAACATAGCTTTAACTAATAATTTTTATTATAATATATTTATAAAACCTAATAAAATTATAATATTATAAAAGTACTTTTCGAGACAAATCTATATATATGATTTTTATGTATCCATTTTAAATGTTTTAAAAAATATTGACACTCAAAATTTAAAAGTTTGATTGCACCTATGTTCAAAATAATAACTATTTATAACAGGAGTAGTACCAATTAGTAGTCCTGATCATCGGCGTCATTTTCATCACCCGCACTCAAAGATCTAGTCTGGATTTGTGCAAAGTATAATACATATTAAGTTCACGTCAGTTGGTGGTTAGTTCTAGCAATCGATCAAATTTGTGCACCGTACCGTGACGAAAAACCAACGTGAATCAATTGCGCGAAGCTAGCTAGTTTGCCTCCATAGATTGAAACTAATAAAGCCGGTAAAAGAGTAGTTATAATTAAGAACGTTATGTCCTAGTATAGCTAGTAGTATAATTAAGAATGTTACACGGTTTAATTAATATTTGAGGATAAAAAATCTGTTTTCACAGTTCGGCTTTAATATTTGAGGTGATCAAATATCTGATCTCATAGTTAAAATTTTATCTTTAGATTTTCACGGTATCAATTTCCACTGGTAAAGAACCGTAGGAAGATGAGAGATGTGACCTTAATTCCACCTAGAAATCAGGACGACAACATCCTGAAAAAAGCATATCAGTAAACAATTCGTCAAAGTCATAGGTGTGGGAGAATCGATCATTTACTTCGTTTTAGTTGGTACAATTGATCATTTGTCTCATTTGTCTCACTAATATGTGGCCTCAAGGTCTATATATCAATGAGATATTACGGGGTAAATGATCAATAACACAAGTAAATGAAGATAAATAATCAATTATTCCTATATGTGTATGTATCTTTGTTGCAAGTTTCATTACAAGTGAAACGGGGAAATATTCTCTCTATAGCTAGACACTACACCCTTGTATATAACTAATGGTACACCTGTGCATGTGTTGATGTGGAAATTAGCAATATACAGGAGCATAATTTGTCTAGTAAGGAAAATGAAGGATCGGAATGACGATTAGAAGGGGTGAATGATCACAATTAAATTTTTTTTCTCTACTCAATGGATCCAACAAAAACCTCACTTGAAACACTCAAACACAAAGGAGCAAAACAGAGAAAATCTTGGTCTTGAAGTTGCTCGTGGGATTGTGATGATCAAGATGATCTTGGATATTCTCCCACTTGTCACAGCAAGCAAGAACATAAGAAACAAAAACATCAAACGCAATCTACAAAAATTTCTCAAAGATTAAGCAAAGGATCGAGTTCTTGCAAAGGATTGCCTAGATGATGAGGATATGATCTAAAGAAGATTCATCCATCAATCATACATCCTCGGCACAAGAAGCACAAGCAAGTAGGAGGAGGGGGGCAAATCCATCTTGCGAGAATGTAAATTGAAAGAAATTAAATTGCGGAATTTGAAAGTAAGTAGAAGGTGGGGAGGCAAATCTAACTTACGAGAATGTAAATTGCGGAATTTAAATGTTGAATCTAAAACATAATGTAAATGCTGAAATTAAATTCATAAAAGTAAGAAAGTAAAATTTTATTTCTTTGGAGGAAGGTTTACAAAACCACACAACAAGGTAAGCAAAGCTCAAAGGAGCACACAAAACCTTCAAGAGGGGAGAGCTACCTCTCTATTTATACTACTCAAGAGTCATCCTCCACTCTTGGATGAGTTCTACTTGGCCCTCAAGTAACATCATCAAGGGTTGAGATTGATTCATCCTCCACCCTTAGATGAGTTCTACTTGGCCCTTAAGAAACCTCATCAAGGGTTGAGATTCACTCAAGCTAATTTGACTACTACTCTATCCTCTAAACTGCAATCCAACGGCTCTCCTTGATCCGAGCAGCCCCAAGTTATCATCTTAGCCGTTCATTTGTCTTCTTCTAGGCTCGCAGCGACTCCGTCTCCGGTCATCTTCCGGCGATCCTCGACCGTCTAGACCTCCGGCACACCTCGCCTAGTCCCGGTCATCCTCCACCTCACCATGACCTAGCACCGTCATCTTACAACTATCAAAAACAAGAAAATCCATCATATAGCAATGTCCAAAATGATATACAATAATTATCCAATTGCTAAAAGTAAATCAAATTCTAACTCAAATATAGTCAAATACTCATACCAACATGGGTAGACATTCACATGGTCTTTCAGAAAATGACAGTGTGATGGCTGCAAGATGAGTTGGGTTTTTGGGCTAACCTTGCGGGTTGAGCTAAGCTAATTGAAACATTGGTATCATACAACAATATGAGCCACTCAATACTTATCTATAGATTGAAAATAATTGAGATGATGTGGCTGTACCATGGAAGAGAGGATTAGCAATAACTATAGTTAATGTGGACTAATTATTTGGTATTACTAGAATGATACTCGCGCGTTGCAGCGGCAACCGTAGAAATCAATTTGTTGGTTGTAATATTTGAACAAATCAAAGTGAAACATTAATAGGATCTAAAAGAATTAGAAGACAATGCAAATGAGGGGGCATCTATCACACTCAATTTTAATCTGAAGGTTATGAACAATTCGTGTGATGTGGCTACTTAAGAGAAGAGAGAAATAGCATTTATTGTAATCAGTGGAGGTTATTTTTTAATATATATAGATAAGCTACCCAAACAAATTCGTTGCCCGTGTTTGAGCTGTACAAAATGGTGCATAGCTTGCATGGATTAGCGAAATATTTTAAATTGCATGGATTTGCGAACTTAAATACGCATCCCCAAAATACAGCATCAAACAAGGTCCCCTCTCCCTGGGTGGGCATATCTGATGCATGCTAACTTTTAGTGCACTTCCGTGTATCCTCTTAAAAATACAGTACACCTAGTCAATTAATTTTTTAAAAATAAATAGCAACATTGAGATAAAATCAATCTATCAAGCCGCAAAATTTCAAATCTAAATTTGAAATTTACAAGGAGAGAAAAAAAGGATAGATACTGCTAAAAATGAAATACAAAAAATAAAAGGAAAATAATAAAAAAGACAAAGCTGACAATCACTGAAATTTGCCTTTTTTGTTTCTTCTAATATATGTGATATTTCAGTTGAATTTTTGTATGATGGTTGATGACAGCACGACTTATCTAACCAAAATTTTTAGAATTTTTCAAAACTATGTTTTTATGAGTTTTTATGCATTTCTAGCTACTTATTTAAAATATTTTCCTATTATGAACAGCAGTGTTTAGATTTTTGAGAAATTTAAAAATTGATAAAATCTTGAAAATATTTTTTTAAATGATAGATTGTGTCAGGAACTTTTCCAAAAAATGTCATAATTTTTTAAGGTAGTTTGCCAATTTTAATAATTAAAACTTGATTTATGGATTAATTAAATTAGAAAATAGTTTTGAAATTCACAAACCTTTTTGAGTCAAAAGAATAGCCTTGGCCGAGCCCAAGTGCATATATGGATTATCTGAATCCGTATCCAACGGAGAGTGAACTACCGAATTCGTATCAGTATCTGACAAAAAAATGCGTATCCGTATCCGATCCAATACTAACCGACAAATATCCGATCCGATAGAATTCATATTAAAACATTATCCAAATCGATCCAAAATTATCCGATCTATTTTCATTCCTACTACCAGCAAGAACAAAATCAGGTATCCTTTCACAGAATGCAATAACGCATGTCTTGGACATGGGTGCAATATTGCATCCACTACCTGGAAAGAAACAACAACAGTGGCGATGCAAAACCCCACGCATGTGGAGGAATCTTGACTAACATGGTCACTTCAGTGAAGATCATAATGCATGAGTATTCATACAAATCCATATAGCCCGTTCTTAAAACTCCATTTTCCTAATTTTTTAGAGTGTATTTGGTTAGTAGGATAAGTTTAAAAGAGATGAGATAGTCTTATACCATTTGATTATATTATTTTAAGTGAATAGAATAATTCAGTATTTGTAAAAAATATTTCTTAAATTTGTATTTCATCATTTAAGATAAGATGATTACATGCAAATAACCGAGGACATCTTTAGTTTCCCCTGTTAGCTACTCCAAAAAAGAGAATAAGACCACCTAATGTTTATTGGGCACCGTTGTTGCTAACCCAATCATACGTGGTCACCTATGATTGAGAGGCTACCACGAGAATATTTCTAGGGTTTCCCTCCCCTTCCTTTTGTTGTGATGTCTGCAACCTCATGATTGTCTGCAACATACTCTAACCATTCTGCCATCATCTTGCAGGTTGGTGAGGCAAGTAGGTATTCCACGTACTCTCTTTCTCGACGTACTGTGAATTAACGGATCATTGTACCACATGCGTTGTTGATACACTGAGTATAAGCTGCTACTCATGCTTGTTGTTTAAGCTGATGAATAGTTTTGAAAAAAAATGCTTCCATATATCACTATTTAAAAGCTGCATAAATACTAATGTTTGATTAAAGAATGAGGGTAATTACATACTCCTTTGTTTGCTTTAAGATCCATATAACATATATTGAGAAAAATATAGCACATATATATAACCAAATTAGCACTATGGTGTAAATATTTTGGATGGATGGATCGTGGGTACTCGGTTCAGTAAGAGCTCTAGCTAGGGTGAGCTGGGTCGAGAGCTAGCTAGAGGCTACTGCGAGTCTACGAGACACTTACCATCCCATCGTTGTTGGCATTGAGGGCCATGATTTTGTCGCCTGAAGCTTGTATACTCTGGCAAGGTCAATGACACTACCCAAAAAGTGCTGCTAGCTTTTGCCTGAGCCCTCGTTCCCTCAGGCAGGCCCCTCACTTTGTGAAAAGAAGAGAACAAGACCCAGTAAAAAGAGGTCCCTCCTGCATGTAGCGTTAATTTCGTTATCAAATTTTCGGATTGATTTGGTGCGCGGAATAGGATGGCAAGAAATCGGGAATGAATATGATATGCCCCCGGTCGCTTTTGTCGAAAGTGTGCATATGAGCAACAATCTAGGCATGTGCGATGTGCCTCAAGTTTCATCACTAATTTATGCTCACTGTTTTTGTAAATTTTCTAAAGGAGCTATCTTGTTGTATTTAACATAACTGTATACAGAAACGACATATGGTTTGTATTATAGTTGCAAAAAAATGCCAATGTATCGTTATCAAAACATAATATGTCCCACGGTTTATAAATTAAAACTACATTTTGAGAGGACAATTACTATTATTATCAGTGTTTTATTTTTTGCCCATCAAACACAATACTAGTGTTTATAATATTATAAAAGTCCTTTTGGAGATAAATCTATGCAATTGATTTTTACATATCCAATCTAAATATTTAACAAGACATCAATAATTAAAGTTTCAAAAGTTTGACTACACGTATTTTCAAACGACTTATACTCAGTGACCATAAGGATGGAGTAGCTTAATAACAAATACGTAGTATTCTTATTCCTCCTTTTGGGTCACAACACCATTGTCGATTACAATATATACAAGTTAATGATTGCTGAGCCATACACGCAAGTCAAATTCTTAACTCATCAGTACATCGTATATCTGAGTGGACCATGCAAATCTCCTTTGGTAATGGTGTCGCACCATATCGGCGGTACCTATCAAATCCACTATTATATATATGCACGTCGGATTTGGATTAGATGTATGGAGTGTATATATAAAGAGTACTACTTTTGAAATTTTTATCATGACAAGTGACGGTATTATGACATAACTTGACAAGACTTTGCCAAGGCGATTGATTTAATTTCTTCAGTTAGCACAGCTGATTTTGAAAAGGACGACGAAACAATTCATGCACAGTATGCAGTAAGCTCATTATTAGCTCTGCTCAGAGTCTCGCGTACGCTCAGCGATACTTCTGCTCTGTCAGCGCGTAGCCATACAAGATCTAATTGTTTCAGGGATGATGCATCAAGGCATGGAGCTGGTTATACAACCACTATCAGAAACGGGTTTATTCCTATCGGGAACAAGAATTCCTGACGGTCCCAAGCTACGTGTCAGTAAACAAGCGGCGCTACCGATGATTTAGTCAGAACGTCGCGAACACGCTAAAAGTTCATGTTGGACAAAGATACACATCAGGAAAAAAAGTACAGTAGGAAAATGCATCAGTTTTCCCTGACTTGTGGGAAGAATAACCATCAGGAAAGGTGTTTCCTGACATGGGTTTTATTACTAAGAACCCACAATATAGATCTAGCAAAATCTGTCGCAATGAAATACTAGGTGCATGAAAAAAAATACTTTGCCACGTCACTCTCTCACCGAATACTCTAACATGTATTCAATTTATGTCAAGAAAGTAAAAGATAAATCAGAAAACTCCATAACTCAAAAACCCTCTCATCTTTGCTCTAGCCTTGCCCACATTGCCTCCACCTTGATGAGCCATGACACCACCTCTAGTCCTCCACCCACCAAATTAGCAAACTTTCATCATCCTCCTTCCACGTGGTTGTGTGCCTTATCCACAACCCTCGTCGTCCTTGTCAACAACTATTGTTCCCTCACTTATCTCCCTCTCTTGTCTAAACCCCACATTGACCTAGCCATGAGAGCGTCTCCACCATCTTGAGCCAAGCTATCCCGCCCTCTCTACCACTATTATTTCCTCCAAACCTTTGTTGTCCTCATCTGCCATAATTGTTGCTCTCTCTCTCTCTCTCTCGCAGGGGTGGATCTGAAAAAAGGTTATCGATGTCGCAGGGGTTATTATAAATTTATAACACTAACTTGTAACTTGTAATAAGACGATCACATGTTTATATGCTTAAGGAATCGTGTTTAATGACTTAGAAAACGTATGTGTGATTTGACCTTAATCCATATAATGTAGATCCGCCCCTATCTCCCCGTAGATCTAACGTCACCCCCAAATCTGATGCCAACCCCTCTCGATCCTAATCCTGATGAACATATTTATTGGCGGCTAGTATTATTGGAGGCTAATCCTACATGTATCTCATTAGTACTTTGATTTGACTAGCCCACTCGACGTCCGTTAGGAATCACCATCAGGGACATCGGCCTGATGGCTTCCCGTCGGGAAAGCCTGCTTTTTCATGACATCCTAGTTCTGATGGTTCTTTCTTGACGGTCCTGCTAGGAAAGGGCTATCCTCATATATATATACCCTTTATAATGCACTAAGCATTCTTTTCTACGTCCACCCCAAATAATGCACCCCACTAGAGATGGCCTAACCTTTATGCACCCAATAAACGTCCCGTAAACTTGCCTCCATCAAAATTAACCTCTCGATTTTTCCTCACTTTACTCACCCACATCCGATGGCCATTGTTTAATGTGTCTAACTCATCCCTGTGGCCCACAACAGATCTCCCCTCACCTCCAGCATCATCTCAAGGAAAAGAAAACAAATATCCTAGAATTAAGGAAAAAGAAACAAACGTTTTAGAAAAAGAAAAGATCATATATTACGTGCTGGAAAAAGGAAATCAGAAAACAGGACACTATACTAGTGATTTTTGAGTTTTCGATGAAATCTAGACGTGGGGACTGGGGAATGCCTGGCTTCCGGCAGTGAATTTGTTTATAATTTATACACTACAGAAACTGCAGGCACGCATGGTCGCTATGTCCCTGGCATCGCGCATCATTCTAGCTGCTTCTGAGTTCTGACACAGACAAAACGAACGAAAATTATAGCTCCCACTATGCATCTGAACACATTAGCTTGATTTATTTTAAATGGTTACACTGCTTACACATCGAATGTAGTAGTATACTCTAGTGCAGTAGTACTGAGCAAGGATTCAAATTTCGTTTTGAGATAAAATATCGCCCAGGATTGAAATCTAAAAATTCGGGTATTTCGAACAAATCTCTTAGAAATTCGAAAACAAAAATTCAAATCTGGTTCGTTTTCTAGTGAGAAGAACGAAATTTCGTCGAAAAATTTCGAAATTTCGGTATATTTGCACTGGCTGAAAAGTGGATCAAATAATGACAAAACAATTTGACATTTTTTTGGAGGTTCCTGACATATCAGTGATGTTCCTAAAAACTTTCAGATGATGATTACATTTGAGGATTTTTTAAAAATTTAAACATTGCTACTGTCGTGATAAAACACTGACCGGGAAGTTTAATCCGGATGAAAAATGGTACAAACCACTTTAAAAAATTTTGAAATTTTTTATGCATGGTTATTATGTATCACTAATGTTCTCATAAAATTTTAAAATGATGATCAAGCTTCACGAATTTTAAAAATTTCAGACAGTGCTACTGTCCTGTTAAAATGCTTACCGGCAAACTTGAACAAAATGAAAAATGGTTAAAACCATGTTAGAAAATTTTAAATTTTTTTTAATGGTCCTGATATAGCATTAATTTTTATATAAATTTTTTATATAATTATCATGCTTAAATAATATTTAAAAATCCTGACAGTCTTACATCCTCATAAAAGCCTAATGATCAATACATAGATTTGCTTAGCAATTAGAAAAGGTTTAAATTTTTGAAAATTTTATAGAAGGGTGATAAGGAAATTATTAATATCTCATAAAAATTTTGAATCATGATCATACTCCACTGAATTTATAAAATTCTTAAAAGCACAGTACCATTTATGTCTTTCTCTTTTTGAGTTTTGAAGTATAATATAACAAATGAAGTTCAATGCTTACATAGATTTGATTGACCAAACAAGAAAAGTTGATTTTTTTTGAAAATTTTACAGAATGGTACTAAGGCAATTATTAATCTCTCATAAAAATTGTAGATCATGATCACACTCGAAAAAAATTATAAAACTCTGACAAGATTACTGTCCCAATTCTGTTCATTCAGTTTTTGATTTTTTAAAGATAACAAATGAAGTTCAATTATTTTTTTTAAATTTCTATATGGTCCTACACTAATAAATATAGTACCATAATTTTTTTAGATCATTAATAAGCATGTACAATTTTATAAAAATCTGACAGTGCTTCTACTAAAATTTTAAAATGTCTCAATAATTCAGTTTTTCAACAAATTGTTATAGAAGATGATTTTCTTAAGGTTTATTGGACAAAATCCGGCCCTAAAAGTTTGAAAACCGGACAAAAATCATTAAATTTCGTAAAGAAAAAAACGAAATTTTAGGTTACTGTAGTAATTTCAATTTTTTTTACCCGGCCGGTAGTTTGGATTTCTTGGTGGTCCGAAATCCGAAATTTCGGCGAGATTTGTATCTCTGTTATTGAGTACAGGGTTCACAAAACCGTGAAAAACCACGGTTTTCGAGCGTACCGTTGCGGCTCGAGATCCAAAACTGCTTCGGTAAACCGCTTTAATAAAAAAATCAAAAAACTTTATGCGTTAAAAACCGTCAAAAACCACAATTTTCGCAGAAAACCGCTCAAAAACCGTTTGTAGGAACATTTTAATTGGCCGGCTGGTTTTTTTGTTGAAAACCGATGGTTTTCGATATTTTTTGAATTTTTTTCAAAAAATTTGATTTCTTATCCCTTCAACTTTTGATGATTTTTTGCGGTTTTTGTGAGTTTTCACGGTTTCGGTTTTGTGAACTCTGCTGAAGTATATACTAGATCCCTTGTAAAATACAGTACGTAAATCCAGCTCAGATCTCTACGTTGCATGTCAGAGTAAATATAATCTTGAACTGTCGCTCGGTACCGTTCAAAGCACCGATTTATTTTATGAGCTAGGGTGAAACTAAAAAGCAACATCGTACATGATCTTGCGAGAGTCCACACCATATGCTCGACACTGACGAAGCTGGGGTATTACGCGTACAACAAGCTGACAAATGCCGAAATGCGCCGTTATTCGTCCAACCGTCCTTGATCGAATGGCAGCAGATCGAGGCCAGCGCGTCGTCGTTGCCGATCACAAGCCATGCACAGTCATCCGCACGCGTCGTATTGAGCGTCGGCGCGCCCATCTCGGCGCGCGGTGCATGCCTCGATGCCGTAGCGATCACGGAGTTAATTGACGCCGCTGTGTGCCAAGGTTCAAACATGTCGGCGCTCGATTGCATCCAAGACCAGCCGGGACGAGAACGACGAGCTGATGATTCGGATCGGCGACTGTAGCGTTTGGACAGTAGAGCGTATTGGCATTGATGAGCGAGGTTCGATAGCTACGTACAGTACGCGCTATAGATCTCTGTGCGCCGACGTACATATGCAGCTAGCCTTCGATCCAGGAATTACACAGCTAGCTATAAGCTACTCCGAGCTAGTTAGCTCTCACTCGTTGTACGATCGAGATCGCTAACTGGGTTGGATCTTCCTCGATGGCGATGAGAATGGACTATGGAGAGCCTCTGTTGATTTTTAGGAGACCTATAACCTATTTACCTTTTATCTTTACATTCTTGTTAAAAATTATAAAACGTGGATATATTGTTAATGCTATTTTCTCATTTATTTTCTTTTTTTTTCCAAACATTTTATGAACGACTAACCATACAAATATCTTTCATATTTTCAACTAGCTGGGTGATCCGTATATTTACTTAGTTAGATTTGTCTCAAAGTTTGTAGCATCAAATGGAATAACTTAGATATTTGAGAATATGTTTACATATCTTATAGGCTATTTAGGATTTTTAAGATATCATAAACATTAAAAATGACAACAAAAGCTTGAAGGAAAATACAAGTTTGAGCTTCGATGGAAGAAAATTGTTGAGCATACTAAGTTATTGGGATTCTTAGAAATGTAAGCACTCTTCATCATGCATGGATCATGTAGTTGTATGCCTCTATTATTTATCCATTAGTTGCTCATTTCCAAAATGTACGAAATACACATGTACCTCTATTTATTTTTCAAAGCTATACTTTGATTATGTGTGCAACAAATTGTTTTATTAATTTACATGGTATTAGAGTACCTTACTGTCGCGTTTCGAGCACCGGCAAGTAAATTTGTAAGTCTAAGGGGCCGCGCGTTCCTACTCCCTGAATGGTTAGACTCGGAAGCCCAAGATGTATACTGGTTCGGGCTGAATGTCCCTACTCCAGTTCGTGTGGTGGTATTGTATTGTCTTTAGGGCGGATGGTTACACAGTGTTTACAAGAGCGAGCTAAGAGCCTTAGCGCAAGAATGCTCGTTGCTTGTCTGTGTGCCTCCTTCTCCCCTTACTCTTTTTTATACAGTAGGAAGGGGCAGGTTACATCGAGAGTTGAGGAAGGGCGAGGTGACCTATGCTAAGAGCTTCGGTCCTTCGTTCTGTCGACTGGTCACCCCTCGTCTTGCCCACGCTGGGTCGGTGGTCTTGTTGGGCGGAGCGGTTAGCTGCTTCGTTGGGAAATAGCGCACCTGCCTTCTGTGAGCCTGACGAGTGTTGACGTTGCTGTGTATAACGTTGGTGCTGCCTCGGGAGGGAGCGTGCTTGCGTGTCGTATGTGACTGGTCGATGGGACTGGAAGATTGACTTCAGCAGCCATTAAACCATCTTAGGAAGGGGCCACCTGCTCTCGTATAGTCACTTCGATTGTCCCCGTCCGTGGGGCACGTGGCTGTGGGCCGGTGGAGGCTTCGACACGCGGCCCTCGGCGGAGGTTGCCTTGGTTTGATCGGAGTCGGGGGATCCGACCTGCTGCGGAGGTCGGGAGCCCTGCTTGGTCGGGGATGGGCGTCCTGTGTGGCCCCGCAGGTGCTTTTGGTCGGTAGCGGGCTTGGAGCGGCCTGCTAGGCTTGAGCTATGCTTGAGGCAGCCCGCTCGTCACCCTGGGCCGTTGGGGTACCCCTGGTATGAGTATTCGTCACTTACTTACACATATACCAACACCATGAACGACCCACCTTGAATTTATATTCCCTCACACGTTAGATGCCCCGCCGAGCCATGTGTATTCTACCTCTTCTCGTGTTATTACTTTTCTCCTTCAATCTCCAACAGCAATCCCAATTCTTGATTGACCACTCTTAGTTGTACCTCTTTCAATACAATACTGTACTACATAATTATATTATACTTCTCTCCAATTATTGCTTAATACCGACCGTTGCAACATCAAACACGCATACACGAACAACCATCGCTTGTCCCTGCTGGGGACACCGTCATGCTCTCTTCGGTGGCCCTGATCATATTCCATATGGTTGCATCATCTCTACTTTGAGCTCTTTGCTCCTTTGTTGCTGTATGCACGTGCTTCCGTTCATATAGATGCATAATGTTTTACGTGTTTGATGTCCTCTTCTCTCGTGTTAGTCGCTCCTCTCCTATGATGTTGGCTAACTCAACGCTATGACTTTCTCATTAACTATTGTGACCTCCCATCATCACTGATGCTGGCATGTATACTTTAGTCACTATTTAACGATGAGAAGAATCTTCTCACCATCGTCGATGGCATCGTGCTCCTCACCAATGATGCCACCCTCCTAGCTACCTAATTACACCATATTGTCTATAGCTTGTCTTTAATGCAAAACTTCATCTCCTCTTTGCCAGAGCTTCCCTATCCTCAGGCTTATTTGGCCACAAACTTTTTCAACACTGTCGAAGCTTATCACTTGTCGTCATGGCCCTTGGCTACTTTGACTCTAGCCTTTCACTTCAGCGACTTTGGCGACATCGTCCTTGTTGAATGGCTAAGGTGAGCAGCACAACATTGTCGTCATCTCCTGTCACCGCCTCAGCTCTTTGCTTCCCTGTGGTTATCTTCTTATTGGACAGATCGACACCGTTGCACTCTTTTGCGGTCTCTTTTGACACAATTCGTGTTATTCTCATTATAACTTTTATTTTTTATTGAAAATATCAGTTGTTTGTATGACGTTCGTATACAAATCAAATTACAAATTTTAGTTAATTTATTATGAATTTTATTATTTAGGGATTTTACTTTGGAGTTGTATAGAAATCAAATTGCAAAGTTTATTTTATTTTTTTAAATCAAATTTCAATTATTTTTAGTTGAAATTTGTATACAAATCGTACTACTAATTTTGTTTAATTTTTATTCTGAATTACAGTTAATTATGTGTTTTACCTTGGAATTTATATCAAAATCAAATTGCTAAATTTATTTTATTTTCTATCTTGAATTTCAATTATTTTTTGTTGGAATTTATATATGAATCTAATTGCTAATATTTGTTTAGTTTCTATTTTAAATTATATTTATTTAGCGACTTCAGTTAGGAATTTGTATTGAAACTGAACTATTAATTATATTTAATTTATTACAATTTTTTGTTATTTAAATATTTATGATTGAATTGTATGCAAATCAAATTGTGAATTTTCTTTTGTTTTCTATTTCGAATTTCAATTTTGTTCATTTAGAATTTGTATACAATTCCAATTTCAAATTTTTATTCGGATTTATAGTTATTTAGGGATTTTATTTTAGAACTCGCATCTAAATAGAATTGCTAATTTGATTTTGTTTTGTATTTAGAATTTTGGTTCTAGGTCAGAGTTAGTTTACAAATCCAATTACTAATATTTATTTATAATTTCAATTTTACTTTGAAGTTTGTATGGAAATCAAATTGCTAACTTTATTTTGTCGTTTACTCTGTTCTGCACAACAGTTTTGTTTTATTGCAATTGACACAAACTCTTTCTTTTAATCTATATAAAATTGCTAATTTTATTTTATTTTTATTCTGAATTCCAGGTTTAGGTTAGAATTCGTATACATATCTAACAACTAATTTACATTTAATTTTTATTCTGAATTTCTATTTTACTTTGATGTTCATATGAAAATCAAATCGATAATTTTCTTTTATTTTTATTCTGAATTTCAGTTTTTTTATTATACTTGACATGAACTCTTTTTTTTTATCTAAGTCGTTATAACTTAGGTCCTCCATATAGATATCTAGATATTTTTTCTCTTTTTCCTTTAATTAATGTGATAACTTCCATGCAAGAAAACTTCATGAAAAACTTGCTAAGGAAAAGAGTACAATTCTCCCAACTTCAATTGCCTTGAGAGTGACGTGGTGGCTTCATTTGCCTATACTTTAAGAATATAATAATAGATAAATAGATAGATGTCCTTAGTTCAAAGATACTTTAGTTATTCTCTTTGATTACTTTCTTAATTTATATTCCTGATGAAAATAAGTTCTATAAAAATCAACGAAGGAAGTATACAGCAGCAAACGTGTACTAGTGAATTGTGCTGCCAAATTTGTAACTAGCAATTGTTCTCCGGTGACAGGTGGGTCCAGATTGCCTTTTCCAGAGAGAGACTCTGCGAGATGCGAGCTCGGGATCATGATCAATGATCGAGGCAATCTTCTTTGCAAAGTATGCATCGCTCTATTCGAGGATTCTCCTGTTACTACAAAGTTTATGGCCATTTCTTCATGGGGTGCTTCATGCACTTCTACTTACTCTTGTTTGCTTTTCCCTATCGCGGGAGCAAGTTCCTTTAGCTTTTCATCGCCTATGTGTGTGCACACATTATTTCCGTGACTTCTGCGATGGAAGATTCAAGTCGGAATTGCCTTTTCCATTGGCTTCTTTCGGTGCAGTCTCAAGCTGGCTCCCTTCTTTCCTTGGGGCATTTTCGTGATTGGTTGTGGTAAGTCCTCTGCCTTGATTTTCTAGGCGTCTCGGGTACTTTGGGTTTGAGGAGCCTGTTCTTTTTCTTTGAGGCCTCTGAACAGGTTGAGGGATACCTTCTATTTTCTTTGGTATTTCCACCCTCTCTGGTGCATTTCTTGCTGGTACATGCGACTTAACCACGCCCTTCAGATCACAAAAATGATCAGGCAGTTCATTTGCTAAATTCTGCAAATAGATTATCTTCTAGACTTCTGATTTGCTTCATTAGTTCGGGGTCATGTGCGGGATCGAGTGGAATGCCATATGATTTCCGGCATTTTTCATCCAAAGGTTGATTTCCTCCCCCTAATGACGGGAAACGATCCTCGTCAAAGATGCAATCAGCGAATCGGGCTGTATGCAAATCTCCAGTCATGGGTTCTAAATACCTGATTATGGATGCACTCCCATAACCAACGTATATCCCAGACTTGCGGAGAGGGCCCATTGCAGTCCGCTGAGGGGGTGGTATAGGTACATATACCATACACCCAAATTTTCTAAGATGGGAGATCTTCGGGATGATCCCGTACACAAGCTGCATAGGAGAATGGATGTTGTAGGCCGACGGTCTAAAAATGATAAAGCTGCTGCTGCGTGCGGGTGCGTGTCCCCAACAAGTGTTGGGCAAGTTACAACTCTGCAAAGCGGTCCGGCAATGAACTTAATCCTCTTTATTAGTGCTTACGCTAGTCCATTCTGCGTATGGGCGTGCGGTACGAGTGCTCAATCGCTATCCTGTTGTTGTGCAATAATCATCAAATGCCTTTGAAGTAAATTCTCGGCATTGTCCATTCTAATGGACTTCACGCGATGATCGTGGAAAGCATTCTTAATTCTTATGATCTGCGAGATCGACTTTGCAAAAGCATGGTTTCTTGTTGACAACAAGCATACATGCGACCATTTCGAGGAAGCATCGATGAGCACCATAAAGTATCGAACGGCCCGACAGGGCTGAATCGGACCGCAAGTATCCCCTGGATGCGTTCGAGAATGCAGGATTTCACTTTGCACTTTCATGACAGAGGTCTAGTTATTAATTTCCGGTGGCACATGCAGGCACACAAAATCTTCATGATTCGGGAAATTCTTAACGTTAATGCCATGACCCGTGAGTTGTTCACTATATTCCTCATCATTCTAAGACCGGGATGACCTAATCTACCATGCCATAAAGAAAATAATTCAGAGCTTCTAAAAGCAGTCTTCAAGGAAGTATACACTTGGTGCATGAATATTCGTGTAGTACAAACCTGATTCATATGAGGACATTTTTCTAATACCATTTTTCCACATACCGCGTGCTTCACAATGCACAAGTATTCTTTGCCATTTTCTTCATTGGTTTCTACGTGAAAACCATTGGCGCGGATGTGTTTAAAGCTTAAGAGAGTACGTGTTGATTCAGGGTACAAAAAGGCTTCTTCAATTACCAAAGTTGTACCCATAGGCAATATAATTGTGGCTCTTCCTGAGCCGATTACATATGAGTCGCTTCCTGCGATCGTAGTAATCTTTCCAGCGTTCTTCGTGATCGACTGGAAATATTTAGACTCTCTTAAGATGGTATTTGTTGTGCTACTATAATTCCAATAAAACAGAGGCAAAACAATCCAAATATTGCTTGTAAAGGAAAGAATACTGGAATAAAGAATAAATTGCGTATTTATTCATGAAAGAAGTATGCTCTTCTAGAGCTTACAATTCATTATTCAAAGAAAATGCTAACAACCATAATCTAAAAGAAATGCGATTCATGCATTAACGGGCTTTGGACTTTCCTTGGCACTCAAACTTTCTTTTTCACCTTGTTTTCCTTCTTTCTATGAATGGGCTTTCTCACCTTGTAGCTATTGGCATTGACACTGTGCGGTGCCCTTCCAGTGGTGCGAGACATAGTTCTTGCGTAGAACATCGTCTTGTGATTCGCATAACTTGCATTACATCAATCGATTCGCTATACTCCTTGTATGCGCCCCGATGATAGTTGCGTGCACTCTGGATAGCATTAGGGTGGAAGGTAGAGAGAGTCTTCTCAATCTTTTCTTCATCGCTGATCTTCATGCCACATAGAGAGATTGGTACAAATTTCGTGCAAGGCGTAATTATACTCGCCATCGCTCAAGTTCGCAAACCTCAGCGTACCCAATCTTGCTGTGCTTGGGGCAAGATGGTGTACTTGAGCTTTCGACCGCTTCAAGTGCGGTCAAAGCTTGAGTGCACTCTCTCGACCATGTATTCATTCTTGAGTGGTCGAGAGGTGGTGCACGAGGAAGTGCAAGGCTTGATCATTCGTTCGGTGGTAGGTTTCGCGTCCGCGAGGACCTTAGACCAATTGTCGCAGCGGAGCTTCTTGCCCCACGAACGATCTTTACGTCCGATGCCCAAGTGAGATAGTTCGACTGCGGGCCACTCTTCAAACTCACGATTCACGATGCCGGACATCTTCATGATTTCAAAATTCGACATTAGATTATGCGTGTAATCTAATAGAAAATGGTTGCGAAAAGCATAAAGATGCGAGAAAATAAATTCATATGCATTGCAATATATTAAATAAAGCAACAGATTCAAATTCATAAAGAAAATTCATAAACAGAGAAATAGGGGCGCTGGCCTCTGCTTGGGCCGCTCGGCCGCTCTGAGCTCGGCCTGTTGGCCCGCTCCGTGCACAAGAGATACGCGCGCACAAGTCAGCCCAGGGAATTTTTACAGTTTGTTCCGTGGGCACGGGAAAAATCCTGGGACTGGTGCTGGGTTTGGGAACTTTGCTTCCTGCTCATGCCCACTGCTCTCGGTCTTCGAGCTAGCGCCAGTGGATCCATGGCCTCCAAGGACCACCAGAAAAGGAAAGCAAAAAAGAAAAAAGCAACAGCGACGTAGCGACATCTTTTGGCCGGGTCGACTAGCAAGGCCTTGGACCACCCCACCAAAAATGTGAGTATGGAGTGGTGTCTTGATTCTTCGGAAGTTCGGTATATGCATCCCGCGCGTTTATCGCTCAGGTCTTCCCGGGGGCTTGCATTTGAGCTTAAACCTAACTGCTACAGGCGTACGTTTTGCCAAACATATATAGGATGGTTACCACCAAATATTTAATATTGTTCTCCCGCGTAACCTATCCTGAGTCATTTCTACAGGCACCAAATACCGTATTGCATGGTTAATTCTCGTCGAGCCATGGATATAGCTAGCAAACGCGAACTCCAAACTTCAACGTCGGAGAAATGGCGAACCAAACAGCAACGAGACGCGTACGGCGGAGAATGTCCGCCTGCCGCTGCCTTGTGACCTGCCCCGTACGTGGTCCGAACCCGACCCGACCCGACCATTTCACCCATCCCCCCACCACCACCTCGAACGCTGCGCCCGAGACAACTCACGTTCGTAGCTCATCACTCTCTGGCCGTCGCCACCGCACTCTTCCGCCTCCGCCTCGTTCCGCGCGCGCGCGAGCGCCAGGCCGTCCCCTGCCGCGGCCGGCGCCTGTCGGCCACCTGCCGCCCACGCAGGGCGCACGCTGGCCATCCGCGCGGCCATGATGCATGCCGCTCCCCCTCAGCCCGGCCCACTCGAACCGCCGAGCCGAAGTGCGACGCCACATGCGTGCGTGCGCTTTTACCGGCCGTTGGCGCTCGGCCTTGCTATGGGCCGATCGGACTGTTCACTTCCCTCTCTTGTCGTCCACTCCATGCCTCCTTTTTACGTACGTTTGGCCCGCCGGTGCGCAAGCCGGCATCATTGCGTTGTTAACCTCTCGCGGCTCCTCTCGTCGCCTTTGGTTGGCTCCGTCACGTCGGGATCGACGGTACTGTGTCTGTGTTTGCTTCAACATTATAGAGGAATGAGTATGTCTGTTAATTTGGTACTCACCCCCGTCTTTTCTGAGGTATGTTCATGACATGTCAGAGCAGAAACAGTGGTTATGTATGGACCATGATGATGCATATAGTACTAGTAGCAACCTACGTATATCTGTAGTGTAGGTTTTGGTGTGACGTGCGTTGTTCGGATCTTGGCTCGTGTAACGTGCGATTCGGGGTTCATGGTCCGGCCTAGCGGTGCAGTTGTTCACTGTTCGGACGTCAGAACTCCTGCTTTTGCCGTCCAATCCTTTGCCACTTTATTGGTCCCATGTTTAAAACAGGTTAATTTTGTTTAGACGAGTCTAGAACAGCTTAACTAATCGCACTCTTAACTATGTATCCATTACCTCTCAGGAAAAAAAGAGATAAGTTCTTATCCATCCCTTTAGCCCAGAGGCCCAAAAGTACTCGTGCATGCAGACACAGCACACATCTCAAAAAAGAATAAAACGGGGTATTCGTGAACACAACCGCGTAAGGATGCCGTCCTGACAATGGCCCATTACATTATGTACCCCCGCCCAGACATGGCCCATTGCATTATGTACACTGATGTCCCAAATATAGGTACAAATATGCAACTGAACACCTATTTGAATATCGTCATGTAGGCCCCACAAGATCTAGTTCGCGTAAGGTGTTCTAGCTTCTTAGGCGAGGGGTGCCGCGGCAGGGAAAAGAGTCACCCGAATTTGTTTTCTTTATTTTAAAAATTCAACTCATCGTGTCTTTTGAACAGAGCGCTGCTCAATTCACTGTCTATTGAACCATTACGTTATTTACAATGATATCATCAAAACAAGACCCCACTTGCTTATATTTTAACATAATCTCTACTACTTCTAATTACCAGTTGATGACGGTTGTCGTTCTCCCACCAAATCCCCCACCCCACCCACCCCACACACACCCCGGGTCCCGCGCGGCTCGTACCCTGCCCGCGATCGAGCCTTGATCTATTCGCTTCGTCTGTGCCCACTCCCTCCCCCAATGTTATGTTCTCCTACCACTCCCCTCTCCCCGCCCACGCGGCGCGTACCCTACCCGCGATCGCGCCCCGCTCCCTCTCGATTTGCTCCTACCACGCCCCGCTCCCTCCCCCGATGTTTTTGCTCCGTCCGCGCACCGCTCCCTCCCGATCTGCTTCGACAAGCACCCGGATCCCCCTCGCCCGCCGTGATGCGTGTCTCCCTGAATCTGGCCTCCGCTCGTTTCGTTCCCCCCTCCGAATCCCGCCTCCCGCTTCCTTCCAGTCCCATTGATCTAGCCTTGCTTTCCGGATTGGATTGGATCTCTTTCCTTTTTATCGCCTCTCTTCGGTTGTTGAATCTATATAACCCCTCCGTTTCTTGCTGCTCCTGCAGATATGCTGCTGTTTGGCGACGAGGGAAGGTGCATCAGGAGCCTGTGGCGGCGCAGCATCCGGTCCTGCAGGGCTGGGAATCTCGGCGGCGGCGGTGGAGTGGCCCAGAGTCGCTTTCTTCAGTGAATGCGTCAAGAACAACACAACCACATCTACGTCAAGAACCACAAGAACAACACAGATCACTGCATTTTCATTTAACCAAAGCCAGGTATCCATCCATTTCCACCTTATCAGTAGTATTGTCATATTATAGCAATAGCAAAATATAGAGTAAAAATGAAAATGACAGTAGAAGATTGAGTAGTACAAAATGAAGATTGCGCTTAGGTTTTTTCCTTTGTCATAATCTCGCAGACTGATTTATGACTGAGTTTCACTTTTTGATTGGTCAACTAATTTAATTCTGGAGGCATGTGCAAGATTTGAAGCTTTAGGTTGATTGCTATATTTAGCTGGATAATGGGTGCTGGCTTGACATTTTCTAATCATCTTCTGTCTATACCTGTTTATATATATATATGACTTCTGTAGCAACTGGATATGTACTATCAATTAATACATTTAATTTGTGAAATTTATCATGTTTTTTCTTTGAAAGTTACTTATGCAAAATGTCCGGTGGTGGACACTGGACAGAGCACTTAACATATTTCTTTTAGTATTGTCCAGTATTAGATCACGCACTGACTGCTTACTGACTGCTTGACAAAATGTCTAAGGACGGAACAACTTAACAGTTAGATATGAGAGTATAAGCATCCCTGCCTCATTTTTCCTGTATCTATGGTTCTGAATAATCTGCTTCTAGCTGTTATCTAAGAATAATTTAGCTTTGTAATTGCAGAATGGGCTGCAGTAGGGATCTCCATACAAGTGCAGTCTCGATATGATGCATCTTCTGATGCCTAGAAAGATTCTATAACGAACTATTGTACTGCCAATCAAGTACTTGCACTTTTTTTATTGGATCTACATATATTTCAGCTGATTGTTCAATGCTTATTTATCTGTTTAAATGGTCCACATCGATATTAGGTAAAGAAGATAGCTAATGATGTAGCTGGGCTCTTAGGAAACCATTAATGAGTCCTGTTTAGAGAGAGATGCGTTATATGCATAGATGGATAGTGAATGCTAAGTTGATATGCAGTATTGTGTATGTTATTCTCACTCTTGGCAATTTGTTAATTTTTTCAGCTTTAGAAACCAATTATCACATCATATATAGAGTGCTGGATAATTCTATGTTTAATTTTAGTAAATGTACGGAGTGCTGGATAATTCTCTATTTACTTTCGCAAAATGTGAATATTTTAAAATTCTAGCTTCCCTAGAAGATTAAATTTCGATTGATAGTAGACTGAAATAATGTGTTAAATAGAAATATTGTTATTTGTATAAAGTTTGGGGTTCCGTGCACTACTAAATATTCTCTTGTAACAATTGGAGTTGTGAATATTCTAGCAACGGAATAATGTGTAAGGCTTATTTGTATTAACTCATGTACTACTGTGCACGGGCATTGTTCACAACTCCAAGCTCTGTTTGATATGTTCACAACTTCAAGCTCTATTTTAACAGCACTTGCAACATAATAAGAGTCTAGACCATCTTATCAATGAAAAAAATGTTTGTCATATAACAAATTAAGCTGTCAGTGCTTGTTAAGATACATTATCATGCAGTACTCATCCCTATTTAGAAACTTTGGAGGCTTAAAAGGTCAAATTTTGCAGAAACAATGCTCTAGAATAAAAGATGTCATTAGATCTATCTTGCTGCATTTCATGTCTTAAGGTTTGTTAATCCATTAACATTGAAAGATATAGATGATTAAGAATAATTTTTACAATGAGAAACACAAAGTTGTTTATCTCTAATTCGACATTTTGATTAACATAGATATTTTGCAGCCATCATCCATGGCATATATGTGCACAATGACTCTGTTCCTGGAAGCAAGAAATAGTGTAGACTTTGATACAGAGTTGTATCCAATTCTTTATTTTGAAAAAGAAAGGGAGGACTAAACAGGAAATCCATAAGTACGATTATCCCTAGAATGGAAAATCTTACGAAGCACAAATTAACGCGTTGCTGCTGGATGACTATTTAAGTTTAATTACCATAGTAGGATATATAGTATGTACTGCCTTCTATTTAGTGGAAACAGGTAGGTGTTATACGGTAGGATAGAATGTAAGTTTTCATTGAATTGGAAGTTTATGCCTTTTGGTATGTTAAGCTGTCCTTTTTTAACATTGTTATGTGATTGTATCCTCATGAAAATTGCATATGCTAAACTGCAGATTCCACACCTGAGACCTACAGAGTACAAGAGGTCCAGATTATCAAGGAACCGGAGGACTGTGAACCGTCCAGATTGTCAAAAGGTATTGTTATTCTAGACACGCACACATCGTGGTAAAAGTTCTTATATTTCTCTGTGTTGTTTCTCAGTCTGAGTGATTACTGAATTGAAGTGTAAGGTTTAGGCTATGCATTTTCTTTGCTCAATTCTACCTAGGTGAAGCGTGAATGTTACTGCCACCATATTGATGTGTTCAGTGTTCACGAATCAATAATCACTACTGCTTTTGAGGTAGTCTCTTATGCTTAAGATGTTAGAAGGTGCGTTATTTGGTGGCAAATTGGTGGGTTTGAATGGTCTGATTGGCCTGTTAGATTAATGTTGCTAGATGTCCTGTTGCTTGCCATATTCTTGAACTACTTGGATAAACCTGTTTATGTACAGTACATAATCCTACATTATCCTAGGTGAGTGTTTATAGCTTTCAGACTATTAAATGAACTGTGATTAATGAGATATATAGTTGAACTCCTAATTAAAAGACTAAAGGACCAGGTAATGAGCTTGATTACTACTCTCCAGTTATTACTAAAATTTTGTAATCGGCAACCTGGTTATAACTTATCCAAGTCAAAAACTTCTTTTTTTAGGAAAATACCATCAATTTACTTAAAGAGTCCATACTTCAATCTAGTACAGATTGATAAATTGTCACAAAAAACTGTATATTCATATGATCACAAATTGATAATTTATTTGTATAAAATCATCTACAATTTATCTTGTGTCAAAAGAACGAAGCAGTAACTGTAGAATCAACGGTCCGATTAGTATGTAACACCTTAAAAAAAACTTCCAAGCAAGGAGATATCAAATCTGTGACGGAATCCTATCTGCCTCTTTTGTCTATCAAGCAAAAATGATGAAGAAAAAATTATTCAAGCAAACTACAATTAATCAGCTATTATTGCATTCAACTAAAACCAAGGGAGAAGATACATTTCATTATGCCATTGTCCTGATACGCGTCTATGTACTTCTTACAAAATTGAGCTTGGACAGTATTGGTTCTTAGCCAGCTACCCCTTTGTATGCATTAAGCTGTGTGGCATAACTCAGGTTCTACTCTTCTCTCAATACTTATTTATATGCAGTGTTACTCTTTATTCATTGTGTATGCCTATATTACTTGCAATATTTAATATAAATAGATGCTAATGCAATGATCATTTTAAATGTTGCATGCCTTAAATGCATTACTGCATGTGAAACACAAAAATGTTATACGAATTACTAAATGTGGAAAATACTCCTGTCACCAATAAACAAAATATTTTTTTAAGGTTTTGTAACATCTGAATGTCTATGTCAGCTCAATAGCACCAATTAATCGAACACGAAAGAGAACGTACGTGTTGTTTTCTGAAAGCCCTGTAGTGCCTACGTGAGTTTTACTTAACTATATCTTCCACTAATTAAACATATACCAAATGTTTAAATATGCTTCTTTTTTTAGATTCAAGGAGTTCGACAATATTGAATTCGGAGATGTAGACATGTCTTGAGCATTTGTGTCTTGGTAGATATCAAATTTTCTATTGAAGATAATGGTGATTTGCTTCGATTTATCTTAATAGATGAGACTATAAGTCCAACGGTAATTCAACTCTTAAAAAATTTATTTTATTTTTCGTAGCAACGCATGGGCATTGAACTAGTAATACTATTATATAGCATATATTCAATAGATAAAACTAAATGTTTTATGTATTACTTGCTAATTATTTCAGTGGTTCATGGATGCAACATCATATATTTTGAGGTTGTGTAGAGGGAATGAATAGGGGTGGGTGTAGCCAGCACGGGGCTCCGTTGGGTGGAGCCCCTCAAACCGCTGGAAATTAAGTACTTTTTTATATGAGTGCTTAATATTTGAGTTCTTTTGCGATACACTAAATTTAATATAGATCGTTCTTTTTTGTCCAATGAATTAGATTAGTTACTATTTATTTATACTTCTTCTGGTAGCAGAGTAGTAGAATTTTTTTCAACAAATCAATAGTTAGATATGATTTTTACTGCTCATTATGTACTACCAGTATAATACACTATAAATGTTCTCTAATTTTTGGAATAGCGACAAGTGTGGGTGTAGCCAACACGCCCCTCAAGCCGCTGGAAATTAAGTACTTTTTTAGTATCAGTGCTTAATATTTGAGTTCTTTTGCGGTACACTAAATTTAATATAGATCATTCTTTTTTGTCCAATGAATTAGATTAGCTACTATTTATTTATACTTCTTCTGGTAGTAGAGTAGTATAATTTTTTCAACAAATCAATAGTTAGATATGATTTTTACTGACCATTATGTACTACCAGTATAATGCATTGTAAATCTTCTCTAATTTTTGGAATAGCGACAGCAAATGCACGCGTGCTCGGGTGTGGCTTGAGGAAGAAGAACTTTTGCTAGGTGGATGAGTTGTTTCACGTACCATGTGGTTTAGTGGGCCGCTGCTTATTTGAGGCCTAATTTATTAATTAGTGACTTCGCTTGTTGCTTACACAACTAGACTCGAACCCTAGACACACGTAAAGACCATATAGCGAGAGAGAGAGAGATAGAGGATACAACTCAACGTCTCTCCTTCGCGAGGACATGGCAGCCCACCGAGTCAAGGGTGCTTGACACATGTCGTGGAGAGTGGATGCCAGGAAGCCAGCGAGGGCGCGGGCGTGCAGCGACGGGCAACCCACCGTAGTGATAGTGTGCGGACATGAAAGACAGCGCAGCGTGAGTCAGCTAGTGCCTAATTGGCTAAGTGAGCTGACCAAAATAATAAATAGGCAATGTGAGTCTCTTTTCTGATTTATGATTTTTTGGGGTCAATTGTAACTATGTAAAAGGGTTGAATAGAGACGGTAGTCGATTTGTTTGATTGATTGGTGTTACCTTATTCATAGATTTTCAAAAGTTTGATAAGCGAATGTTGTATAAATATTTCTCAAATAATAAAGTATTATTAGTAACCCTCGAACCGATAAGAATATAACACAAGCTACTTAATATGTTTATCTCAATCTAGTCCAATTTCTTGAGCCCACCCTTTATTTTTTTCCTAGATTCACCATTGGGTGTTGTATGTTCAGATAGGTAAAATAAAATGTTTCACGTATTTGGTTTTCGATGTTTTAACAGTTCATTGACGATGTTCCACGTATAAAGAAAAGGGCCAATGTTCTATATGTGTTAATTTCATTGTTCAATGGCTTGTCGCTAATGTTTTAATCTCTCATTAACGATGTTAAGAGGAAATAGAAAATATCATCGGGCAAATAAAACATGCTTGTGAAAGTTCAAGCTCCATTAAGTTGGTTTTAGTGTTAATGACAAATCTAATATTGAGACTAACTCTTTTGATAATCATAATATTGATTAGTCTCAGTTGTTAAGTAATGACAAATCTTTTATGAGACTAACTCTTTTGTTGAGCTTAACTCTTATTAGTCTCTTTTGGATGAAAAAGATGAAAATATCAAAGGTATGCATTAGAGCTCATATTATATATCTTGTTGTATTCCTTAGATATAATTTTCATGACCATATTGATAAATCTAAATATGAGACTAACTCTTTTATTGAGTATATCTTTGATTAGTCTCATTTCATTGAAAAATGGGAAACACAATGTATGCACTCGTATTCATTTTATGATATCCTAATGCATATTTTGGATTCAAGTTAAAGGATGAACTCTACCATTATTTAGACCTTAAGATGCGCATTTTGTTTCTGACTCCATATATACATGAATGCATACATTTAGGGGGAGTTCATGCTTAATCCTGAAGTTTCAATAGCATTGATCTAATTCCCTTTCTATATCAAGGATCATTACTTTGAAACAACCCCTTGAGTATATTTAACTTGTGAAGTTGTAGTATACTCATGGCAATATAGGATAAACTCAAAAGCAATAAAAATTGAATATGTGCATATTGATTCAAGTTCATTTATTTGTATGCACATATCTAACGGAGTTTATTTTGTAATTAATGGTCTTAAGAGTATTGATCCCTTTTCACCACTCTATATAAATTGGATCATTACTTTTAGATTCCATCAAATTGAGTACATGAAACTTGTGTAGTTAATATATATACTCATGACAATTTAAATACAATTTAAATTGTGTTCGGTTGCCATTCAATCAACAAAGAACTAGTCATGTGTTGATGGTTCACTTTGTTGATCCTAGGGCAATCGAAATTTCTTGAGTATATGAAGCATTAGTTGCATTAATATACTCAAGATACAATTAATCTTTCAATCATTTGTCTTTAGGTTGTGGTCAATCATCAAAGGAACAGATCAAAGGATCTTGGGAGCATCCATTATGTGTTAATGGAGTGCAATGATGATTGAGACAACCATATGTTTTGGACTAACACTTTCAATGAGTTTGAAATAGGTTAAGTGCAAGGTTGAGATGGATAAACGGGAAAAGGACGTCATCATGTGTTGATGAGCATCAAGAGAGGATCCCGAAGCAAGACAAGGGGAGTTCATCATGTGTTGATGAACAAGACGAAGATCCCGACTTGGAGAGAATATGATGGAAATCATAAAAGCTCCAAGTGGATGTGCTAGAGGCAAAGGTATAACTTGCTAGGGCTAAGGATGTGTTCCTAGTCTTTTACCGGTCTCGGTGTTCGGATGGGAGACCGGGTTGCTAGTTAGGTGCCGTACTATTAAGAGGGGTTAAGTATTTTAGCTTCACTCTATTGGTTGGTTCTTGCATGAGCTAAGTATTTGCATGTGTTGCACTTGGTGAGGTTCAAGCTAGAGGGCTTGACTTGTTACTCTTGGTGTTTGCCGACACCTAGACGGCGTGTGGAGGCGTCGTGCACGGTGACCTTTTCAAGGAGATTGTGAGAAGGCCCGGCAAAGTTGTGAAGGTCGGAGCTCGCCTACCCGGAGGGGGAAAGAGCTACCACTAGTGGAATCGAGGCGGGTGCTCAATTCGTGTAGCCGGTCCAAAGTGGTTTGGGATTGCCTCAACGTGGATTAGGGGAGACCGGCAAGTCTCCGAACACCACTGTACAACATCGGTGTGTCTCTTTATGTTTGCTTGCAATTCTCTATTACATTGTTGCAATTTACATCCCTAGAATTAAATTGTTTGATTGTCTTTAGGATTGTATATTCTTGAGTAGAGACATAATTAGCTAGTGCACTTAGTAAGCCTAGTTGATTTAGACTCTTATTTGTCAAAACCTTAGTTTATCGCTTCCGCATTAATTATTATTTTGGTTTTGACATAGAGATCAATAGAGCGTGTATTTAGTGAGAAGAATTATTAAAACCACCTATTCACCCCCCTCTAGTCGGCATCCTCGATCTTACAAGTGGCATCAAAGCTTGGTCTCTCATTTATTAGGCTTTACCGTCTAGAGAGTAAGGATGACGACTAAGGGTTTAGTGCACTTCATCGATTCACATATTTTTGATGGCTCAAATTATGCTTCATGAAAATTATTTATGATTTCTTATTTTAAATTCATGAGCCCCAAATATGGTGGATCGTAGATGTTGGCTTTTCTCTTCGGTTGAATGAATTTGCTCCAACTAAAGGAGAAGAGAAATGAGTACATCTCGACGCTCAAGCAACTAATGTTTTATTTAGCGTTGTGAGCATAGATGTATTCAACAAAATTTGCAATCTCAAGAGTGCTCATGAGATGTGGGCCAAACTTCAAGAAATATATGATTCATCCACATCAACAAATAAAGATTGCATTGATGAATACATTTCGGTAGAAGAATCCTCCACTTATACCCTAAGTGACGAAGAAACCTCAACCTCCGCCCCAAGCGACGATGAAAATTCAACTCTATCATCGTTAACTCGTTGCTTCACGGCTAAAGGTAAAATTGAGGTAAGCGATAGTGATGAGGAAGAAGAGCCCTCTTATGATGACTTGATGAATATGTTAGAGGAGCTCAATGAGTATCTTGGAAGAGAAAAATCCAAATATAAGATTTTGAAGCTTGAGCATGACTCACTTCAAAATGATTATAATGTGCTTAAAGAAAATCATGAATCCTTCCTTCTCAAGGAACTTACTAAGCCTAGGGTGGATATAGGAATTAATTGTGATTTAATTGATGAAATGCCATGCTTAAATGTTAATCCTAGCATTCCATCTAAAATTGACATGTCCACCTCTTGCAATGATTTAAATGATATGCCTTGTAGCTCAAATTCAAATATTGCTTCTACTTCCTCTATATTTGTTGAGACTAATCTTGTAGAGGAAAATAAAGAGCTCAAGGAACAAGTCACTCAATTAAGAAGTGACTTAGAGAAGTGCTTCAAAGGAAAGACCACCCTCGATGACATTCTAAGCAAGCAACGGGTCTTGCAAGACAAGAGAGGGATCGGCTACATCTTCAAGAAGAAGGAGAATAGGAAGACAAGGCACAATGCAAGACACTCGAAGAACAACAAGTGCCTTGGATGCCATGAGAAGGGTCACTACGCCTCGGTATGCCCAAACCAAGAGGATGTCAAGTCAAGGACATCAACAAAGAGGCAAACTGGCAATGAGCAAGTTAAGAAGATCAAGAGAGGTCCAAATAGCCAAGCTTGCTTCAATTGCCGAGAAAAGGGACACATTGGTAAAAATTGTCCCAACAGTAAATCTCCTAAGCCAACTCTTTACAATGACCATTATTTGCTTAGGAAAGATAAAAATGGTAATGTGTTTGCCAAATTTGTCAATTCTCCTAAGTCTATGCAAAATAATAATAATCATTTGCTTAGGAGAAATAAATCTAGAAATGTGTATGCTAAAGTTGTTAGAACTCCTAAGCCCATTCAAAGCAATGCAAATAAATTTCTTAGGAGGGATAACAATAGAAAACCATTTGCTAGATATGCTAGATCCTCTAAGCTCACTTATTAAAAAAAGTAGAGCTGGGAATGCTGGCACGCATCTCATGGTGCGCGAGCTATGCAAGAGGACAGAGCTGGGTGTGGCATTAAGTCCGGAAGCAAATTTTCCCGTGGCCCTTTAGCTTAATGTTTTCTAAGTTTGGTCCTATTGGAATAATCGCGATAGGTACCTATAATGCTCTCCAACTAGCAACTGTGATAGTGAATCTGACACACTCTCATACCATGATATATGATATGTGTCATTTTTTTATTATTTTGTAGCCAAGAGGAGAGCTAGATTTATAATTTCATTGGCATAAAAAACAAAGTTGCAAAAATTAGGCCAAAATACAATGAGGATGAAAAAGTTGCTGAGGATGAAAAGTCGCGGATGTGCTGTAGAAACAATGACCAATGGATACTTGGAGAGCACGACATGGGAATGGGCCGTGGGTCTAGACCGTGATGTGCCACCACGATCGAGCCAGCCCGTTGTGTCGTGCCGTCCCAACTCGACTCACCTCCAGTGAGCCTAGGTATGGCCTATCGGCATGTTGTGTCACCTTCGTGTGGTATTGGTCTAGATCTTATCCATTTGCACTATTGCGAGGAGAGGAAAGAAGCCGAAGACGTACATGGCTAAAGTAGTGGACACAAAATATTAGGGAAGAACTAAAATTTATCCATTCTTTAATATGTACGGAACTACTACTTTATTAAAAACCTTACATCCCAGTATAGCCCTGGTAAGGAAAATAGTACAGTAACTATATATATACATAGACTAGTCGAGATTGAGATGATCAAAGTCGACTAACATCGAGATTGAGATGATCAAAGTCGACTAACGTCTCCGTAATCTTCGAATCCTCGATCTGATGTTGTGTTTTCTTATCTGAACACTCCCAATATTTGAAGCATGTGATTGGCTCAACCATCTTAGACGTGAGAGACAATCTCCTTTACTCAAGTATCCTCCCCCACTGAACTGAGGTCCCCTTTGGCATGGCTTGGGCTTGTGTAAAAGTCAACTTCTAGTTGTCTGTCTTGAAAAGCCGCTTTTCAGAAGCTTCTATTTCTATTCACAAATAGATTTAGACTTAGACAAAAAGCTAAACTAGAAGCTAGTTATTTAGCATAGCTTGTAGTTTTTCTAAGGAAAAGCCAGTTCAAAAGCTGTGCCAAAGGGGCCTTGAAAGTGGCTTCCGTACCTACCAGCGTACCATGCCTCTCCCGTATCAAATCCATGTCATGTCTGCATTGTGCCCATCGCCCTTGTAGCGTGCCGCTCATTATACCCGATTGTCAGGCTAGGCCCGGCCCTGACATTCGTACCTTAACAGCCCAGTCTATACGTATGCGTAATGTGCCGTGCCTTAAGCCGTGTCGTGCCTGTCGTATCATAGACTGACCCTTAAAAGTGCAGCCCAATGCCTCCGTCTATGCGGAGTATACTGGGATGTACAAGATATGAGCAGCCAAGCCGCCTACATAATAATTTTAGAGCTCTTTTACGGTGGATTAAAATTAATATAAGCCATCCATTCCTTTGAATCTAATGGTTAAAATCAATTTAGATCTAGTTATACTACCACCTGTAATATTGGTAGTAAAATTTAGAGAAGGGTAAAAGAGTAAAAATTTCCGTCATACTATTTGTCCTCTACGGTAAAACACGTCATGTGATCCTGATGAATGGCGGATGTATTGATAAGAAGCCACTGAAAATCACCAGGTATTCGGTAAATCCAAAACTGTGAACAAATTAGAAAAGTCTAAAATACCCCTGATGAATGGATGGAAAAAGTCTAAAATACCCTTGAGGAATAGATGATTTGATTTGATTTCTACTACCACTACTTACTATTTATGTTACCCACCGTAAAATTTCTCTAATTTTATTCTACGAGACACATACACATATGGCTAAGAAAATTGAAGAGTCGAGAATCGAACTCCCATCTCCTTTTACATAACCGTATGCTTTAATTGTATGGGTGCACACTGAGCACTTCCCGCCGTGCGCCACCCACCGGAGGGGAAGGGCCGGATTGGGTCGCCTTCAAGCTGAATACAACTCAGCCCGGCCGAATACAACTCATCATGTTTAACATGCCATCCCGAATACGAGCGCACGCCTTCCTAAATCCTAAAGGACTAGAGCCTATTTATTTTAGCTTTTGATTCTGAATTTTGACTACAAAAGCAGAATAAAAAACAAACAGTTCGATTCTAGAATCCGATTCTTACAATCCAGCCCACTCATATACATTAGAATCCACAATCCACTTCATATGTGCTTTTGGATTTCAGCTTTTAGAGAATTAGTTTTTCTACGATCATAATCCAGAATCAGCTTTTAAAAAATCAAAAGCTAAAACAAACGTGCCCTAAATACAACTCATCATGTTTAACATGCCGGAAGGCGCATTGGCGACGGTGGAGTACGAGGCCGGCCCGGCCGAGAGGACGTGGGCGCGGCTGGTCTCCTGCATGAGCACCGTGTCCAGGTTTGCCAAGGTCTGGAAGATCGGCGCTGACGGTCCCCGCAAGACGGTGGCACGGTGCACAGCACGGCCTCAAAGTAGGCCTGGCTCTCACCCTGGTCTCCATCTTCTACTACACCAGTCCTCTGTACGACGGTGTCGACGGGGCTGCCATATGGGCCATCATGACAGTCGTCGTGGTCTTCGAGTACACTGTTGGTAAGTCGTCGATCGTACTATCAAATTAAGTCACGCCTAAAACTACAAATTAAAATTCATGCTGATCGGTTGCAATGGCATCTGCAGCATGCATGCATGTAACTTTACTCGGTTTGCTCACCGTCTTTTGTGCGTGCACGTACGTGTAGGTGGTAGCGCGTACAAGGGATTCAACAGGGCCGTCGCGACGGCGAGCGCGGGCGTGCTCGCGCTCGGCGTGAACTGGCTGGCGAGCAAATCTGGGGACAAGCTCGAGCCGGTCATCCTCAGCGGCTTCCTCTTTCTGCTGGGTGCGTGTCCAACCTCGTGCGCAGTGCTAGCTCCTCTTTGTCGGTCGTAAGTCGTGACCGATCGACTAGTCACTTTATGTGCAACACTAACACATAAGTAAATTACATGCGCGCGTGCAGCTGCGGCGGCCACCTTCTCGCGGTTCATAGCGACGGTGAAGGTGCGGTTCGACTACGGCGTGACCATCTTCATCCTGAAGTACAGTGGCTTTCCACCAACGGCATCGGCATCTTCATGTGCCTCGCCGTCTGCATGGTCATCTGGCCCGTGTGGTCAGGCCAGGAGTTGCATGGAAGGTTCCAAAAACCCGCGAGATTTTGAAAATTTCGGCTGAGATCTCGGATTCTGATCAGAGACGGGATCTAAAATCCCTATCAGATATTTTTTAAAAAAATTAAATTACTACAGTATATATCAGAAATCTCGATGAGATTCCGCCAAATCTCGCTAAAATCTCAGGTAATTTTACCGAAATTTGACTTTTTTGACCGGATTTGGCCCAATAACCCTTAAGAAAGTCATCTTCCAATAAAATTTGTTGAAAAACATAATTTTTGAGACGTTTTAAAATTTTAGTAGAAAACACTGTCAGATTTTTATAAAATTTTACAAGCTTTATCATACTTTCAAAAAAATTATTGTACTATCTTTAGAAGCGTAGGATTATACAAAAAAAATCATAATAATTGAACTTCATTTGTTATCTTTAAAAAATCAAAAACAGAATGAACATAACTGAGACAGTAACCTTGTCAGAATTTTATAAATTTTCTCGAGTGTGGTCATGATCCAAAATTTTTAGGAGATGTTAATAATTGCCTAATAACCCTTCTCTAAATTTTTTTAAAATTTTAAACTTTTTTTGTTTGCTCAATCAAATCTATAGATGCATTGAACTTCATTTGTTATTTTTCAAAAATAAAAAACACAAGTAACACAAATGGCACACTATTATTGTAAGAATTTTATAAATTCACTAGTGTGCGACCATGATCCAAAATTTTTATGAGAGATTAATAATTTCCTCAGCACCCTTCTCTAAAATTTTAAAAAATTAAAACCCTTTTTTGGTTGCTCAAGAAAATCTATATAGTGATCATCAGGCTTTTATCAGGATGTAGAACTCCAAGAATTTTTGGAAATTCTTGAAGCTCGATCATCATATAAAATTTTATGAAAATATTGATGATACATCAGATCCATCCAAAAAAATTTCAAAATTTTCTAACGTGGTTTTAACTATTTTTCATTTGGTTGAATTTTTCCGGTAAGGCTTTGATCAGGACAATAACACTGTTCGAATTTTCAAAAATTCTTGAAGCTTGATAATCATCTGAAAATTTTATAAAAACATTAGTGATGTATCATAACCATGAAAAAAAAATTCAAAGTTTTCTAACGTGGTTTGTTCTATTTTTCATTCGGTTCAAATTTGCCGGTTAGCGTTTTATCAGAACAGTAGCATTATCCGAATTTTTAAAAATTCCTCAGGATTTATCATTATCTAAAATTTTTATGAGAATATTAATGATGTGTCAAAACACTCCACAAAAAATTACAAAAATTTTCGATATCGTTTGAATCATTTTTCGCTCGGTTCAATTTCACCGAAATCTCAGTAAATCTTTGCTGAGATTTCGGCAATTCCGGAAAAAATCTCAGAAATTTCAGTGTAAAAAAATCGGATTTGAATTTTTATTTTTGTATTTCGTCCAAATTTTATTCAAAATTTTAAGATCTTGGTAAAATTTCGATCACCTTCAAGATATCAACTGAAAACAAGATTTGAAACCTCACCATGCGCAACACGGAGAAGCTCGCTGGCGCTGTGGAGGGCTGTGTCGAGGACTACTTTGCCAAGCCCTCAAAGCGGGCGCAGTAGGCCAAGTCGGAGGGGTACAAGTGCGGAGCTGTTCACTTATCAGTCAGCTGTACCTCTTTCTAATATATATATATATATATATAAATATATAAATCTAGTACACAAACTTATTTTCAAAAATGGTTCCCTTCCCTACTGCAGAAGGCGTGGTAAGAAATATCTGTCTTTTGTTACGTCCGAGGAGCGCAGAAGCCAACCGGGACAGCGGCACCGCGGGCGAGAGTAGCAGCAAGGCTCCTTCCACGCTACTTGGGTGTGGGAGAGCTCCTTATGCATTACCGAGTACGGCAGGAGACATCCCGCTCGCGTGCACATGCCTCCACGCATGCAATAGCAAATAGGTAATATGAGCCCCTTTTCTGATATATGATTTTTTTATCAATTGTAATTGTGTCAATTGGTTAAATAAAGACAATAGCCGATTTGTTTGTTTGATTGGTGTTAATTTGTTCATAAATTTTAAAAGTTTGACGATCGAATGTTGCATAAGTATTTATTAAATAATAAATTACTATTAGTAACACTCGAGTTGATTAGAACAAAACACTGTTGTTTAATATAATTATGTCAATATAGTCTCAATCATTTGAGTGCACTTTCTATTTTTATCATGGCTTCATCGCTGATGCTGTCCACGGTGACCCGTGGACGTACATACGCAGCAAAAGAATACCCGTCAGATTGGATACTAGTGTAAGCCTGTATACACGACGAAAGGTGACAAAAATGTGGCGCCGTGTACTTGTAGATCTACCAGGCTGGCTAGTGGCTACTAGCTGGGCTAGGCTAAGGAGAAGTCAGGAAGGATTCCCAGCGATGGATGCGATAATTTTTAGGGATTAGTTACGTGTCCGTACGTTGCAACGAAAATTTAATTTGTGATAAAAAAATTATTTGTAAAGAACATTAACTTTAGTTATGTTTCAATAGTAGAAAAAGTTTGTTCCTCCGAAGAGATTTGACTATCTGGTTAAATCCTCTTCCATCTCAACCGTTCATATTAGATCCAACGAATCAAGTACTCTGAAGGAGAACGGACGATCGCCACTAACTCTTAATTAGAATTAGTAGAGAGATATCAATCTTTACCATTGAAGAAGGAGAAAGTTATTGCCTTCCTCTTGCAGGAAAGTTTCTTACTTCTTGCACGCAGCCTTTCTCTTCTCTTCCTGTATGTATCTCCACTACCGACCGGCCTGTCCTCCTGGAGATGAGAGTGGGTGCCCTCTAATAGGGAGTAGATGAAAGCAGAAGGCAGCGTACGCAGGCGGATGAAAGCCGGGTCTCCCCGACATCTTCGTGATTAGCACATGATTTGGTTGCGTGATTCTTTTCTTTTAATCTATGCATTTCCAAATATGATAAGATATAATTCCCGTATTATGGAATATGGTGAGTATATCCTTCTATCTATGCAGGACATGATGAGAAAATTCTTCCATTTATAAGATATATGAATAACATCCTTCCATAGTAAGAATATGTGAATAGAGATATGTTAAAATAATATTTATATTCAAAAAAGATATGATAAAATCCTTTCATCTAAGATATAATTAAATCATCTTCTATCTCAGCCGTTCATATCAGATTCAACGAATCAGATACTCTATAGGAGAACGGATCACTGCCACTAACTCTTAATTAGAAATAGTAGAGATTTTTGCTGGGCAAATGATGTTCTTGTGCACGAATGTTACAGGGATCGTATTCTGGGCGGGAAGCTTCTTTGCAGTGGGCTTCCAAGCATTCCGGAAACGCGCTTCATCGATGATAGAAAAAAAAAATGGCCGTGTCACCGGAGGTCGAACGCTCACGGCATCACCGGACATGCCTTGCCGTGAGCCCGTGACCCGAGCGCGCGCTTGTTGTCGTTGGCCTGGCCCCCGTTGCCCGCACGTCTAGCTGCACGCGGTTCAAGCCGCAGCAGCCCACGCCCGCACGCGTCGCATGCTCGTACCGTCGCCCGTAACTGGGCCGGGTCAATTCCACGCCTTGCCTCCCCCTTTTTTTCAGGCATGAGAACGGATGAGAATGACCCAGGGCCGTAAAGATACTGGAGACCACTTCTACGTACTGGGCCGCGTCTGTCTTACCGGCAAGCAGCAAACCATTGTTTCTCAACAAGAATATCGCGTCGTATCTGTGAAATCTGGGTAGAATCAATATCACGTAAACACGAAATTAGATCACAGACAATATATGTACTTAATCTATACCCCTTTATAATGCACATAAGTATTCTTTTCTATGTTCACCCCAAATAATACACCTCACTAGAGATAGCCCAACCTTCATGCACCCAGCGAAACGTCCCCAGAAACTTGCCTTCATCAAAATTAAGCTCTCAGATCTTTCCTCAGCTTTACTCACCCACATCCGGTGGCCATTGTTTAATGTGTCTAACTCATCTATGTGGCCCACAACAGATCTCCCCCCACCTCCAGTATCATCTCAAGGAAAAGAAAACAAATATCCTGAAATTAAGAAAAAGGAAACAAATGTTCTAGAAAAGGAAAAGATCATGTATTACGTGTTGGGTCGCCCCATCCGCCCTGGTCCGCCGCCCCGCCCCACCTTCTGCCTCCGCCTTGTCGCCGTCAGATCCACCCCTCGCGTCATCCGCCCTAATCTGCCGCCCCGCTCCCCTTTGCGCCTCCTTGGCTGCTCTGCTGGCCCTCACGGCCTTGGTGGGCGTCGAACTTGCCATCCCGCCGCCGCAGCCGCTCTTCTCCTCGTCGCTGCTCTGTTGCTCTCCCGGTGGACCAGGGCCGTCAACTGCCATCGGTGCTAGGCACAACCTTCGGGAACGGTGCGAAGCTGTGGCGCTTGGAGTTCTTGGAGCGCTTTGAGTTCTTGGGGGCCGCCGATGAGGAGTGGCTCTTGCAGGAGCCGTCGCCGACGGGGACGTTGTGGAGGGAGCCGCCCTTGGTCCGAAGGCGAGTCACGGTATGTATCCTCCCATCGCCGCGCGCCGCCTGCCCCGCCGCCCCTATTCGCGGATAGGCGATCGATCCTCGCCTTACAGGCCATCTGCGGCGCCTGCCTACGCCACGCCACTCCTCTGCTGCTCCGTCTGCTCCTTTGTCCGGCGTGCCACCCGAATCGCAGAGCGAGAGACACGATTATCCTGGTGCACGACGACCTCCAACTGCCGAGGTTGACCGCACAGCTCGTGGCTTTCAAACTGCTCCTGTTCCATGCGTGGCGGTTCCAACAAATGATCGAGCCTGGGCGGTTGCCTCCTGCAGCAATAAAAGAGGTACAACACGCACCAAACCGTCTTCTACTACTCCTTGCATTTCTCCCCTCAACGGAGCACATCTCAATAGCCGTGGAGCACACCTCAACCTTTCACAAGAACAAGGTGTTGCGCCAGAGCAACAGCCGCACAACACTCCACGTCGCCGACCTCAATGCCCAGGGCCACTGGCTGAACGCGGTGAGACCTCAATGCTCAAACAATATTCAACACCTGTTTAGGATGCATATCTGACTAACTTAGTTTGTAGAAGTGAAACTTATATCAGAGCTGTTAATATGCCAGAACCCCATCGATTGGCTGCACGCAAGGCTTTACCATGTAACATCCAAGCAGCATCTACTCAGGAAAGAACAGATGCAAGGCAAACAAAAAACAAATAGGATGGGATATTGGGATCACATCGAAGCATGCATATCTGACTAACTTAGTTTGTAGTATCAACTTCAGCATCTGACTCCTAAATGCCTGGGAATATGGATTGCTTATACCTGTTCCTTGTCTCTTATTTAAATTCTGCTCATACCGGTTGCATATATACAACAAGGCCAAGGTGCCACGACGTATTCATCGGGGAAGAGCAATCCTTCATGTATGCCTACCGAGCGCGTTAAACACCCAAACAACACACCGGCCTACTGAGCCACCATCTCCTGTCTCATTGAGTTCTTTGTCCAGGAAGCAGAGCCCCTGCACGGCAAGGTATGGTGCACAGAGCTATTGGAATGAGTTATTGCGTGCTCAAGCACTTGGTTGATTTGCTTTAGTCTCTTGTGCATAATTGTGCATATATATTTTTTCGGTTGGAGTGAAAGGTTTGGTTTAGTATGCTGTGTAGAATGCGTATTAGTTTCTTTGGGCAGGAATGTTGTTGATATGCTATATTACTTTGTCTACTATACATGTTGAAAATACAGAATTTCTTAACTAATAATGGATCATTTCTTGCTTGTTCTCACTTCAATGCCCCATCTATCAGTTGGGCTTCTATTTTGTTTATGCACAGGAAACTACGGTAGTGAGACACCCACAGAAGGAATTGAGTTTGAGCCTACAACCATTGCTGCAGCTATAAAGGTGCACATTTTCTCTTATTCACATTACTAGAGTTTAGTCCTTTCGATAATTAAATTGTTGTACACAGCTAATATCATCTCATGCTGCAGCGTGTTCCTTCTTTTAGTGGCTTCGTGCTACCCATGTTTCTCGTGATATATCATCTCATGCTACAGCTATTGTTTCATCACATACATAACATTTGTTTTGTTTGTGTTGTGGATATGGTTTTTTTTTCACACAAGGATTATCGATTTTGTGTTGAGAAGTAGGAAATACATCATTGTTCTCACCTCAATTCCCCATCTCTCATTTTGGGGTTACATTCATTTATGCAAGAAAGCGGGATAGTTAGACACCACAACAAAGAATTGATTTGGTGCCTACAAGTGTTGCTTCACAATCAAGGTGCACATTTATCTATCCCTATCTCACTTTGTAGTTGATACTAACCAACGACGCGATTTCAGAGTATTTGTTGCTAGAAACTGTCTTAGTGTTTTTGACTTATTTTGTTTTGCTAGATCGCAATGGATTATTCGCTTTAACATGTCTTCCCCAGATCTCAGCAACCATTTTTTAAAATCCATCGTTGACAAAGCAACTAAATTCAAAGATAGAATATGATTAACTAGAATAATTGGTTTGTTGACAGTTTCCATAAACAGAGGCATGTGATCGGATAAAGCTCTGGGTAAATCTTGCACAGACACAAAAGGGAACTTAAGTTCCCAATCAGGGCTCATGAACACTCTATCTAACTTGTCATAAGTAGGGGAGAGGTTGTCCCATCTTTCAATGAGATTTTGCTCAAGTGTGAGCTAGTTGTATCATATTTTCGGGTGCTACCATAAAGGAGCAAGCAATAAACATAATAATAGATGTCAAGGAAAAGAGATTCTATTGCTGTAAAAAAAAATAGTAACCCCTTATCTGACTCGAGAGACTAGCGGCAACAAATACTCAAATCATCACTTGCTAGAATCGATCCAAAGGTGCTAAAAATCGATCATCAATTTTGAATTACGTATACAGGCAATAAGCTCTTTGTAAGAACAAGGAAAAATCAAGATATCTTTAGTGAGATCCAGACCCAGCTAAAGAACAAGAATGTCATAGTGGATTTGAAGCAAATACGGACAGTCAAGTAAGTTTCTTCTGGATTTGTCCTTTTCTGTGTCAAATTTCATTGTTTCTTTACTGTTGATTAATTTGATTTGCTTCTATTCTTTTTTTTTCTTCTAGCTATTAGCTACCATCACAACTGAAAATCTTTTCATATCAGGCTTGAAGAAAATTGTACCCATTCCTATTCCATATCAGGCTGTTGGAAAGGTACACAACTTCATATTCCAGACTGGTTGGGTCTACTTTTGATGCATTTTACCTTCCATACAGCATTCAATACAACAATATATTAGTAAAGTGTGTAACCACCAACCAATCGGATCAATATATTACGAGAGCTCGCCTGGTTGGTGGTTACACACTTTACTAAATATGGTAGATTGAAGAAGATTTAGTTGCTTTCCTATCTATATTTGCTATTGTTAAATTATACATGACCCACCTGTCTGTCACTTTACTAAAGCAATGAATTTTTAGAGTACTTGCTCCAAACTAAAGCAATATATTAAAATGTCCGAATGTTCAACGTTTGGTTGTAGTGTGTCATGTGGCCTATTTTTATTAAATTACATGCCTATTTTTATTAAATTACATGGAGTACTGGACAGGAGATGGATTAACTGACAATATTAGTCAGGTAATTGTAAAAAAGTTATTATTACGTGTTTACACATGTGTTTCGTATAAAGTTAATGCATTTTAATATTTCTGCGTAGCAAGACATGACTAATTTCAGATCAAAATTAGCTGCCATCATTTTCGATTCGCCTCTAAACTGCAAAAAAGGATACCAAGATGAAGTTTCCAGTATCGAAGAAGTAGTAGATCCAAATGAATGTGTGATTTTAGACACACTACAAGAAATGAGAGAAGATGCACTATTGCCTGGCATAAATACTCAAGTGAATTGTGTTAGCTTTAAAGAGACGGCCAATGCGATTTGTGGCTAAATCATGTCTATAACTGACGAAGATACTTTGGGGTATGTGATTCTTATTATTTCTACTATTTTTTTATGCCTTCATACACATAGCTACTCTTTTGTACGTGTTAAGCTGATTAGTGTTAATATCTAACGCAAAGCATCTTTTACAGGAAAGAATGGGTGTGAAACTCCAAGCCTTACCCTATAAGCATAACACTCGAGAAACTCCAAGAAATACTTGATGGTATAAAACCTATGGACATTGATTGCTTTAATGCAGGGGTGCGCATGCTCGCAAGCGATGAAACCATGTATTTTAGGGATCCCATATGCCACTATATGCCACTACCTAGATTTACAATTCTGTGTATGTTTTCATATTTTTGCGTTATATATGTACACATTATGCAATAATCAACTGGCTATTTTTTAATGTTTTAATTTATCACAGCCACTTTGTAATTACCGACGGTACCATAAGTTTCGTGTCAAGGTTGAAGATGAGAAGCTTGCCAAATATTTGATGCTTGGCCTGAGACTGGAATTGCGTTGTCTGAATGCCGAATGGTAAGCTTTGCTTAATAAATTGTTTGACGCTTTATTATGTTATATATGTGTGCAAAAGATATAATGTCTATATTTGTAGATTATGCTGCCTTTTTATCATGGAGGACGATTCAGCATGTTATCGTTCGACATGAAGGATCGGGTTATCTCCGTTATTGATCCAACACCTCTACCCGTATGGGTTCCAACGGATAAACCATCCAGTTACTATCTTGATAGAATACAAAAAAATTGGTATAATATTCGATCGTGCTATAAGGATAGTAAATCCCTCATGGAACGACGATATCTATGATTGGCGTATTGTAGCTCCAAAGTCTGTTCCAAAAACAATAGATCGGTAAGTTATTTACACATGATTAGTAAATAGTTAAATTTTTGTGTACTTACATGTAGCAATTAAATGTTGTGCAGAACTTGACATGTTATTTTGTCATGAACTTCATGCACATCCGAATGGTCAACGATTTAATGCACGGATCCGCATGGTCGGTACTCTCTATTTTATTAATCACTTTTATAAGGTTGTAAAGTAGGTCTATACCGATGATGCTCTACAACGTACTTACAGTGGTTCACCTATCCTCGTGAAGTGTTTCTTAATTGAAATACTAAAATACAAGTGGAATGAGTGCTAGAAAACATCCCTCAAGACATAAGAATAAGTCTTAAGAGCATACGGGAAACGTTTAGCGAAAAATATTATTGAGTGTTATATCTTCATTTTTGTACTCGCATACGGGCACTGTGATTATTTATTATTAAGTGTTATATTCATACTTATCTTCTCATTTAATTGATAAATGGTTGTACTGCCGTCGTAGCATTAGCACGGGCACTATACTAGTGATATTTATGGTATAGGTACATAATGTAACCCTACCCTCACTTATATAGTGTGAGAGCAAGAGACTTCTATGCCCCCACTTATACGGTGCAAGAGAGAGAATTTTCTTGTAAAGTAAATAAGGATCTAAAGTACTCTACTGGAACTCTTAGTCCTTGTTAAAAAAATCCTCGTAAGTTCCTTTAGAAAACTCTTAAAGGTCCGTTTAGAGAAGTATTTACACGTGTATGGAATTATAATATTTCACAACACTCCTTTTTATACTTTTCAACGTCATACTTATGCTTCATTAAAACTCCTTCAAAAAACCAGTAGAAAAAACATATATGAGAAAAAAGCACCTAGCTCGTATAATTTGCATTGCACATATTGCCTCATCAAAACCTTCAATTGAGAAAACCCAATAAGACAAAACTCAATTTACGGAAAAGAGTACAACATTAATCCTTTCGGTTTTAATTGTGTCCTTCACAATCCTATAATTTTGATCTCCAAGACCAAAACTATCAAGCGATATACATTTGCATAAACCTTTAGCAAAGTTGAGCGATTAAGCTCCTCCTCGCCATAGGAGATATATGATAGTTATCCGTTCTTTCCAAATTTCACTCATGCTAAGACTCAGAGTCTTTAGCATAAGAATCGATCTCCACTCTCTATGAAGACAATAACCATTGATGTCTTCTCATACCGTTGTATCATATATATGTTCAACATACAATCACAAGTTTTATTATGCTAAATTCACACCTCATTATCCTTATAGGAATTGTGGGTGCGCAGAATCATTCATGATATTCTTTCTCATATTTACCCTTTCACATTATCACATACTTGGTCTCGTGCAATACAAATATTCATGTCCTCTCATGCAGGGGCGGAGCCAGCCCAGGCCTAAGCCTCGGGCCGCCCTGGGCTGGCCCAAAGTGTATTGGGCTAAGTTATGAATTTTTGTAAATATTCAACAGAATTTGCATTGGGTTTTTGGGCCAGGCCTCGGGCCTAGTCCGCCCCTGCTCTCCGGGGACTATGTGAGTATTAGTTGCATGAATTTTGTTTATAAATAATACATTTTTTATTTAAATTGCAAAAATATATCACAATCTCAAAAAATTACAAAAATATGCCTCTGTCGCCCTTTGAATGGGCGACAGGGGTAACAGAGGCCTCTGTCGCCCTCTGAATGGGCGATTTTGACACTTGTCGCCCTATGAATGGGCGACATGTCCCCTATCCTGTAGCCAGTTTCTAAAGAAAATCATAATTTTTTCATATGATGTCGGATGGAGATGAACTTTATATGAAAATTGTAGCTCTCGACGATATCTACAACTTTTGTATACAAATTTTTTCATTTGAATCCATTTATATAGCCAAAAATAGGATGGAAAGTTCAGATCTAAAAATCAGATCTAAACTAGATCTGAAACTTCTATCTCGTTTTTGGTAGTCCAAATGGATTAAAATGAAAAAAATTTATATACCAAAGTTGTAGATCTCGTCGAGAGCTACAATTTTCATATAAAGTTTATCTCCATCCGAGATCATATGAAAAAATTTTGATTTTCTTTAGAAACTGACTAAAAGGGGACATGTCGCCCATTCAAAGGGCGACAAGTGCCAAAATCGCCCAACCAGAAGGCGACAGAGGCCTCTGTAGTCCCTGTCGCCCGTTCAAAGGGCGACAGAGGTATATTTTTGCAATTTTTTAAGATCGTGATATATTTTTGCAATTTGAATAAAAAAATATATTATTTAAAAAAAAGTTCTTAGTTGCATTACCTCAACATTACTGAATAATCATTCTAATTATTTAATGATATTAGGCTTTATTCATTGCAACTATCTCTAGGTAGTTCTTTCAAGATTTACAACCAATGTTTATCCAAATAGACTCATTCATAGTTGTATCACCTCATAGTATATCCGGTATATGACTTGGCTAAGTGGGGATTACTTATGTTGCTAGAGTCCAAATGACCACCAATATCATCAATTCCTTCAAAGAACTTTTAAAAGTATGTTACGACCGTTTCTCTCATATCCTTGGTATGTGAATGCACTTTATAGTACCAGTAAACAATCATGAATACATGAATCATCCTAATTCATAATTCGTGAATCATAATAGTGACTTTAAGTGTCTCCTACACTTTACGATTGAATGTATTTTCTTTGAGGATATGCTCAATACTATCGTATCTTGCTAACAGATATATATCTAGCTGACATGATTTGTAAAATACAAGTATAGAATCCCTTGTCCTAATACTTCTCACATATGGTTTAGATGGGTCTTAATCCATTTTCAGTATTACGTGACCATTGGTGTTCTTAGCACATGAGGTTAATTTGTGTTAACATTCTCTTGCAATCATTGCAAGTGCATTTGATTGGTAATTAAGTGATTCATCATGATCAACTCTATCTCTAGGTATATACCATCTTTCATGTGATATTTGTACCTCTTCTTCGTAGTTCTATTGAACGCATAATGATAAGTCAAATATATTGTTAACAACGATCTATATATGTTGTCTTCTTATATCCTTATCACAATAAGTACTTAGAGCTCTACCGATGCTTAATTAATTGCATTATCAATTCAATCATTTGCTGCCAGAGATATCATGTAGCGGGACATTATTTCATTAACAAGATAAATAACAAGCCACTTTTCATGATTTTCATACCATTGCTTATACTACTTTACTATTATCCATCATATTTGAATTCAAAGATTTGATTTTAGCGATATTAGTTTGAATTCAATTGCTTTCATTATTTTTACCCTTTATCTATGAGTATCATCAATACTCTACGGTAGAATTTAGGTTTTGGATCTATATAAACAATTGCCAACAATATTTCTATTGTTCTCCCATATCCATTTCTTATGTGGATATCAACCAAATCTTTCATCATTTTCTAAATGATATATTCTCACCTTTTTCGCAATCCATCACTATGAGGTGCACGCTCAAAAGTGATGGGTTGTTTGTTCTCCTAGTGAACTTTTGGTAAGACCTGTGACATGATAGACAAATCCTATCATAGGAGTTTATATAGTGATTCATCAATTACATGACTTTATGTTAATAAATTGTAGATCCGCAGGCGCCCCATAGAACGTAGATCCTAAATTCTCAAATATCTCCGCATATTCTTTTAACATTATAAGTTCTCTTGCATAAGTGGGTATATATTCATCCTAGGATATCTCTACTTCATACATATTTACTCCTTCTATAACAATTGGCAAACTCTCTGCACATCAAGCGTGAAGTATCTTGTGAACTCTTAGTTCAGTTTTGCTAGTATGTGACTTTAATTCATGCTCTCATTCATCCCATCATGACATTCCAAATATAGGCTCTACCTTCTCCCTAATGCCAGGATGGCATCTTCAATGAATAGTGCATAAAAATCCCTTATAATAATTTTTTGAGTGCCCATGATATTACCCTATAGTGCTGATTTATGTGGGAAATGTTCCATTTCTTCTAGAATGCATATTCTCATCTTTTGGACTCCGTGGATCAATGTCTACTGGATTTCACATGCACTAGTCATTAAGGGTATTTGCAGTGTGTTGGACCCATTCTTAATGCATCATTATGCAAAAAGATTGCAAATGGATGTTTCCGTCTTTCTTGAGTTAAAAATTGTCATATTTCGTTCATAATGTAAATTCCCATCTCTCGGATTTCTTTCGACTAATGTCTCTTGAATGATATTTTTGCTAGTTAAGGCTTCTTATAGAGCCATATCGGTACTTCACTCTTATGCCCAGAATCCTAGAACTGGGTTCTTAACTCGAGTTATAGAAATTTCTCTCCTTATGAGTATAATTGCTAGGGGACAATATCCACTTTAGTAGGAGCACATTGCTTCCACCTAATGGAGACATCAATCAGCACCACAAAATACATGTATGAGCTCATCATGGGCTCTATTGGTTCTTATCTAAATCCTCCCAAGTGAATAAGGTAATTTGTCCCTAATGATAATCATTACCTTCAACAGAGGTGTTACACTTAAAGTGTAAAAACATTAGGATCCTCTTTTGGCTTTTTAAATCATAGCACACAAAATGTCCCAAGCACTTATATCAACATTAAGTTTTTTGAAGGATACTTTTAATGTTGTGGCTGGTAGAAAATATTCATAGTCTAATCTTATTTTATCAATGCCTAAATTGCCTCAATCCATCATATTACACATGTATGGTTTGAGGTCTTTCCAATGCAACATGTTTATATATGGTCAATAGAAATATATTCTAATATAACATCATATAAAGCATATCAATCAATACTACATACAATTGTAATCACATGCGGAAGTAGAACATCAAATATTGATCACTTAATACCCAAAGATTAAACATGAGAATGGAATTAAATGTTCCTTTAGAACATCAAACCTAATCACCCAATGACTAATGTTCTTTTAACATGGACACATATCTTAACCAAAATAAGGTGATTCAATATATGCCTAATTCAAAACTAAGAACAGATTCTTAGTATGCTTCTGGCAAATTAAGATATGATAGTCGATGCATCATTTTGGCTGTGACACGGCACTGGTCAATGCCTAGATCTATTTGGCGACCACGCCAAGACGTGACACGTGAAGAGGAACGCGATATGCTACACTAGCACAAAAAAAAATCTACCGTATAACCAGAAAGCTATTCGCAAGAAGGGGATCACAGATAAGATTACCACTAGACGCGCAGTTGCGGAATCCTTCGCGCGTCGATGTAGTGGATCGTCCTCGCCGCAGTCGTTGCGTCGATGGAGCGGATCGTCCTCACCTCGCCGTGGATCGTCCTCCCACGCCGCGATCGCGAGAGCGTCAACGCAGAGTCCACACGCCCGAGGATGGAACAGCGTGCGTCGGTGTGCAAGCACCTGGTCGCTCGGCAGGGGCAACGAGAAGAGGAGGCTAGGGTTTCGAGTGAATCACTTCTAAACCGTGGGAAAGCACACCCTGCGCCCACCCTCCTCCCCTCCTTATATAGCCACGAGATGAAACCCTAAACCTAGGCCCATCAGCGTGCTAAGCCCACGATGTCCATTAATTATGGATCCAATCCAAATTAATGCGTCCCAGCCCATTAAGTGTGTGACCCTGCAGGTTCACGTACGTTTGAACATGGATTCGAAAAACTCCTTTTCAATCCAATAGTTGGTAGCGGCTCCTTGCAAAGTATGCCAACTCCCAAACATATTATGATCAAATCGGACAGAACCTATCAAAAGTACTCATGTAATAATCCCTTTGCCAAGTATATGAAGATTGAACTCAAGGAGAGAAGCATGTCATCCTTTGATGATTCAATCCATCTCTCGTATCCGTGATATATTAATAAGTTGTGATTGACTCCTCAATCACGGCATGGCCATGCACTTCCTTAATCATATCGCACGAGTGGCTTTGTCATATATCTCCGTTTCATTGGAGTGGCAAATTCCATCTTGACTGCTCACTTCCCTCTGCAAGTTTCATAGTAAACATGAAAGCTACCTTTATAACTATCCGGTTAGAAAGTAGTGTTTGATAGTCCCAAGGAAAACTATTACACATGTAGGAATATGACAATCTCAGTCTAAGGATCATACATCTACTAGGTATGAGATACACGATGACACATAAGAATGAAACATTCTCGCAGATGTCCAATTGCGGTCTATCTAACCCATGTTCTTCAACATGCGTCCACAATGTATAGATGATATCTCTATATCCCATGATCTATGAAGCATGATCATCGATCACTACATGTGCTGATCTATTCATCGTTGTCCTATACGATGATATCCGATCAGAGATATTTATCGAATTATATCAATAAGTAAAGAGCTTCATAAGCAAGTTGTGTACTTGTTGATCAATACAATGATATACATTCATTGGACCAATAATCATATTATTATTCATAAACATAGTCATGTTACAATCATCTAAATGATTGCCTCAAGGGCATAGCACTAACAATCTCCCACTTGCACTTGAGTCAATCAATTAAGTATCTAATACCAATAGACCTCGTGTGTGCCTCATGCTTAGGTCGTGGCGTTGGCTTTGTCAACGGATCACCACATTGGCTTCGTATGTACTTTGCATATTCTCACGTCACCTCTATCCACAATCTCGCGAATAAGGTGAAAGCGACGGAGTATGTGTTTAGACTTCTGATGTGATCTAGGCTCTTTTGCTTGTGCAATGGCACCACTATTATCACAATAGATGTCCATTGGATTAGAGGCACTAGCGACCACACTAAGCTCTGTGATAAACTTCTTAATCCACATAGCTTCTTTTGCGGCCTCCGAAGCCGCAATGTACTCCGCTTTTGTCGTAGAGTCGGCCACCGTGTTTTGCTTGGAACTCTTCCAGCTTACTGCTCCTCCATTAAGTATAAACACAAACCCGAATTGCGATCGAAAATCATCTTTGTCAGTTTGGAAGCTTGCATCGGTGTAACCCTTTGCAACCAGATCTTCCTCACCTTCAAAAACAAGGAACATACCCTTAGTTCTTCTCAAGTACTTCAGGATATTTTTTACGGCTATCCAATGACCATCACCAGGATCCGCTTGGTATCTGCTTGTGACACTTAGAGCATATGAGACATCTGGACGTGTACAGATCATGGCATACATAATATACCCAATAGCAGAAGCATATGAAATCTTGCTCATCCTGTCTCGCTCATCAGATGTCGAAGGACACTGATTCTTGCAGAGACTAATGCCATGTGACATTGGCATGAAACCTCTCTTGGATTCATGCATATTGAACCTTTTCAATATCTTGTCAATATCGTTTCGACTTAATCCAATTAACCTTTTGATCTATCTCTATAGATTTTTATGCCCAAGATATAGCATACTTCTCCCAAGTCCTTCATTGAGAAACTCCTTTTCAATGAAGTCTTAACATCTTCAAGCATAGGAATATCATTCCCGATCAATAATATGTCATCCACATACAAAATCAGAAATACAAGTGCGCTCCCACTAGCCTTCTTGTAAACACAAGGCTCTTCTTCGTTTTTGATAAAGTCAAAACCTTTGACTACTTCATCAAAACGAATATTCCAACTCCGAGATGCTTGCTTTAACCCATAAATGGATCTTTGAAGTTTGCATACCCTTTTAGCATATTTAGGATCAATAAAACCTTCAGGTTGTATCATGTATACATCCTCGTAAAGATTCCCATTAAGGAAGGTCTGTTTTGACATCCATCGCCATATTTCATAATCAAAATATGCAGCAATAACTAAAATGATTCGGACAGACTTGAGTATGGCTACCGGTGAGAAAGTTTCATCATAGTCAACTCCTTGAACTTGTTTGAAACCCTTTGCCACCAACCGTGCCTTATAGATCTGAATATTTCCATCTACGTCTATCTTCTTCTTGAAAACCCATTTGCATTCAATGGTTTTTACACCATCAGGAGAATCGACCAAGTTCCAAACTTGATTGTCATGCATGGATTGAATTTCGGATCTCATGGCTTCAAACCATTTTTCGGAGTTTGGGTCCATCATTGCTTCTTCATAAGTCGTGAGCTCATTATTGTCCAACAATAATATGTCATTCCCATATCTTATAGGTACATGACGTGGCCTCCCCGACCTACGTGGGGCTGGAGTCTTTTCCACAGGTTGTATAACACTTTGTACATCTTGTGAAGGTTCAGTGGTAGCTTGAACATATTCATGTGATTCTCGAACTTCATCAAGATACACATCACTCCTCTGAATTCTTTTGAAAGAAACTCTTTCTCCAAAAGACACTATTTGAGCAACAAAACTTTGTTCTCGTTTCTTTTGTAAAAGTAATATCCTTTTGTTTCTTTAGGATACCCCACAAAAGCATTTTTGATTTAGGTGCGAGTTTATCTGATTGTAAACGTTTTACATAAGCCTCACACCCCCATATCTTGAGAAATGACAACATAGGACTTCTCCTAGTCCATATCTCATATGGCGTCTTCTCAACGGATTTTGATGGGACCTTATTCAAAGTGAACGCAGCTGTCTCTAGAGCGAAACCCCAGAAGGATAATGGCAGATCTGTTTGGCTCATCATTGACCGAACCATATCTAATAAAGTTCGGTTTAAATCGTTCGGACACGCCATTCCATTGAGGCGTTCTGACGGAGTAAGTCGCGGAACGATTCCACATTGCTTTAGATGATCACCAAACTCTTGGCTCAAGTATTCGCCACCACGATCTGATCGTAAGTGTTTTATTGATTTGCCAAGTTGATTTTGTACTTCATTTTGAAACTCTTTGAACCTTTCAAAAGTTTGATTTATGCCTCATTAAATAGATATATCTATATCTACTAAAGTCATCGGTAAAAGTTACAAAAATCTGAAACCCACCCCTAGCAATGAGCTCATTGGTCCACATACATGCGTATGTACTAGGGCCAATAACTCACTCGTTCTCTCACTAAAACACTCGTGAAAGGGATTTTGTCATCTTGCCAAGTAAACAAGATCCACATGTTTCAAATGATTCAAAATCAAATGAGGTTAGAAGTCCATCACCATGGAGCTTCTTCATGCGCTTCTCATTTATATGACCTAGCGACAATGCCATAAAAGGTAGGGTTCAAATCATTAGGCCGATGCCTTTTACATTAATGTTATAGACATGTTTCTCTTGAGTTCAGGGCGTACAACCCATCCACCATGGGGCAACGACCATAATACATATCATTCAAAAATATTGAACAAACAAAGTTCTTTATTATGAAATCATAACCTTCATGTTCCAAACAAGAAGATGAAATAATGTTTCTACTCAAAGATGGAACAAAATAACAATTATTGAGTTCTAAAACTAATCCTCAAGGCAAATGCAATGGGTATGTGCCAACGGCAAGACCAAAGAACTCTTGCTTTAATCCCCACGAAGATCCACTTCTCCTTTTGCCAAGTCTCTACTCTTTATCACCGCATCGAATTGCAAATGTGAGCAACCGAACCAGTATCATATACCCATGAGTGAGTGAAGAAGTAGCAAGATTAATTTCTATAACATTAATACCTGAAGTGAAAACCACATTTCCATTCTTCTTATCTGTCGGGTACTTTTCGCAGTTCCGTTTCCAATGTCCTAATTTCTTGCAATAGAAGCATTGGGTATCAGGTTGAGGGCCAACTTTAAGCTTCTGAAGCTTATTTTTGAGGCTTGCGATCTCATCTCGAGCCTTGCCCTTGCCCTTGCTCTTTCCGTTCCCCACCTTAGCCTTCCTCTTTTTGAATGCGGTTGTTTTCAAACCATCATCACATGATTGGGTTTTTCTTAATGCTTTCTCGCGACCTTGAGCATCCCATGTAGCTCGGTTAGGCTCTTCTCCATACTATTCATATGAAAATTCATAATGAATGGCTCAAAGCTCTGAGGCGAGACGGAGAATAACATCCGTGGCCAAACCGAGGCTAAGGGAAACTCAAGTTTTTCAATCTCCCAATGTAACCAATCATCTTGATCACCGAGGGTGACCGGATGCCTTGACCCGACTTACAAGCAAATAAAAGCTTTGAGATACCATATCTCTCAGCTCTTGCTTGATTCCCAAACATGCCCTTCAAGCCCACAATCATATTATAAGCATCCTGGTCCTCATATTGCTTTTGGAGCTCGAGTCCATGGTGACTAGCATGAGACAGTGACTCTCTGAAGCATTAACATGCTTTTCATATTCAACCTTCAAATTGCGAGGAGCATTTTCGGCTGGTTCATCAGGAATTGGATTCTCTAGAACGTAGTCCTTCTTTTCATGCTTGAGAACAATTCTGAGGTTGCGATACCAATCAACAAAATTAGTTCCATTAAGTTTTTCCCTTTCCAAAACTGATCTCACCAGGTGTAGCAGGAGTAGGAGAAGGTGCCATTGAATTACAACAAAAACATGCAAAGATTCTAAGCACTATGTTTATGTAAAAATTTTATTAAACATTTTAATAAAAGACACTCCTATTTTATGTCACTTTTATAGACATATAGTGAGTATTCAAGATCCATATTCATCAAACACTAGTGAGCTTTGGCATCACTGCTAGAAATTTAATGACATAGGTAAGCAACACCTTTGCTAATTACATCTTATGTAACTCTTGTTTGTTGAGTATGAAAACAAGTAATGAATGCCTCCGTCAACTTGACTCATGGCCAGGTCAACCTGCCCCTAGGGCTCACATGAGGGAGGGAGCACTTCCCGTATTCGGGTACCAATTAAGAAACCTACCTCATGTGTGTTTTCCTAGACACCAATTGTCTTGTATAGGTTCCTTCATTACTGAAATCAAATCCCAACCACTTATGTCCTCAAGCCCAAAACCGTTTTGATAGCTTGATTAAATCTACCATTGTTATGCGTGAGGTGTCCAACACATCCCTATCATCTATTAAGATAGCCATTGATATACTACTTTGGCAGTCATATCAATAACGATCTAAATTCTTGATAGGTGCAACAATTGGATGGACATTTTGATTTAAAATTTTAACTATAGGGATGAACAAAATCTACTAAGAACAGGGCATCACATGCAATGAGCATAAAGAAAATAGCAAGGATTAAACACACATCCACAGAAAATCAAAATAAGCTGTGAAATAGCATGGCCCTTAGCATTAAGATCTCCATCATCATGCTTGTTTGTTCACCTTGCCACCTTGCTTAATTTGTTCACCTAGCCACCTTGCTTGATACCATCGTCTTCATCATTATGGATGCAACACCTTACAACTTTTGATAATGAATTTTACATGAGGGTTTGAAGCATCACAAGTCGACACGCAAGTCGTTATACAATTTAAATAGCCTTATGGCTTGACACGGCACGCAGGCTATGTGGAAATTACATGCATCACATACACATAGGCCATACTATTTCACATAATTCCCTGCAAAAACGAGTTAAACAAAAGCAACACTACGACTCCGGGGTCCGAGGGGCAGCGCCCCTGGCGGGGTCCAAGGGGCAGCGCGAGGCATGTCTTCTGTTAAAGGAAAACACCCTCAAAATTTCCACAGATCAACCAAATTGACCCAATCCAATCTAATCTGATTGGCTTGGTCCCATATGGATACGTTTCAGAAACCCTGATGGCGGTAACCCGACCGGTAAGGGTAACGTCGTACCATGAACGGACTCACCCAAATCAATATTGAATCGGTTTACGCTTACCATGGATCAACTAGATTGACTCAATCCAACTCAATCTGATTGGCTTGGCCCCATATGGATACGTTTCAGAAACCCTGATGGCGGTAACCCGACCGGTAAGGGTAACGTCGTACCATGAACGGACTCACCTAAATCAAGATTGAGTCGGTTTGCACTTTCCTCAAACCCTAAATCGATCGATCTCATCGATGGCTGCCGTCACCAATTCATCACATGAACCGTGAATATGTAATAGATCCAATCTACTAACCTCACACATCATATGTGCAACATCCAGATCACAAAACTATACGAGAAGGCTCTAATACCACTGAAGAGGAACGCGATATGCTATACTAGCACAAAAAAAATCTACCACGTAACCAGAAAGCTACTCGCAAGAAGGGGATCACAGATAAGATTACCACTAGACGCGCAGTTGCGGAATCCTTCGCGCGTCGATGTAGTGGATCGTCCTCGCCGCAGTCGTTGAGTCGATGGAGCGGATCGTCCTCGCCTCGCCGTGGATCGTCCTCCCACGCCGATCGCGGCAGCGTCACCGCAGATAGTCCACACGTCCGAGGATGGGCGCCGTGCGTCGTGTGCAAGCACGGTCGCTCGGCGAGGGCAACGAGAAGAGGAGGCTAGGGTTTGAGTGAATCACTTCTAAACCGTGGGAAAGCACACCTGCGCCCACCCTCCTCCCTCCTTATATAGCCACGAGATGAAACCTAAACCTAGGCCCATCGTGCTAAGCCCACGATGTCCATTAATTATGGATCTAATCTAAATTAATGCGTCCCAGCCCATTAAGTGTGTGACCCTGCAGGTTCACGTACGTTTGAACATGGATTCAAAAAACTCCTTTTCAATCCAATAGTTGGTAGCGGCTCCTTGCAAAGTATGCCAACTCCCAAACATATTATGATCAAATCGGACAGAACCTATCAAAAGTACTCATGTAATAATCCCTTTGCCAAGTATATGAAGATTGAACTCAAGGAGAGAAGCATGTTATCCTTTGATGATTCAATCCATCTCTCGTATCCGTGATATATTAATAAGTTGTGATTGACTCCTCAATCACGGGCATGGCCATGCACTTCCTTAATCATATCGCACGAGTGGCTTTGTCATATATCTCCGTTTCATTGGAGTGGCAAATTCCATCTTGACTGCTCACTTCCCTCTGCAAGTTTCATAGTAAACATGAAAGCTACCTTTATAACTATCCGGTTAGAAAGTAGTGTTTGATAGCCCCAAGGAAAACTATTACACATGTAGGGAATATGACAATCTCAGGTCTAAGGATCATACATCTACTAGGTATGAGATACACTGATGACACATAAGAATGAAACATTCTCGCAGTGTCCAATTGCGGGTCTATCTAACCCATGTTCTTCAACATGCGTCCACAATGTATAGATGATATCTCTATATCCCATGATCTATGAAGCATGATCATCGATCACTACATGTGCTGATCTATTCATCGTTGTCCTATACGATGATATCCGATCAGAGATATTTATCGAATTATATCAATAAGTAAAGAGCTTCATAAGCAAGTTGTGTACTTGTTGATCAATACAATGATATACATTCATTGGACCAATAATCATATTATTATTCATAAACATAGTCATGTTACAATCATCTAAATGATTGCCTCAAGGGCATAGCACTAACAACACGAACACTGATCATGCCAAGGCGTGAATTGACGACTGAATAACCCAACGTATGCCTAGACATGAAACAACACCGATCTCGCCAAAGCATGAAACGATAGTCGGGGTTTGGTCGTTGCTAACCCCACCCAAGGTGAGACATCAGCCGGATTTAGTTGAATAGAAAATAGGAGGATCCAAATAAATCTGACAACTTGAATTGACCAAGAAAGATCGAGCAACAAACCTCAGCGGTTGCACGAAAATAGATGCATCTGAAATTTGCCTCCTATCGCGACGAACAGCATTGTTGCCGCAGCAACGATTTCTCTTTCAACAGCAAGATCTCGTAGATGGTCTTCACCCCTGAGCTGTTATGCTAATAACATGCTGTATAATCGTAGTCGCGTTGCCAACCAATCAAGATCTCATAAACACGATATCAGAACAGAGACAACAAATGTAGATCTCATAGCTCCCTTCTTATTGATTTTTTGGAGTGTGTACAAAGTGCCCCATACCACACTTATGTAGTGGAAGGGGAAACTTTAATTGCAAACTATCTAAAGCAAATATACTAGTACGCTTAGTACTCATCAGAAAACTTTTATAAATTCCTTTACAAAACTCAGGAATCTACTGAGAAAAGTGTCACACATATTGTTTTTTTCTCTACCTTTTTAGACAGGCTATCACTATCATTTCCCTGTTACCCATATGTTTGGAGAGCGGTAGCCTGCGTTTCCAGATTTGGTACGAGAGAATGAGAGGTTAAAAGTTTGATCTTCTCGGGATTTATTTTCTAGCTTTGGCCGAAAGTGTTAAAGCTCCTAGGATTGCGCTTCCAGACTTAAAAGAACGGATTAACGTGAACGTGTCGAAAAAGTTTGTTCAGATCTGGCAGGGCGTTCAAATTCAGTTTATCTACGTGCAAACCTACGACGTGTGTATATTTTTACCTCCAAGAAGAACACGTACATTTTCACATCTGCTAAGGGCACTGGGAATTTGATATGCACATCTAGTAATTAAACCGATAAATTGGCTGAGGAACCAGTAAAGCAAATTGTACGTTCAATGTTTATTTGTTCTGGCAGCAAAATTCTTATTGGAAATTCACCATGAACAGAAAGTAAATAGAGTGCTCCAGTTTTGCAAGCGAACAACAAAAGGTTGAGCAAATCCGTAGAGTTTAAACAAAACGGAGCACTAATACTAACAAACTACTCCCTCTATCTAAGTTTATAACGTGTATTTCTTTTTAACACATAGACCAATTGATATTGAAAATGATTAGATTACCTCTAATTATTATCACTAATCACTATACTCAATACATACATGTAGATAATATGAAGTAAAGATGGATATTTATTGGAGTTAAATAGAAAATATTACATTAATTTTATATTAAAATATAAAATATGAATTATATTTTTAAACAAGGCTATTAAAAAAATTTAACGGAGTAGTAATCGACATCTCTGTTTTGTTTTGCAGCGGCTGAAAAACCAAAAGCTTGTAGCTCCCCTCCCACCCAACCAAACCGAGCGTCTGTTTACTATTTCTCTCCCACCTTTTCCTCCCCACCACCACCAAGTAACCCCCCTATTTCTCCTCTCCTGTCCTGCTCACCTCCGAATCGCCAAATCTGTAACCCTAGCCCTGCCCCCACCCCTCCAACCATGGATGCCGCCTCCGCATCCCCGTATTCCTAGCGCCGCAGCGGGGAAGCCGCCGTCATGGGTTCCGCCGCCGCCGGGAGGAGACCGACCGAGGGAGAATGAGGTGCTGCCTCAGCCGCGTGCCATCCGCCGGGTGCCGGGCCATGGGCGTTGCGGGGCGGGTGAGGCCGACGTCGCTGGGCAGCCGCCGCCGCCGCGTGCGGCCGTCGTGCGACCCGTTCTCCGAGCCCTTCACTGAACGCCCGGCACCGGTCGAGCTGTGCGAGCAGTAGGCGCGCGTCCGCTCCCCGTATCCCCCTGTGATCTCGCTGGTCCATCTCTTTCTGCTTCCTCTCCGGTGGTCTGTGCCTGTAGATTCGTTTGTGTGTGGGTGATCCGAAATGGAGGTGTTTGGTGATGGGGATGAGGTGGTCGACGCGGTGTACGCGGAGGTGGATCCGACCAGGCGATACATGCGTGTAAGTTGTCTTCGGCTTTATTTTCTGATGAATTATTTAGTTTAGTACCATTGGAAACATCTAGTTGGAAAATACTATCGCTTGTGAGAATGAAATGCGGTGCCCAGGACCACATGTCAATGACACATTGGATGGTATTTTCTAACGCCGTGATCTTTGCGACGGTACTAAGCAATATTGCCGTTTTCTGATAGAAATATCATCCATTTTAGTTCGTTTGATCTGATGTGAATGTGGTATGTCCATGCTAGATCCTTGAACTCCATGTTTTATACTCCTGGTACCTGCATATATTTTCATGTTTACTATTTATTTGTATAAAAAACTCCATGTTTTATACGCTTGTTGCCTCAATCCATATGTAGGCCGTTTGCCTCGGATATGTGCACATGCTGAGTACAGAATGTTCTTTTCTCAAAAAGGAAAAGGTTGAATTAGAGTTATCTTCGAAAATGCGCTACGAAAATTTTGATATTTTGATTGTTCGATTGAAAAACATCACATTAGCGCATGTGACTTTGCAAAATGATCGACGAAAACGACACATCTCTGCCTGCTGTACTGATCCGAATTATTTTTTCGTTGATGCAGTACAATGAGGTGCTGGGGAGAGGAGCTTTCAAGACTGTGTATGTCCTCAGCATCCTTTTCTTTCGCTTTGCTTTTCTTTTGTCAAAGATATTTCTTTTGATTGCATTGTGTTGTCTCATTTTGAAAATCTGAAAAAAGAGGTTAAAATTGGCTACAAGACACCGAACTTTTGTGAAGTTTGCTTCAGGACAGTATCTTTTTGTGTTTTTGCTGAAAGACACTAAACTTTGGTGGCATTTTGCTGAAACACACTCCAGCCGTTAAAATAATATATTTACATTTTAGTGGGGTCCAGTGTCCACCAGCAAAGTGCCACCAAAATTTAGTGTATTTTAGCAAAGACACAAAAAGATTGTGTCATGGAGTAAACACCACAAATTTTGTGTGTTCTATAGCTAATTTTGCCAAAAAAAAAATGGCATTGACCATACATGCAATCATGTTTCGGCCTGGCCAACACAATCAGAGTAATCAACAGCCTTCAAATTAGATAATTTCACCACATTTAACAAGTTGTTGATTTTAAAACACACAATGCCAGTGTTAGGCTATAATTTACATTTTTACTAATTATTGTATGTAAATTGTAATATAATGGTTCAGATTCGGATACGTGTGTTTGGAATGCATTGTTCTATATGTTTTTTACTCTGTAGAGTACTAATAGTAATGCATACCTGCTAATTCATATAGTTGAGTTTGAAAACTTATCTTATATTAGCTTTTTTATCTTTGGACTTAATTATTCATGCTCAGTTGTAGGCAACTAGCCATAGGTGTCTTTGTTACTGTTCCACTTTGATCAAAAGGACTACTATAAAGGTCCGAACTAAAGGAAAACTAGTAATTTAGTGTTCATCTCATGTCTTGGCAGCCTGTCAGCACCCATATATGCCAAATAACCACTTAGGAACCACAGGTCACCCAACAGTTGTGAGTGAGGAGATGGGAGCCGACTGCCAATCTGTTCCTTAGACCCTTAGAGTCACTGGTTTTGTCCGAGGGTAATATACCAAAAGAAAGTCCTCATAGTGGCATTCAGGGAACATATTCGTAGTGGCAAATAGCTACACAACCATAATGCTACATGGCTTACTTTCCCTTTTGCTTTTCTGTATCCCCTTATAACTAGTACATGGGGCTGTCTGCCTGTCTGGAATTTTTTGTATCCATTCTTAACTTGGATTTAGTTACAAGGCATTCGATGAGGTTGAAGGTATCGAGGTTGCATGGAATCAAGTGAAGATAGATGAGGTGATGCAATGTCCAGATAATCTTGAGAGGCTGTACTCAGAAGTTCATCTACTGAAGTCTCTCAAGCATGGAAACGTAATGAGGTTTTATAATTATTGGGTTGATGATCAAAAGAAGACCATTAATGTTATTACAGAACTGTTCACGTCTGGAAGTCTCAGGAAGTAAGTAACAAGCAACAACCACGCTCTGCAGCTACTTCTATGCATGACACCATTACAACTTTGTGCATTTCTAGTTACCGTCGGAAACATCCACGTGTCGACTTGAAGGCAATAAAGCATTGGGCAAGACAGATTCTTCATGGATTGGATTACCTGCACAGCCACCAACCTCCAGTTATCCACAGAGACCTGAAATGTGATAATATTTTTGTCAATGGGAATAACGGCGAAGTTAAGATCGGAGACCTTGGGCTAGCTACAATGATGCGAACGCCTAGAGTGAGAAGTGTCATTGGTAATAATAATCTTTGGCCTACTTTATCGATTTCCATATTATTTCTGAAGAAATCTGTTACGGTCCTTTAGTTATGAGAGAGAACTTAGTGACTGTTTTGATGGTACCACTAAAGCACTTGACATAGTCTGTGGTCAATGTTAGCCAAATGCATAGCCAATTAAGTCATTAGTGGCCTTGTTGACATTTAAACCTTATGTGTTACATACACGAGTGTTGCACATGACCTACTTATGGTTTCAAGTTTTCATGAACTCATATGGTTCTTTCAAAATCAGCTTGCTTAGTCCTGTGGTCTGGAGTTTCTGTGTCATTCATGTGACCTCTTCTTACTTTCTGCAGGTACTCCTGAATTCATGGCACCTGAGCTATATGATGAGAATTACGATGAACTTGTTGATATATACTCATTTGGAATGTGCATTTTGGAGATGTTCACTCTTGAATATCCATACAGTGAATGTACAAATCCAGCTCAAATTTTTAAGAAAGTATCCAAAGTAAGTGTTTTTGATTTATCTTTGTAGAATTGTGCTTCAACACACTATTTTATCTAAATTACTGCCCCTGATTTGTAGGGTGTCAAGCCAGCTGCACTGGCTAAAATTGCAAATTCTCAAGTAAAACAGTTCATTGAGAAATGCTTGGTTCCTGCTTCTGAGAGGTTGTCCGCCAAAGAACTATTGCAAGACCCATTTCTTTGCCCTGATAATACAAATGGCTTTGCTGGCATTAAGTTTCCATTATCAGCACCCAAAGCAGTAGACATCTCTCTGGAATCTTTGCACATGGATGTTGACACTCGTGAATCTATGCATGCTAGCTCAGGCAAGAAAAATGGTCTTGTTGCTACACATACATCTGTGTTGGAGTTCACGAGAACTAACAAAAATACAGAACTAAAGCTAAAGGGCGAGAAAATTGACGACAATTCAGTCTCTCTGGTTTTGCGAATTGCTGATTTGTGTGGTATGTCTTACTTTGTGTTTTTTGGAACTCAAATTCGTGTATTTTTGTGATGCATCATTGCCTTTCTGTTTGCAGGTCACGGAAGGAATATTCATTTCCTCTTCTACTTGGATTCTGACACGGCTATGTCTGTTGCTGCTGAAATGGTTGACCAGTTGGAGTTAGCAGACTGTGATGTTACTTTCATTGCTGATTTTATTGACCTTTTGATAGTGAATCTTGTTCCTGGTCGGAAACTGGTAAATGATGCAGCGATGAACCCATATAGGGAATCTCAAATGGTTGAAAGTGAACAAGTAATTACTTCCCAGCAGAACCTGTCAGAGTTGTCACCTGATTATGAGTTAGTTGAATGTATGATGCATTCAAAAGATATCAATGCATCATCAAGTTATCTTGATTCTGTCTCATGTGCAACTAACCTAGGAGGAGCAAAGGGTTCTGAAGGGTCAGAGATTTCTGTGCAGCTTGCTGGGAGTTCCAAAAGTCCGAGTGACTATGGAACTGATGACTATGGGACTATGGACTGTGTTGGGTACAAAGAGGGAATCGATAAACTAAAATGCAACCATGTTTTAGCTGATGGAGCATCACCTGGTTCGGAGTTGGTGAATGGTAGTTCATCAATGTCCATTACTGATAATCAAGATGTGCTAAATGGAGAGCTTGTTTTGATTGAAGCTCAGTACAAACATTGGTTTCATGAGCTAACGAGGATGCGGGAAGAAGCTATGGAAGGAGCTCGGAAGAAATGGTTACCAGATAAATGATGTTTAAATTATAGTTTCGTGTTTCATCTGAGCATCAGAAAGAATGTCCAGAAGTTCCTATTTCCTCCTGTTCTACAATTTTTTTTTGGTTCCATACAAATGTGAGATAGATTAATAATTAGTAGAAACATTGCTATAGTTAGTAGTTTGCAATGTTGCAAAATTTATTGATGATCATTAAATTGTTCGGCTAGTTTTGATATTTTGATGCCGTTAACGAAAAATGACAATGGTTGTGACTCTTGTTGGGGCAGCGAGGTAGTAATTTAAAGTATTGGAATGAATATGGAATCTTAATCAGTATTCAAATATAAAAATGTCTATAGGTGCTAAAATATCCAATCTTTGTGGGTTTGTTTTATACTAGAAATATGTACGTGGCGTGCCACGCCGCAGGCGTCGCTCTTCACACGAGAAAACCGATTTTTTTTTGGAAAAAGGGCTTAAACGTAATGGTAAAAAAAAAACGGGAAAAAATGTATGTTTTTTCGGGAAAAAGATCCGAACGTTTTTCCCGCGAAAAAGGATCTAAATGTAATTTTGTATTTGTGGAAAAGGACTCGAACGCTAGCCTTAAAAACGCATAAAGGATTTAAGCGTAATATATATTCTTTTTCGGGAAAAAGATCTAATTATAATTTTTTTCCCGAAAAAGGACTCGAATGTAATTTTTTTTCTGAAAAAAGATCTGTGCGTAAATATTTTTCAGTTGGCTCGCGGAGGTATTATGCCTTTAATTCGATCAATATCTTTGGGACCTTTTGGCTGTTCTGCAGACCGTAGGTGTTGAGAACTGCCGGTAAACTGTACTTTTTTTTACTTATGTTCGTAAAAATTGCATGTTGATGTGGTTAGAACTAAAGTTTCAATCCCTCAAAATATGTATACATTCTTCTCGAAAAACTTACTCTGGTAATTTCGTAAGATAAAATCGATGCACTCAAATGCAGTCCATAATTCTGACAAATGCATCGGAAGTCATTTAGGTTTTGGGAACAGAAGCAAGTCAAGCAAAGCGTCTTAGTGAACAATGGGTTATCTAACTTGAAAAATTCCTACTTAACAATCGACATGAGAATTTTTTTAAGGGTATGATCGATATGAGATAGGCTAGAAGGGCGGTTTCTTCGAGTTCCAAACTACCAAATTCCAAATCAACACTTCTAGCACCACAATAACCAGAGTTATTTTTTCTTAAAAAAATAAGTCTCCAATGACGAAACCAAAATAGAAACCAATTTATCCTGTCAGGATAATTAGAGCATCATCCAGTGCCGGTTGAAGCCAGAACGCTACACGCCCTACACCATCCAAGGTTTGAAATCTCGTTTTTCTCTACATCTCGGATATGGTCGGAGACCGAAATTTCGGCGGGATCTCAAAATTCCGGACAAATTCTGGACGAAACGCAAAAACGAAATTTCAAATCCGGTTTTTTTCTCACCAGGAAATCCGAGATTTCGGCCGTTTTTGCCGAGATCTCGGCCAAATTGCTCTGAGCAAAATCCGGTTCAAATGAAGTCAAATTGGTAATGTTATCATAAAAATTTCATATGATTATCAAGCCTGATAAATTTTTAAAAATTCAAAAATTGATACGGTCCTGATAAAACGCTGGCCGGCAAAATCGAACCGAATGAAAAATGGAACAAACGACGTTAGAAAATTTTGAAAATTTTCATGCATGGTTTTGACATATCACTAATGTTCTCGTAAAATTTTCAGATGATGGTGAAGCTTGAGTAATTTTTAAAAATTCGTACAGTGGTGATATCCGAATGAAAAATGCTTGGAACCACGTCGAGAAATTTTGAAATTTTGTTTGGATGGTCCTGATGCATCATTAATCTTGCCATAAAATTTTTATATGATTATCGATCTATGAAGTTAGAAATTTTGGCAGCATTTCGACTGTTATTTGGATTTTGAGAGTCACAACTAGAAACAATAAATGTATATTTGCATGACAATTAATAGGCATGAAATAAAATTGATACATATGATAATTTATCACATATTTGCATCACAATAAAATAAATGTATGTTTGTATCACGTACCTACGAGTAGTAGTACGTCTGTGGCGCAAACTCCACCTCCTCGTTATTGACAATGACCTCGTGATACCTCCTCTCGTGCAGTTGCTTGTATTTTTCCTAGATCTTGTCCCACGGTAGGTAGGCAGATTTCCAATGTTCGTAATGACCATCTAGCCGCTATAATTCTTTGACTGGTGAAGGTACCTGACAGATGTGTGTCGTGCGTACGGATCGGCGTATGGATCAGTGTAGTCAAACGGCCAAGAGATACTCGATCCGTCATAACTCCGTCTGCAATCGTACCCACCCTGATCCCATCCATAGGGTATCGAACCGTACCCACTATGCTCAGTTGGGAAACCCAAATGGCTGGAAGACTGGCTGCTACACCATGACCTTGCATCATCTTGGGGCTGTGCTGCCTACCGCCCACCCCACCACTCGACGCGCCCTTCCACGTACTACGGGTCTGCCTCTGTGGGCCCTACCTCGGGGTGCTACCCCCTTGTTGCGATCCTACCCGCGATTGTGGCTGTGAACAGGTCCGGATGGAGTACCGGCCAGGGCGTCCCATCATCACTGGGAGAATCTGTCGTCGCTGAGCTACTACTGAGGTACTGCACATTATGAGGAGGTGTATCCGTATCATCGTCACTGCCAACATCAGGCTCATCATTACTTTGGGCTTTTCCTTTTCCCTTGGCATGCTGGCTGCCCGATAACTTTGCCAACCCGCCTAAAGCTTTTGCTAGCATGTCGTTGGTAGCACGCTTCCTCTTCCTTGTGTGCGTGTCACCGACCATGTACTCCGCCTGATCTGGGAGGCTCTTCCCACCTACGGCCAATTGGAAGTAATATTAACACCGTTGTGACTAACAAGTGGATTCATAAAACAATTGCATTGGTTACATGTGGCCTTGTTCATATCTTCCAGCGGGATGGTGTCAACCATAAATCTCGTTAGGAGGGGTGGGACGTACCCACTGTCCTTGTCAACTAGGGGTGCCCCACCAGACCTGGATGAGTCGAATCACTTTGCAATAGGGTCGCTACCAGGATGCATCGCACCCTCATTGAGGCGATCGAGTTGGTCTGATAGCATCTAGGCACCCCTCAAATTTTTTTATATTATTTTGGTTTTGGTATTGATGACTAAGTTAGTAATATTCAAAGCCTGAAGAAAGTGAGCTGGAACTTATGATGAAATAAGCTGGGACAACAAGATTAAGGTCTTTAGTTTATAATTTATGACTTGGAAGGTGTTTATAGTTTGTAGCTTAAGTGTTTTGTCTTTGAATAATTGTTCAAAAGAGGGACTTAGCACAAGGAAATAGTTTGATAGGCAAAGGCAAAACCAGATCACTTGGAGCAAAAGACACTCAATCTATATCATTTTCAAACTATATCTTCCAGTCCAATCGGACCAAATCTTTACCTATCTATATTCTTGATTCGTTGCAAACCTTGAATTTATTCTTTGTCAAAATTTCCTTTGTACATCTGCTCTTCAGATTAGAATTTACTCGCTTTGATATCCACATATTCTTAAACAAACTTTTGCAGAAAAATATCTTAGTCAGAAGTCTGCCTGTGTATGACGGACCAATTATTTTGGTCCGGCATACATGCTATTCTCGCTTCTCAGTATCAGACCAAAGATGTCTTAGGTTTCCTATCCTCAGCAGACCAAAAATTTGGTCCGGCATCCCTTTCGGTATATAAGTTTTGGCCGGACTAAAATATTTGATGTTCCTTTTGATCGAAACCTAAAATAAGCTTTTTTCTCCATCTTTAAAAGAAGCTTTTACTCTGGAAACAAACAAAATATTTGTGCTTAATTTCTTTAAAACCGTTGCTAGATTGAAAAGCCAGGATAATTTTTATCTATAATTGAAAAAGGTTCTTGGATCTTTTCTAAAGTCCATGCATTACGGACCAAAAATTTGGTCCTAAGTACATGTGTCTTCTCTCCAGAACCTTTCTTCTCTTAAGTCCATGCATTACGGACCAAAAATTTGGTCCGAAGTACATGTGTCTATATGCCTGGCAAATCTGTGGCTTCGTCCATGTATGACGGACCAAAATTTTGGTCCAGCGTACATAAGTCTCTATGTCTAAGCAAAATCTTTTGAAAGTCATGTGTAACGGACCAACCTCTTAGTCAGATACTCATATATACTCTCAGTTGTATGCCAGACCATCTTCTTGATCAACCCATGTACTGCGGACCAAAATATTTGGTCCGTCGTGAACTCGGAAATTTGGTCCGTCATACACATACCCAGTATCGCTAAGCACTGATACATAGTCCATTGTACGTGTGTTTTTCTGTTGTTTCTGACATCTGACACGTCCAACGGCTCATCAGCAGTGTAACGGCTATATTCACTCAAAATGGCTATATAAGCATTTCCTAAGCCATCTACCTGGAATATAGATGAACTCCTTACATTTTGGTATTAACATATAGCTCTCATTCTCAAAAAGGAGTATGTGCTTCATTTTCACACAAAAATCTTCATACATTCCTAAGTGTGTAAGCTCCAAGTCAGTGTCTAGTTTTGTGATTTGCATAGTGAATCAAGAGACAGAACTTGTGCAAGGTTTATTACTCTTGGATCTTGATGATCCTAGGCAGCTTGGAGGAAGTAAAACAGTGTGACCTGTCCAAAGGTGTTTGTGGAAGGCAACTGTGTTTGTGAGAGGTTTGGAACTCACCTCACTGGAGAAGTGAAAGAGTTACCCGAGTGAACACCAGAGCTACTGCGACTAGCTTTGGAGAAGCTGAACTTCGGAAGAAGTGCTTCAACGTGGATTAGGAGTGCGGCTCTGAACCACGGGATAAATTCTTTGTCTCTCCAGTATCTTCTCTTTTATTGCTTTCACTGTATTTACTTGTTGCTTGTTTCTGCTTTACTCTTGCTATAAGTTAGTAAACTAAAATTGCCAAAATCTGTAAAATTGCCTATTCACCCCCCCTCTAGGCCATATCGATCCTTCAAGTGGTATCAGAGCAAGGTTTACCTTGTTTAGCTTAACCAGCTTTGGTATATGGCTGAGGGAAATGGTTCTACTGGCTGTTAGTATTGGTAGAGTACCTATTTTTAATGGCACAAACTATGCTTATTGGAAAATTAGGATGAGATGCTATTTAGAAGTGTTGGGTATGATGTGTGGAGGGTTCTGAGAGAAGCCTATGCCTCCTCGTGTCATACCTGAAGGGCAATCTGCATATGGAGAACTCACTCCGGGTGAAATTCAAAATATGCAATATGATGCCCAAGCTAGAAATGCCATATTTTCTTGTCTTAGCTTAGAAGTCTTTGATAGAGTAAGTAATCTTACTTCTGCATATGATATATGGACAACTTTACAAGAAATTCATGAAGGTACTTTCGATGTAAAAGAAGAAAAATACTATGTTGTTAGAGAAAAATTTGATCAATTCAAAATGCTTCCTCAAGAAAATGCAAATGATATGTTCTCTAGGCTAAATCCTATTGTAAATGAACTAAAGGGCCTAGGAACTAAAATTTCAGATGTTGAAGTATGCGGGAAGATGATTAGAGTGCTTCCACGATCATATCACAGCTTGATCACTTATCCGTCCAACACGGTGGTGATCTCAAAGGCTCACTCCAACCGAACTCTTGGGCAAGATATATCGCTCATGAGCTCACTCTGGTGATGAAGATGCTCCAAGAAAGAAATCCATCGCATTAAAGGCCAAAGAAGTTGTTCAAGACTCATCGAAGAAGATGATGATGAGTCAAGTGAAGATGAAGATGAAGACGTAAAGAAATTAGCTCTACTCATGAGAAGAGCAAACAAACTCATGAGAAGGGTCAACTTCAAAGACAGAGAAAGGTCAAACTCTTACTCAAAGAAAAATCCTTTTTCTAATGTTGTATGTTTTGATTGCAATGAAAAGGACACATAGCTGCTCGGTGTCCCAACAAAATCAAGAAGAAGAGCAAATACAAGAATAAGGATGATGATGAAGAAGAAAAGACTCATGAAAAATCAAAACAGGAAATTCTTCAAGAAAAGCTACTCTAAGAGATTTATGAAGAAAGGAAAAGGAGAAGCTCACATAGGAGAATGGGTTACTGATGATGAAAGTGAAAGTGAAGACTCATCCTCGTAAGAAGAAAGTCCAAGTCAAAGGGGCTATTTGGACTCGCTCTAGATGAGTCAACTCCACCGCCACCTTTATTCCCTCTCGTCTTATGGCAAGATCGGATGAGGAAAAAGTGAGTGACTCTCCTTCTTATGATGAGTTAGTAGAACTAGTTGAAGAACTAAATAATGCCTTGCATGATAAAACAAATTCAACTAGAACTCTTAAGAAGACTATCTCTAGCTTGCTTAATGATCAAAGGATGCTTACAGACAAGTATGAAAACCTTATGCATGAACATAAAAGTCTGTACAAATTCATGATAACCTTGTTGCAAGTCATGCTTTGCTTGTTAAGAATTATGAAGACTTGCAAACAACTCATGTGAACTAGAAATTGAAAATGAAATGATGTCTAACAAATCCAGTCATGTCTCTTCAAGTAATACATCTGTCTCAAGTGGCTCTTCATTCTCAACTTGTGGCTCTTCGATGCTTGCAAAGAAAATTGCAAATATGCTTCTTGTGTTAAGAAGCTTGAAGTTGAAAATAAAGATCTAAAAGCTCAGTTGCCACATTTGATAAAGGCTTAGAAAAATATTTTCAGGAAGTGCTACTCTTGACAAAATTCTTGTTGAACAAAGACCAAACTTGGGCAAAAGGGCTTGGGTTACAAACCCGTCATTTCGCCAAATAAAATGGGCAGTCACGTTACACAAGCTTTTGTCAAGAAAAACACTTATTGTTATTATTGTCATAAATCAAACCATGAATCCAAAAATTGCTATCTTGCAAATGTTTCTCATGCCAAAAGGGATTGCATGGTAGATGCCCATTACATGCTATTTAAAGATTTCAGGGGCAAAACAAATGTGAAATATGTAGGTCCCTCAAATTTAAATAAGAAGCTTAAAGCTATCTGGGTACCTAAGGCCATGTTGACAAACCCTTTCAAACCTAAGATGGCTGTAACTAACATCAAAGGACCCAAAAATATTTGGGTACCTAAAGTGAAGAAATGAACTTGTAGGTAAATTATAAGAGTGGAGGCAGACATTGGGTCATTGACAGTGGCTGCACTCAACACATGACCGGTACCTCAAGAATGTTCACTTCAATTGAAGGAGAAAGTGATCCAAGTCACAAAATCACCTTTGGAGACAACAAAGAAAAGAAAGGTAAAAGGTCTTGGTAAAATTGCCATATCAAACGATCACTCTATTGACAATGTTCTTCTCGTTGATTCCTTAAACTTCAATTTATTGTCATTTGCTCAATTGTGTGATCTTGGATTTCATTGTAACTTCACTTGATGGGGTAATCTGTATTTGATAAAATGAAAAACTTATATTCAAAGGATTGATTTCAAAATCTCTATTTAGTAGATTTCAAATCTAACTCCTCATGTATCTCAACCTGCTGTTAGCTAAAGTCTCCTCGGATGGCTTTGGCACAGCGTCTGGGCATGTAGGTATGTCTAACCTAAAGAAGCTTTTCAAAATGAGCTTGTGGTGGGTTTGAAAGATGTCAAATTTGAAAAGAATAAGCTATGTAGTGCTTGTCAAGCAGGCAAACAAGTAGCTAATTCTCATCCAATTAAAAGTATCATGTCCACCACTAGACCACTTGAGCTTCTGCATATGGATGTGTTTGGTCCCACCTCATATGCCAGCATCGGTGGTAACTCTTATTGCGTAGTAATTGTTGATGACTTTTCCAGATTTACTTGGGTATTCTTTTTGCCAAACAAAAGTGATTTTGGAAAAATCTTCAAAACTTTTGCTAAAAGGGCTCAAAATGAATTTGATTGTCCCATCAAGAAAATAAGAAGTGACAATGGATCTGAGTTCGTTAACACAAATATTATTGAATACTGTGATGAATTAGGAATTAAGCATGAACTCTCTGCAACTTATACTCCCCAACAAAATGGAGTAGTTGAAAGAAAAAATCGAACTTTGATTAAAATGGCTAGATCTATGCTAGATGAATATGAAACTTCTGATGCTTTTTGGGCTGAAGCAATTAGTACTGCTTGTCATGCTGTAAATAGACTATATCTTCATAGATTGCTTAAGAAAACTCCTTATGATCTCTTGGTAGGTAGAAGACCAAATGTATCATATTTTCGTGTGTTTGGTTGTAAAGTTTATATCTATAAAAAGAGAACTCATCCGGGAAAATTTCAAACTAGATGTGACTCGGCTTCATGCTAGGCTATTCCTCTAAATCCAAAGCATATAGAGTCTTTAATAATACCACAGGTGGTAGAAGAAACTTATGATGTAAAGTTTGATGAATCTAATGGCTCACAAGGTGAGCATGAGAATTTAGATGATGTAGGAGATGATGGCTTGGCACAAGCCATGAAAAAGATGGAAGTGGGAGATATTCGGCCAAAAGAAGACAAGGATGAACTCCCCACTCAATCAATGGTGCCTCATGATGGAACACAAGAGGAAGAAGAAGATGAAAAAGAGCAAGATCATCCTGTTCTCATCAAAAGCCATCATACCATTGCTAAAGATCATCCTCGATCAAATCATTGGTGAATTCAAGAAGGGTGTTCAAACTCGTTCTAGACAAGCTTCTTTTTGTGAACACTACTCTTTTGTCTCGTGTATTGAACCTAAAACAGTGGAAGAAGCACTAGAAGATGCTGATTGGATTATTGCTATGGAAGAAGAACTTAACAACTTTGAAAGAAATAAAGTCTGGAGTTTAACCAATCGCCCAAAGAATCACAATGTTATTGGTACAAAATGGGTGTTCAGAAATAAGCAAGATGAAAATGGAGTGGTGATAAGGAATAAAGCCGGACTTGTAGCTCAAGGATTTACTCAAATAGAAGGACTAGACTATGGAGAGACCTATGCCCCAGTGGCTCGTCTTGAAGCAATTCGGTTCCTTCTTGCTTTTGCTACTCATTTTGATATCACTCTTTTTCAAATGGATGTAAAAAGTGCATTTCTAAATGGATTCATTGATGAAACTGTCTATGTTGAATAACCACCTGGTTTTGAAGACCCAAATTTGCCAAACCACGTGTATAAATTATCTAAGGCACTCTATGGTCTAAAACAAGCTCCTAGAGCTTGGTATGAACGTCTTAGAGATTTTCTACTCAATAAAGACTTCAAAACTGGAAAGGTTGATCCAACATTGTTTTTAAAAGACATCAATGGAACATTAATGATTTGTCAAATATATGTTGATGATATTATTTTTGGCTGTACTAATACTTCTCTTTGTAAAGAATTTGGTGATATGATGGCCAAAGAGTTCGAGATGTCTATGATTGGGGAACTATCATTCTTTCTAGGATTTCAAATCAAGCAGCTAAAGGAAGGAACCTTTATTTCGCAAGAAAAATATACTAAGGATCTTCTCAAACGCTTCAAAATGGAAGAATGCAAGATCATAAAGACTCCCATGGCTACTAATACACATCTTGATCAAGATGTGGGAGGTAAGTCTGTAGATCAGAAGCTCTTTAGATCCATGATAGGCTCTTTACTATACTTGACAAAGATCTAGGCACGATATCATGTTTAGTGTGTGTATGTGTGCTAGATTTCAAGCTGCTCCTAAAGAAATTCACTTGAGTCTTTGTAAAAAAATATTTAGATATCTTAAATTTACTTCTAATATTGGTTTATGGTACCCCAAAGGTGCTCCTTTGAGCTTCTAGGCTACTCAGATTCGATTATGCGGATGCAAGATTGATCGTAAGAGCACCTCGGGAGTGTCATTTGCTTGGAAGGTCTTTAGTTTCTTGGTTTTCTAAAAGCAAAATTCATAGCACTATCCTTCTAGAAGCCGAATATGTGGCTCTTTGGAAGTTCTTTGTGCTCAAATCTTATTCATCAAACAAACATTTTTGGATTTTGGTATAAAATTTGATAATGTACCTCTGTTATGTGATAATGAAAGTGCAGTGAAAATAGCAAACAATCCGGTCCAACACTCCAGAACTAAGCATATAGAAATTAGACATCACTTTATCCGTGATCATGTTGCTAAAGGAAATATTATGCTTAGTCATGTAAGAACTGAGGACCAATTGGCTGATATTTTCACTAAGCCGCTTGATGAGGCCAAATTTTCAAAATTAAGAAATGAACTAAATATCATTGCTTTTTCAAATATTGCTCGATAATATCTGACTAAGGGGGAGCACTTTTGTTTACCATATATATCCTAATGCTCATTTCCCTTGATTTCTTGCCCCAGCTTTGCATAATTTTCTGTGAAAATATCGTTTCGTTTTCCGTAACTCCCAGTTTTTTCCGTATCGTCTCTAACTTCAAAGTCGATTTGGATTTTGTTGCATTTACTTCTTTCTCATCACAATGGCTATAAAAGGCGTACCAGAGACCCTGAAGATGGAATCCTTAACTTATCTCTTCTCTCTTCTGTTCTAAACTAAGCTCCTCATCATGTCGAAGAGACCCTACAACGATGATCGGGACAACCCCGAGCTCGCAGAACTCTGGAAGGAGTTCGATCGTGTTCTGGAAGAGCTAGCTGAAGAAAGGGCTATTGCCAGAGACAGTGAGGCAGTAGATGCTTTTCTTGAAGCCTTCCCCACTCTGTCCAGGGCCAGAGCCGCGCTCATAGAAGCTTTAGGGCGCGCGCGTAGGGGAGGAAACTAGTCCCTGCTCCTGTCTTGTCCCATATCATCTATGTAAGCCGTGAAAGGACAGGGGATGTCGCCTAGAGGGGGGGTGAATAGGCGAATTAAAAACTTTGTAACTTAAATGCAGCGGAATAAAAATATTGCAGCTAAATAAAATCTCCCGAGTTTCCTGAACAATCCGGAGTGTCCGGATATTCAATCCGGATACTCCGGATTATCCGGACTGTCCGGGTTCAGGGATTCGGATACTCCGGATTGAGGATCTCGAAGAGAGATTTTAAATCCCTGCAATTTTTCAACAATCTACTTGAATACAAATGATCTAAATGCTATCAGGTACATGGGGATGATGAAGATCTAGAGCCAAACACAACAATAGAGTAGATCGGGCAATTTCAAGATTCAAAATCAAATACTAAAACAAGAGTAAGAAGCAAACTTGGAGACGATGATTTTTCACCCGAAGTTCGGATCCTTGAGGGGATCCTACGTCTCCGCTGAGGCGGCTCGGTCACACTTGAGCCGGGTCTCTTTCAACCCTCTTCCTCCGGTGTTGCACAAATGCACTCGCCGGTCTTCACTCCTTTGATTCCTTCCCTTACGGAGGCGGAACCGCCTTCACAAACTTCCCACGGCCAACCACACAAAGCTCCGGTGGCTCGAGGCGACCTCCTAGCCGTCTAGGAGTCCTCAACCTCCAAGAGTAACAAATGCTCACGAAGAACAAACTTAGAGATGAAATCAAGTGCTCAATCAACTCAAATCTCACTCCCCAAACTCTTCCCAACCCTTCTCACAAGGGGATCACTTAGATCTAAGGGTAAAAGCTCTCTCAAAGCCCCCCACACAGCCCCTCAAAAATCCACTCCAAAAGCCTCTCCAAAAAGCTCTCTCAAAAAGAGAGAGGAAGGGCTATATATAGAACTCCCCAAAAACTAGCCGTTGGGGGCAGGCTGCGCACAATCCGGAGACTCCGGATTTCAATCCGGATACTCCGGATTGACTGAGAAAATGCTAACAGAGAGACTCAACCCGGAGAGTCCGGATGAATATCCGGATACTCCGGATGATCCGGATAGTCCGGACTAACTCCGGATAGTCCGAATCAGCACTGAGCAGCTCGACGAAAACGAGCATAACTTTTGACTCCGGACTCCGATTTCAGAGATTTTGGACTCTCCCGAAAGCTAAGAACGAGGGCTACACAAATAACAAGGTCTCACTACCCAAAACTAAAAGGATAACCACAGATTTCACAAAGAAATCAAGAGAGACCTACAACCCTCACTTTCTGGCACTACCAACACCACTCTCTTTCTAAGATTAACAAGGATGGATCACTTGAGCACTTGACACATCTAAAAGTCATTCGACATCGCATCCCTCTTAATAGTACGGCAATCCTTAGACTCAAATTAAATCAAAGATAATATAAGTCTAGAACTAGTCACTTGCCGTCTTCTTTCTTGATGTCGATGCATGAAGACCTTTACCATATAATTGATGACATCTTCGCCTTGTCCAACTCGACTCGATTCACCTCATGAGACTCTCGTCCTTTCAACCTTGACTTGATCATCCTCTCTGACGATCTCCACACCAAGTTGCTCTTGACTTAGTCCTCAGCTCTTGGTGGCACCGCCGTCTTGTTGACCTCGGCTTAATGATCATCCTCCAAGATACCTTGGTCATCATACACATACGGGACCTAATTCTTTCCAAACTACTCATGAAAGACATTAGTCCCAAAAGCTCAATAGATATGAATAGAGTTGATATTTGTGAGCAGTTGATTACAACAAGTGTTTCATATAAAGAAGCACAATATAAATGGAAACACTTGACATAAGAAATGTTCTCTACTAAGTACATCATGATGAATATGTGATTGATCTATATGCACTAGAGAGATAATTGCCAATATGACGAATCAATTAAATCATGGCAAGGATCACAGACTTTACTTAAATGAAGCACATGATAGAATATACACGAATTGTACATGTGCAAATAACATTTGGAGTAAGAGTAAATATGTGATCCAACACTAGATAAACTTCACTAAGAGAATTGCATGAGAAGATATACAAATAAAACATGCATGCACCAAGTCAATCTATAGCAATATGAAGTTTAACTCTAGTTAATACATGCATACCATAATGAACTCAAATGAATATATATGCACAAATAAATATGACATGAACCAATGTGCATATATATAATCAACATGCTACTTGGAGTTCACTATGCATTTGCACAAAAGGAATGCAATAACAAATATAGAATAGATACCAAAATTGCATACCTTATCTTTGCTTAACCTCCTATTTGATTTTCCTCTAAATAGATGAGACTGATACTCAACTAGGCAATAACAAGTTAGTCTCATAGCAATATAATCATATTAGAGGTTTGTCATTTGCTAAGCACTAAGTTAAGCATTTACTTAATTTACATAGATTGTCATTATGAGTGTTTGTCATTAATCACCAAAATAACATTCATTAATCACCAAAATAACATAAGTGCCTAGATGCACTTTCAATCTCCCCTTTTGGTGATTTATGACAAACCTATTATCAATTGCACCAAATGACAATATTAAGATATTTTAACATTAAAACAAGCATAAAGATACAATAAGAGATCATACTTACAAATCATCCCTTTTGTCAATCGATTAGGGACAATTGATAAATCCATAAATTCTCCCCTTTTGTCATTAATCCCAAAAAGGTGCTTAAAAGATTCTTATTGTTTATTCAATAAAATCTGTTCTCCCCCTTGATTGCACACTCAATATAAAGATTAGGGAGAAAATAAAATAAAGATAAGGAGCTAGTAGTATGACAATAATATTAAGCTCCCCCTAAATCTAGGCAAGATATGATACCAATTATTTCCAAGATTTAGGTAATAGATTTTTCTAGTTATACCAAATTAAAGAAGTCATGATTCTTAAGATATAAGTGATGCTTAAACATAACACACGAATATGATTTCACATATTCTTTAAACATTAAGATCATATAGCAAATTTATATAATTTAAGCACATGCTCATGATCAAATCAAATTCTAACAATCAAGATCATATAAAGAAGATTACACAAGAAGGAATTGCTTATATGATCACAAGATGTATACAAGATCATGAATCAAGGTTGTATAAGTAAGATGCACTTTCATGATCAAGAATTTCATAAACTTATCAAGGGCATACCTCTTTGCAATGTGTCACCCATATGTACCTTTTAGTTCTTGATAATGCCGAATGCAAGTTAGATGACACTTCAAAACAATTTAGGATTAGAGGATACCTCTTGAAAGATACCAATTAATCATATCAATTGAAAAATACAACACCATTTAGAATAACACAATTTAGCATAATGGTGTGCAAAGACATTATTGAATATGGTCGAAAAAAACGTCCCTTTGTCGATTCTTGTCCACCGCATGTTCGAATTGGTCATGATCACCGCGCCGGTCTTAGATCCTCGTACTATGGAGCTCCTCTCCATTTCCTTCATCCCACCGTCGAAGATGACCCTTTTCCAATACCTTGAACATCAATAGACAAGCACACGATTTCCGGAACAAATATCTTTTAATTTGACCCAAGTTAGTTTGATAATGTCTAAGTACAACATGCATGATATATATGATATACAAGACAATACTCTTTGCATGCAATTTAAAACAATTTGAAGATATCAATTGAAGATTTTATTACACCACTTTATAATGAAAATATTTGAAACTCATTCAAATTTGATCTTGACATCCACTTGTAAGAGAGACAATAAGTAAAACACATTCAAACTCACTCTTGAGCTTACAAGGGAAATTTTCTCTTTTCCATAATAAACTCGAAGTTATGCAAGAGAGAAACCATTTTGAGGCTAAGTTACAATTAAATCCAATTTCCAAAATAACTTAGCCAAAATATGCACTTTCATTGGAATGAAAACTTAATAGATATGCTCCACTTAGAAGCTTGGAACAATGAATAAGTTCACTTAGTTTTCATCTTGAAAGGCTTGCCAAGATGCCAATTTAAAACTCTTAAAATCTCAAAAAGATTTGAATAGCAGCACAAAGTCGATTATAACCTTTAAACTATTGCTCAAATACAAAAATCATCAACGCGGAACAGATCCGACTCGAAATCCTCTTCGAGGGCTATAAAGACTGAATATTGATTTGAGTAAGGGAGAAACCCCAAAAATAGGATGAACAAGATATTGCAAGAAAGTATAGATAGCAATTTCAGAATTTGGGCGAGTTGTACAACCCGGATACTCGGTGTTTTGATCCGAGTGTCGGATAATCCGGATACTCGGATATATTACCGGATACTCGGGTTGTTCAAACTTCATCCCTAAAATGAACATTTTGAATTTGGATCAAATCTTGATCAAATGAAGTCCAATAGCCATAAGATTTTGCAGAAATGATCCATGAACATCCAAGAGACTTTTTCCAAAAGGATTTTCTCAAATATCACCCTTCAATAAAAAAATTAGATCAAAAGAAGCATAGGAGGTTTAGTTTTGACACTAAGTCAAATAAAGTCAACAATCTCGCAAATGAGTTCAAATAAATTTGAGAATTTTTCAGATATGAACTCCATATGTGAGAGAAGGTTTTCTAACAAAGATTTTCAATAAATAAATTTTACTTTGAGAAATGTGGTGAAATTTGCATATGAAACACATAAAAGATTAAGATTTTCACCAAATCCTCAAAATAGAACCAAATGAGTTTTGAATGGTAATATGCACTTATATGGCTTCATATGATTTAGAGAGATGTTTATAAGCCTATTTGCATGATCAAATCCATTCAAATCGTAAAATCCAACTTAATGCAAGAGTATGCCAAATAAGATCGAAAGAGAGAAAAAGGCATAACTATTTCAAATTAGGTTGAAATTATTTGAAATTAGGCATAAACATTATTTAGACTCCCAAAAAACTTTTCCAAAAAGAATTTTCCCAAAAAGGAGTCTCCAATCAAAGGATATGCCAAATTTTGCTTTGGGGGCATGATTTTTACTCAAAGAGAAGAAAAGTCAAAACTTTTTCAAATTGAGTCCAAATGGTTTGAAACTTTCCAGAAATAAACATTGGACTATTTAGAAGGTTTCCCAAAAAGAATTTCATTAAAAGGAATTTTCGTTCAAAATATATGACAAAGTGCGCTTTGAAGGTTTGAAAAGAAATTGAATTTTCGCCAAATGTTCAAAATGCATTCCGGATTGAAATTTATGGAGATTTGAGCTTTCATAGCTTTGTATGAGTAAGAAATACTGTTTCAATCCAAGATATGCAAATAAATCCAGTTCAAATGGCGAAATCCACAAAATGCAACAACGGGTCATTTTGGGTCAATTGGATGATTTTGGCCAAATTCAAATGGCTATAACTTTTGAACGGTTGGTCGTTTGGAAAAACTTTGAACTAAAGAAATGCTTAAAATGACCAACCCTATGAGTTTTGTATTGACCACTTTTTCAAACTCCAAATAGATTTTGCTTTAGAAAAATTTGAAGTTAAATGCAAAAGCAAGATCACAAAGATCCTTTTTAGGCCAAAGTTTGACTTTTAGCTTCTAGCCAAGGGTTAGATACTTGAAAACATTTGAAATACATTTGAAAACATTTTAGAAGACTATTTTCATAAGATTTTGCATTTCAAACAAATATTTTGCTTTTAACCCTTTTTGAAGCAAGTTTAAATAGGAAATAGTTTTTCATAAAAAGCCTCAAAATACAATTCAATGTGGATTTCATGCAATTTCAATTTCCATGGCTTAGAATTGATTATCAAGATGGTTTCTAGCCAACATTTATAATGAAATCCAACTTGAATGCTAAGATTTGAGCAATATGCTTAAATAAGCTATTTTAGTTCAAACCAAAAACTTTTCGGGCTAAAATTGATTTCAATATAGAATTTTTATTTTGAAAGCTTGTAAAACATTTGAAATACATATTAGAATACTTTTACAAAGCTTTTCACAATTTTGGGCCTTTTAAACATAAGATTTGACTTTTGACCAAAATGGTCCTTTTGAAATAGCTATTTGTAAAACAAAGCCAAATATTTCAACACAAGATTCAAATGAAGAATAAGATGAGATATAGAGATTTGAATTTTGTGTATGAGTCTAAGATACCATTTTGAACCAAGATACTACACAAGATCCGGTCCAAACGGAGAAACTCACTAAGTGCAATAATATGACAATTATGGGTCAAATATAGTTTTTCGACGAGTTTCAAAATCAAATAACTTTCACTAGGTTGGTCTTTTGAAAGTCTTTTGAACACAAGAATTGTTAAGAATGACCAACTCTAGGATTTTCGTTTTGGAATTACTTTCAAATTCATTTTACATTTAATACTATGAAAATTATAAGTTTAAATCCAAAACAAGATACTACTATCTAGATTTTGATCATGAAACTCATTTTCTTTTCAAAATAGATTTTGTGAAGCCAAAACCTTTGAAAGACGTTTCAAATATATTTGTATACATTTTGCAACTAGTTTTTCACAAGAATACTAATGGTATACAAAATTTTGACTTTAGGCTAAATGGCTTGATTTTGAAAATATATATTTGCACTTATATAAATATGGGCACATGTAGGGATGTGATATACATGGTTATGATTTAGCACTCCCCCTTAATGTGCCACAATCCCAAACTTACTCAAGATTGCAATCAGAACAACTAATAAGCATGAGCAAGCATATAATCAAGCAATCTAAATTGATTTTCATGAATAATGCAATATAACCTACACAAGGCTATAAGCTATAAGAATCAATTTAAATACTTGTTACCCGAGATGGCATTGGTTTATGATTGAAGTGAATGTCTTCAAGCTTGGCTTCCTTTTTCATATGATGAAATCATCCTCTTGATTGAGCCAAAGCTTCCAATGCATCTCCAAGCACCTACAATTCTTTTAGGCACTTGTTGGTACCCAATTTTTGTTGGGTCCAAAAATGTTAGTCACAATAGATTTAGGAACCCAAATGGCCCTAACATTAATAGTCTTAGGTGAACTATCATGACTAGCAATGGATTTGCGATTGTTATTACTCCTAAGCGAATTATTGGAATTGAATTGAGGAGGCTTAGGAGTTTTAGCATTTTAGCAAATCCATTTCTAGTTTGATCCTTTCTAAGCACATAATAATCATTACAATGCAAGGGCTTAGAAGATCTAGCAAATCTAGCAAATGGTTTGCTATTGTTATTTTCCTAAGCACATGATCAACATGATTTTCTTGGTCTTAGGAAGTCTAGCATTTTGAGCAAACACATTTCTAGATTCATTTCTCCTAAGCAATTGAATATCATAATTTTGCAAATACTTGGGAGAATCGACAAACTTGGCAAACACATTGCTATTTTTGTCTTTCCTAAGCAAATAATGATCATTGACAATAATAGGCTTAGGGATGATACCTTTGGGACAATCCTTACCGATGTGTCCCTTTTTCCGACAATTGTAGCAAGTAGGCTTTGAGCGTCTCTTCTTCTTCTTGACTTGCTCTTTGTCGGTTTGCCTCATTGTTGATGGTTGTGGCTTGATCTCCACTTTATTAGGGCACACGGAGGCGAGGTGTCCCTTCTTGTTGCAAACAAAGCACTTGATGATCTTCGAATATCTTTCGTTGTGCCTTGTCTTGCTAGTCTCCCTCTTGGAGATGTAGCCGAGTCCTCGCTTATCTTGAGGCGCCCTTGGCTTGCTCAAGATCTCATCGAGAACGGCTTTTCCCTTTACGCACTTCTTTAAGTCATTTTCTAATCTAATGACTTGGGCCTTGAGCTCCTTGTTTTCCTCTACAAGATTAGTCTCACAAGACATAGAGGAAGTAGAAGCAATATTTGTATTTGAGCAACAAGGCTTATCATCACTAGAGATGGACATATTAATTTTAGATGAAATGCTAGAATTTGAAGTTAAGCATGGCATATCATCAATTAAATCACATGTAATTCCTATGTCCACCTTAGGCTTATGAATTTCTTTGGAAAGGAGGGATTCATGATTTTCTTGAAGCATGTTATAATCATTTTGAAGTGATTCATGTTCAAGCTTCAAAATTTTATATTTCTTTTCTCCTTTCCAAGGCATTTATTGAGCTCCTCTAGCAAATTCATAAGTTCATCATAAGTGAGCTCATCATCATCATCGTCACTTACCTCATTCTTACCTTTCGCCATGAAGCAACGGATTTGTGATGGAAGAGCATCTTCATCGTCACTTGAGGCGGAGGTTGAGGTTGATGGAGATGTCGGTTCTTCATCACTTGAGCTTGAGGTGGAGCTTGATGTTTCATCTCCCGACATCTCTTCCTTAGTGCAATCCTCAATAGAAGTGGATGATTCAAATAGTTCTTGAAGCTTTATCCACATTTCATGAGCGCTCTTGAGATTGCATATTCTATCAAAGATTTCATCGCTCACAACACAAAATAAAACATTAGTAGCTTGAGCATCGAGATGTAGGCATTTCCTCTCTCCTTCGGTTGGAGCAACTTCATTCAACGGAGAGGAAAAGCCGACATCTACGATCCACCATATTTGGGGGCTCATGGATTTAAAATGAGAAGTCATAATTAATTTCCATGAAGCATAATTTGTGCCATCTAACACAAGTGGTTCATGAGAGTGCACTAATCCTCTAGTCGACATCCTTTACTCTCTAGACGGTTAAGTCTAATAAAAGGAGAGACCTTGCTCTGATACCAATTCAAAGGACAGGGGATGTCGCCTAGAGGGGGGGTGAATAGGCGAATTAAAAACTTTGTAACTTAAATGCAGCGGAATAAAAATATTGCAGCTAAATAAAATCTCCCGAGTTTCCTGAACAATCCGGAGTGTCCGGATATTCAATCCGGATACTCCGGATTATCCGGACTGTCCGGGTTCAGGGATTCGGATACTCCGGATTGAGGATCTCGAAGAGAGATTTTAAATCCCTGCAATTTTTCAACAATCTACTTGAATACAAATGATCTAAATGCTATCAGGTACATGGGGATGATGAAGATCTAGAGCCAAACACAACAATAGAGTAGATCGGGCAATTTCAAGATTCAAAATCAAATACTAAAACAAGAGTAAGAAGCAAACTTGGAGACGATGATTTTTCACCCAAGTTCGGATCCTTGAGGGGATCCTACGTCTCCGTTGAGGCGGCTCGATCACACTTGAGCCGGGTCTCTTTCAACCCTCTTCCTCCCGGTGTTGCACAAATGCACTCGCGGTCTTCACTCCTTTGATTCCTTCCTTACGGAGGCGGAACCTGCCTTCACAAACTTCCCACGGCCAACCACACAAAGCTCGGTGGCTCGAGGCGACCTCCTAGCCGTCTAGGAGTCCTCAACCTCCAAGAGTAACAAATGCTCACGAAGAACAAACTTAGAGATGAAATCAAGTGCTCAATCAACTCAAATCTCACTCCCAAACTCTTCCCAACCCTTCTCACAAGGGATCACTTAGATCTAAGGGTAAAGCTCTCTCAAAGCCCCCACACAGCCCCTCAAAATCCACTCCAAAAGCCTCTCCAAAAGCTCTCTCAAAAAGAGAGGAAGGGCTATATAGAACTCCCAAAAACTAGCCGTTGGGGCAGGTGCGCACAACCGAGACTCGGATTTCAACCGGATACTCGGATTGACTGAAAAATGCTAACAGAGAGACTCAACCGGAGAGTCCGGATGAATATCCGGATACTCGGATGATCCGGATAGTCCGGACTAACTCCGGATAGTCCGAATCAGCCTTGAGCAGCTCGCTAAAACGAGCATAACTTTTGACTCGGACTCGATTTCAGAGATTTTGGACTCTCCGAAAGCTAAGAACGAGGGCTACACAAATAACAAGGTCTCACTACCCAAAACTAAAGGATAACCACAGATTTCATAAAGAAATCAAGAGAGACCTACAACCCTCACTTTCCAGCACTACCAACACCACTCTCTTTCTAAGATTAACAAGGATGGATCACTTGAGCACTTGACACATCTAAAAGTCATTCGACATCGCATCCCTCTTAATAGTACGGCAATCCTTAGACTCAAATTAAATCAAAGATAATATAAGTCTAGAACTAGTCACTTGCCGTCTTCTTTCTTGATGTCGATGCATGAAGACCTTCACCATATAATTGATGACATCTTCGCCTTGTCCAACTCGACTCGATTCACCTCATGAGACTCTCGTCCTTTCAACCTTGACTTGATCATCCTCTCGACGATCTCCACGCCAAGTTGCTCTTGACTTAGTCCTCGGCTCTTGGTGACACCGCCGTCTTGTTGACCTCGGCTTAATGATCATCCTCCAAGATACCTTGGTCATCATACACATACGGAACTAATTCTTTCCAAACTACTCATGAAAGACATTAGTCCCAAAAGCTCAATAGATATGAATAGAGTTGATATTTGTGAGCAGTTGATTACAACAAGTGTTTCATATAAAGAAGCACAATATAAATGGAAACACTTGACATAAGAAATGTTCTCTACTAAGTACATCATGATGAATATGTGATTGATCTATATGCACTAGAGAGATAATTGCCAATATGATGAATCAATTAAATCATGGCAAGGATCACAGACTTTACTTAAATGAAGCACATGATAGAATATACACGAATTGTACATGTGCAAATAACATTTGGAGTAAGAGTAAATATGTGATCCAACACTAGATAAACTTCACTAAGAGAATTGCATGAGAAGATATACAAATAAAACATGCATGCACCAAGTCAATCTATAGCAATATGAAGTTTAACTCTAGTTAATACATGCATACCATAATGAACTCAAATGAATATATATGCACAAATAAATATGACATGAACCAATGTGCATATATATAATCAACATGCTACTTGGAGTTCACTATGCATTTACACAAAAGGAATGCAATAACAAATATAGAATAGATACCAAAATTGCATACCTTATCTTTGCTTAACCTCCCTATTTGATTTTCCTCTAAATAGATGAGACTGATACTCAACTAGGCAATAACAAGTTAGTCTCATAGCAATATAATCATATTAGAGGTTTGTCATTTGCTAAGCACTAAGTTAAGCATTTACTTAATTTACATAGATTGTCATTATGAGTGTTTGTCATTAATCACCAAAATAACATTCATTAATCACCAAAATAACATAAGTGACTAGATGCACTTTCAAGCCGGGACAATGTTTATAAATAAAAAAAATCGGTGTTCTGAAAATACTCTCTGGATCTTGTATGTTTTCTAAATTAAATGGCTATTCATACATGTACGTCGCTAAACATAACTTCGACTAGTCGCTCAAAACATTCTATTGGTATCTTTCGCGGCTCTAGTTCGATGAGATCAACATTTCGACTACACAATATGGACTTAAAATAAAGTTCGATCTTGAACTACAATAAAGCTATTGCTACAAAAACTCACTCGATCTTCCTTATCTAATCAAAGGATTTAAAGGAATCCCACAGTTTTCATCTGTTTTTTTAACAATGTGTCCATATTAAAGTACTTGAGTTCTTCAGATAAGCTTAGTTTAAAGAAATACTTAAGCTTACTTGATTATCAAACTCAAACATTCACTAAAGCTCTTTGTGCGTTGTATTTGGTTATTGATCTCAGATATATATCTTATCTTTAATTTTTTTAAAAAATTTAGACATGATCTTGATCGAGAGAACTCAAGTTCTGAGTTTCGCTTGGATCGGACTAATCTCAAAATAAATCGACAATGCTCGACGGACTAAATTTTTTTTGGTCCGTCGATAATAAGAGCTTTGATCTTAATACCAAGTAGACTAAAACTGGTCCAGACTAAGTACAAAGCTTTTTGGTCCAAATAGTAATCTATCCAAATTCGTTTAAGTCAAGTCTGCCTCATGATTAAATATCTCTAAGTCTTATCTCTTATCTAAATTTAAACAATTTACACCAAGCTTAAATGAAATTCCTTATTCTCCTCTCAAGATTTCAAAAGTTATTCAAAATCTTACCTATTGCTTTAGGTCTTATCTATTGCTATCCTGTCCTTTTGGGACTCTCTGTACTGCTCAACTTTGTCCTCAAAAGGAGAGGTCCCACTCCTTTAAAAAAACTTTGCTCCTCCAACTACCCAGTTAAAAGGTATCAGTTTCCAAGGTCTATTTACTTCTGCCAATGCATTCAATGCAGTAACTTCTTCCATCAAAAACCTCCTTGATTATTGCCTTGCTTGCGCAAAAACTTCTCTGAACCGGAAGTTTCTTTCTTCTCTTCACCGAAGCAAATCCTGACCGGATCTTGGCAACGGTGATCGCTCGACCTTGTGCGCAAGAATCTCCTTCAAACTCAGTAAGTTCCTTAGAACTTCTCTTTGTCTCTTCATATTTCAAACCCTAGACCTAGTGCTTAGATTTAGTTCTTCCTTTTAGGTCTGTTCTTTTGTTTGAAGAGAGTCTGGTCCTGAGTCTGAGCAATTAGTCCGTGTCTAAGTCAGAAAGCAAAAATGAGGTCAAAGAATCCTGACAAAAGGGGCTTGATTGGAAAGATCTTTGATAAAGTTAAGAGTAAAAAGCAAAGAAGATCTAGTTCATCTTCTGAAACAAATATGCCTGAACAACCTCAAGGACCAGTTATAATCCCTGATGTTCATAATACTGCTCGACCAAACCGAAAAATAGTGACCTCTCATCCAAGAAAAGGAAAGCAGATAGTTGACTCTGAGTCATCCTCTGAGGATAATCCCTATGAACCCGACAGTGAATCATCCTCAGAAAGCACGGAACTGATCTCTGAGATTGATATTCTTAGTAGTGAAGAATTGGGAAAACTTAATTCTAAGAAGTTAAGAGCAGTTCGGTTGGTCAGTGAAAAGGTCTGGTTCCCTGAGTCAAGGCCAGTCCGAGGTGAAAATTTTGTGTCCCTTTTACACAAAAACATTTTCTATGCCTATCTAAACAGAAGAGATGGAAAAGGAAAGCCGATTTCTGCTCTGTCAAATCACCAATATATAGATTGGGATCAAGTGAACAATATCATTGGATCATCTGGGTTGTATGATTGCATAAACTCCACTCCTGGACTAGTAGGAATCATGTCAAATAAAACAATTCCATGGAGTGTTTCAAGGACTTTAGAGTTTTATGCTTCTCTACTAGTGAACAAACAAAGGAAATATATCATGTTCACTATGAATGGAAAAATAAGGAAAATCAGATCATCCCAGTTTGAATCAGCAATAGGAGCTTCTAGTCCTCAGGCAAATAGGACAAGGATCTTTGAAAAGATGTATCCACATCAAAGGTGGGGACAAAGTGGGGACATGCCAGATTTACAAGTGTCAGGGCATATATACAAAGATACCTCAAGTAAGGATTTTAATCCAAATAGGGTGTCTTGTCTGTCTGAAGAAGCCAAGGTTCTGCTCTTAATATTAAGACACTCTATATATCCCAAGTCTGGATATAAAGAAGGAATTACCTCAGTTTTAGCTTGGTTGCTACACGTGATTCTGTCAAGACAGCCTATAGATCTAGCTGATTATTTCTTTGGACAGATGGAGGAAGCCATCTATAAAAGTTCAAGACTCTTTGCCTTTTGCCCGATTAATCATGGTGTCTTGTTGGCTCAAGGCATTATTTCTCAAGATGACCTAAATAAAGAGTTCAAATGCTTTCAGAAGAAATACGGTATGCATCAGAGCTCTTGGACAAAATCTAAGGATTTCGGGTTTCTTCAAAGAGTGGCGTAAAATCAACCATTTGAACCCAAGAAGAAAGTGAAGAAAGGGTTGAGGTGAAAATGAGTTTGTGAAATAGTGCTAGAAGTCTTTCCCAAGCACAACAAAGTGATTTTGGCATCAGTCCTATGAAAGCTATCATCAAGAGTATGAAAGTCATCATATATCCGATCGAGCGAAATGACAGAGAACCTAGTGTTCAAAAGGAAAAAGGAAGACACTGAGCCACCATCTCAAGAAGCAATCAAGTAATTTATGGAAGTGAATCATGGAACACAGATGATCTTGCTACTCAAAAGCTTTCAAGCTCGATTGATAGAACCTTAGATGAAGAACATCAAATTTATCAACTTCAAGAAGCATTGCAGACAAGGTTCACTAAGCGCAGAGTTTGGATCAGAGCAAATGAAAATGAAGTGGAGGGTCTAGTATGCCATCTAAAGTACCCCAACCATATGAACTGTCTATCCTTCAACTTCACTCATCCCGAGCATGATCAAAGGAATACATTTCTGGTTGGGAAAGCTTGTTTGACTATCAAGTACCCCAACTCATCCTCTCCCAAGTATGATGAGCAAGGACAAAACAACACATTTCAAGCTCAAGAAAACATCTTTGAAACTCAGCCTTCCTGGTTTTCCAACTTTGAGCAACAATACTATGCCGATCAAAAGGGATTTCAAGCTAGATACATGGAAGATCAGAATACAGCAGCTCAAAGGCATGAGGAAGAAATGAAATTCTATAATGAAGCCATGTCAAGATTTGACCACCTAAGCAAAAATCAAGAAGATCTTAGACAGCATGTCCAACAGATTGATACTACTCAAAATCTGATCAAGGACAGATTGTATGATATGAACCAGAAGATGGATGACCACTACAAGAGACTAAGAAATCAAGTGGAAGGTGCAAGAACATCTCATACAAGCAATCAGTTATGGATGAGACACCAATTAGACCATCTAACTAAGTTTACTGAAGATGCCTTGCTAGACTATGCTCGCCTAGCACATGATGTATGCTCGCCTAGCACATGATGTCACATATGATGTGGGCGACGTCCTTGCTGAGACTCGCAATATGAGTGATTCTTTGGACCAGATTCAGTCAGATCTTCAACTGTTGGTTATCCAGCCAGGAGACCCAGACTATCCAAGTTGGCATGATCGAGCTATGTCTCAAGGGCCAGAAAATCCAAGCCAAGAAGATACTAATGAACAACCTGCCTCTCCTCCAAAGAAAAGCAAAGCTCAGGGCCAGCTCAAAAGACTCTTTTCAAGGCGAAAGTAGGGACCCTTTTTGGCTATTGATGCCAAAGGGGGAGAAAAACCTTAGCTAAAAGCCTTCGTTTTAAGCTAGCCTGGCTTATTTATATTTCTGTTATGGATATTTGTTCTGAGTTTTAATTGTTCTGTGCTATGTTTATGGTGTGATTTGTTCAACTGTTTAGATAATATGCTCAGATTCTCTACTTTGATATGAATGCTTTCATTAAGGGGGAGCAGATTCACTATCTATTCCTGCCGTCAGTATATTCAGCTAACTCTGTTTTGCAGAATAAATAAGATATTACTAACTAAAAGGTATGTTGTCATCAATTACCAAAAAGGGGGAGATTGATAGCATCTAGGTACCCCTCAAATTTTTTATATTATTTTGGTTTTGGTATTGATGACTAAGTTAATAATATTCAAAGCCTGAAGAAAGTGAGCTGGAACTTATGATGAAATAAGCTGGGACAACAAGATTAAGGTCTTTAGTTTATAATTTATGACTTGGAAGGTGTTTATAGTTTGTAGCTTAAGTGTTTTGTCTTTGAATAGTTGTTCAAAAGAGGGACTTAGCACAAGGAAATAGTTTGATAGGCAAAGGCAAAACCAGATCACTTGGAGCAAAAGACACTCAATCTATATCATTTTCAAACTATATCTTCCAAATTCAATCGGACCAAATCTTTACCTATCTATATTCTTGATTCGTTGCAAACCTTGAATTTATTCTTTGTCAAAATTTCCTTTGTACATCCGCTCTTGATTAGAATTTACTCGCTTTGATATCCACATATTCTTAAACAAACTTTTGCAGAAAAATATCTTAGTCAGAAGTCTGCCTGTGTATGACGGACCAATTATTTTGGTCCGACATACATGCTATTCTCGCTTCTCAGTATCAGACCAAAGATGTCTTAGGTTTCCTATCCTCAGCAGACCAAAAATTTGGTCCCAGCATCCCTTCGATATATAAGTTTTGGCCGGACTAAAATATTTGATGTTCCTTTTGATCGAAACCTAAAATAAGATTTTTTCTCCATCTTTAAAAGAAGCTTTTACTCTGGAAACAAACAAAATATTTGTGCTTAATTTCTTTAAAACCGTTGCTAGATTGAAAAGCCAGGATAATTTTTATCTATAATTGAAAAAGGTTCTTGGATCTTTTCTAAAGTCCATGCATTACGGACCAAAAATTTGGTCCTAAGTACATGTGTCTTCTCTCCAGAACCTTTCTTCTCTTAAGTCCATGCATTACGGACCAAAAATTTGGTCCGAAGTACATGTGTCTATATGCCTGGCAAATCTGTGGCTTCATCCATGTATGACGGACCAAAATTTTGGTCCGGCGTACATAAGTCTCTATGTCTAAGCAAAATCTTTTGAAAGTCATGTGTAACGGACCAACCTCTTAGTCAGATACTCATATATACTCTCAGTTGTATGCCAGACCATCTTCTTGATCAACCCATGTACTGCGGACCAAAATATTTGGTCCGTCGTGAACTCGGAAATTTGGTCCGTCATACACATACCCAGTATCGCTAAGCACTGATACATAGTCCGTTGTACGTGTGTTTTCTGTTGTTTCTGACATCTGGCACGTCCAACGGCTACTGTAGCAGGTGTAACGGCTATATTCACTCAAAATGGCTATATAAGCATTTCCTAAGCCATCTACCTGGAATATAGATGAACTCCTTACATTTTGGTATTAACATATAGCTCTCATTCTCAAAAAGGAGTATGTGCTTCATTTTCACACAAAAATCTTCATACATTCCTAAGTGTGTAAGCTCCAAGTCAGTGTCTAGTTTTGTGATTTGCATAGTGAATCAAGAGACAGAACTTGTGCAAGGTTTATTACTCTTGGATCTTGATGATCCTAGACAGCTTGGAGGAAGTAAAACAGTGTGACCTGTCCAAAGGTGTTTGTGGAAGACAACTGTGTTTGTGAGAGGTTTGGAACTCACCTCACTGGAGAAGTGAAAGAGTTACCCGAGTGAACACCAGAGCTACTGCGACTAGCTTTGGAGAAGCTGAACTTCGGAAGAAGTGCTTCAACGTGGATTAGGAGTGCGGCTCTGAACCACGGGATAAATTCTTTGTCTCTCCAGTATCTTCTCTTTTATTGCTTTCGCTGTATTTACTTGTTGCTTGTTTCTGCTTTACTCTTGCTATAAGTTAGTAAACTAAAATTGCCAAAATCTGTAAAATTGCCTATTCACCCCCCCTCTAGGCCATATCGATCCTTCAGGGTCTTCGTCCTGGGCCTGACGGGTGGATTCGTAGTCCCGTAGGCGAAGTCGCAGGTTGTAGTGCACAAACACAAGTTGTTGGAGCTTCACATAACTTAATCGGTTCCTTAGCTGCATGTGCACTAAGGCAAATGTGCTTCAATTGCGCACCCTCAATGAGGCGATCGAGTGGGTCTTCGTCCTGGGCCTAACGGGTGGATTCGTAGTCCCGTAGGCGAAGTCGCAGGTTGTAGTGCACAAACACAAGTTGTTGGAGCTTCACATAACTTAATCGGTTCCTTAGCTGCATGTGCACTAAGACAAATATGCTTCAATTGCGCTCGCAACTACTCGATGATGCGCACTGCGACACCAACCGCAAGTCGTACTTCTGCAACGCTGGCGTCTCATTCCCGAATGCCATCCACCATTGAGCTGCAGGCAATAAGACAAAAGAAAAGTGCGTCAGTCAGTGCTAAACAACAACATAACAATACCTAAAATTACGTACTTACCTGCTGTCATTTGGTGATCGACGGCACTTGACTGTGCAAACTGGGTGGCAAACCGTCCCCTCCTAAGACGATATACATCAGTTTCCCGTAGGGCCTGCTCCTGCTCGGTACGGTAGTCTGTGGCCAAGGTGGCCCAATTGTCGCAAGCCTCCTCCTTACGGAGGCACACCGCCTCCTTCTCCTTCTTCTTTTCCCGACCTTCACGGAGGTTCGCGAGCATGGCCTGCCTAACCACTTTAGGCACGCTAGGGCAGGCCTTGACATCGCCGGCGAAGCCAGCCAGATGTTCCTTCAGACGGGTCGCCCCTCCACCCTTCATAACATGTCTGCAGTAGTCGCACTTCGTCTCAGACGGTTCGATGCGCTCCCCATGCTCTCATACGGTACCCACACGATCTGCCATCACGAGAACTGCAACGGAACACAAAAGAAGTAATACTGCATGAAGTAGTAGTACACTGGTCCTACTGAATGACATGAACGTCCTACTGAATATGAACACCTACAATGACAATATATACTAAGTGCTAAATGGTATACAATTTTTTGGTCATACACCCAAATACACCAACTATTCTACACAAAGTATTGCGCTATACTCAAGATTTTTGCGGCACTTGCCACTTGCATGCATGTATGCATTATACAATAGCTCACTGATCCGGCCTACAAATACACAAATCCAACACATATACACACAAATCCGGCAATAGATACTCACTGGACCGGCATATTACTCACTAATCTTGCAACATGTTACTACAATCCGAACAGTACGAATATGCAAATAATCACTGTCAGGCATCAGCATGCAAAACCCCACCAAATCCGGCCACCTATGGCCTAAAACGAACCTAATCCGCCACAAACTCAATATTTTGGCGCAAAATGGCGAGATCTCAGACAAATATCATGGAATTTCGCTGCAAGAAAACGAGATATCATTACCTGATTTCGACGATACTCTTTGCCGACCAGGCGAAATCTCGGGTTGATGAACCGAGATTGAAGGGTTGAATTACCAGAGCACGGCGGATTTAGCCGGACGGCAAAGAGGTAAGTGTGGTATGTGTTGTGATCCAATCGAGTGAATGATGTAGGCCTGGGCATTCGGTTTATACGGTTTTTTCGGTTTTTGAAAAATTCGGTTTTTGAGTTCTACAAACCGAAACAGAACCAAATAGCCACAAAAACCAAACCGAATTAACCGAATTAATTCGGTTCGGTTAATTCGGTTATTCGGTCAACCGAATTTCCAACACACCGAAAACAACATGGACCAACTATCTTGATGCATGAACTACTTCATTACCTTTCAGATGGATGATGTGCACTTGAGCTAATACATTACAAGATTTCATTTTCGAAAACACCATAAGTTAATTAGATGCAGTAGAAATGCCAATTCCTGGCAACAAAGCAGCGGAGAGGAGACCCAAACTTCGACGCGAAGTGGTTCGAGCGAACCCTTCCTAATCCAATTTTCAGATTTTGGGGTTTGGAGATGGATTACTTGATTTCGGATTTGGGGGTTTGGGGATGGATTACTTGATTTGGGGATTCGGGAGAGAGGGAGCCATACCTCGGCGAGGAAGATGGAGAAGGTGGGGGGAGGGCTCGGCAGCAGCCTCGTCGTCGTATGAGGATGAGGAGTCGAGCAAGGGGGTGAGGGAGTACTCGGCGCAGCGGCAGGGACCACTAAGCACCTCCTCCTCGGGCTCCGACAACGTCAGCTCCTCGCGGGCGAAGGAGTACTCGGTCACCTTAGCCTCGTCGACGAGCTGCTCGTCGCAGGCGAGGTTGGACTCGAGGACGGAACCGAGGCACGATGACTCAGAGACCTTGATCTCCTCTGTCGCGCCGCCGATCACCTTGGAGCACTCGGAGGCCACGGGCCGTGCCTCATCCTTGTCCTGGCGCTGAGGCCTCTTCTTCGGGCGCTGCGCTGTGGCAAGAGAGTTGGAGGAGGTGGCGGAGATGAACTCGCTGTGGAAGCAGGCCCATCGCCGTCGCCGCACGAGGGGAGCTGGGTCTAGGGTTGGCAAATGGCATTGGGGAATGAGAGGATTGGGAAACGCTGAAACTGCGATGCGCCCGGTTGAGCCACTTAGGCATGTGCGATCGGTTTTTTTGGTAGATCGGTTTTTTCGGTTTTTGAGATTACAAAACCGAACTGTAAACCGAAAACCGAATAGAGCTAGAATAAAAACCGAACCGCAAACCGAAACCCGAAAAAACCAAAATAATCGGTTTATTCGGTTCGGTTCGGTTCGGTTTTTCGGTTTCGGTTTAAAAGTGCCCAGCCCTAGAATGATGGGTATTAAAAAAGAGTATGATGTTAGCACATAAAATCATTTACTCCTCAATGCTAATAGTCATAAGCAGACCTAGCTCAGCTGGTAAAGTTCTAGTCTTGCAGACATGAGGTCTCGGTTCAAGTCTAGCCATCATTTTTTTGCAAGTTTTTTATTTGCATGGTTCGAGCATGCAAAAATTATAAAAAATTTGTGAATAGTCGTGAAGCATATGTACTGTTCTCATAAAATTTTTAGATCATGATCCTAAGGAAATTTTTAAGCTCCCACAAAAAAATTAGCTCATGGTCAAACTCGACAAATTTTTTAAAATTCCGACACGTTTACTACTCATTTATGCACATAATAAAATAAAGTTAAAATATTTTAAATTTTTTTTATATGATCCTATACTTCAGAAGATGGTACCATAAATTTTTCATAGCATGATAATGCTTGTACCATTTTATAAAAATCCAACAGTATTTCTACCGAAATTTTAAAATGTCTTAAAAATGGTTTTTCGACAAATTCTCACGAAAGATCACTTTGTTAAGCGTTATTGACCCAATTCGGATCAAATCCGGTCATAAAAAACGAATATCCAGGTCTAGCGAGATCTCGCCGAAAAAAACGAGATCAAATTTTCCGATCCGGCCGACATTCCTACAAACTGCCTAGGTCCAAAAACCGAGATCTCGCAAAATTCCGGTCAGATTTTTATCCTTGACACCATCACATATATCACTTTATTCTGCAGCAGACTGGTTGCTTTTCGGGAAGTTCCGTACTAAACACGAGTTGGTCACGAGAAGGTCCGCGTGTTTACATAGTTTTATCAGGACAAGTCTCCAAATCGTCATTCAAAACTGTAGATAGGAAATTACAAAAAATAAATGCAAGTAAAATACTAACAATCAGTCATCCCTCCACTCAAACTGGCAATCTTCTTTACAACACTTGTAAAATGTCGTCATTGGCTCATCAGCTGATCGAATCTGCATCTGCTTGTAGTATGCTTCTCCATTGTGGCACCTTGGGCATGTAGCTGAAAAGCAAGTTTACTTGATGTACTCAGAGAAATATGGCTAGGCAGAATATGTATTCAGCTCCAGGTCATTAATGTAGTCAGTGCTTAGCATTTTTGTATACTGCTTAACCATGTTTAAGAGAAAATTTTCCTTTATGTGGCTATAGTCATTAGTGAATATATATTGTGTCAAAAGAGATGTTATCATAATAAGGTCCGCTAAATTGATTTCAAGCAAACCTTGGAAAATTGATTTTTCATTCCACTGACAAAGATCAATTGCAGCCTATTAGGTCATCACACTAGACAATCTAAACAATCCAGCATAAAAGCGCAAAAAAAAAAAACACTGATGTTATGACTACCATTTGTTTTGGCAATCATGTATGCATCTATAACGTGCTGCTACCTTAGTAACAAGGTAGTAACACCGATAATAATTAGCAACAAGTCAATCTAATACTCTCCTAATAAAAATGTGTCGAACATCCCAGAATGAATATTTCCTACTACACGATAATGTTTCTTCTTGGTATTTGACTCATACCTGATGTGATTCATGTTTGAAAGATAAAAGAAATAGATTAAGCAAGGACCATATCATACTTCCAAACTAACATTAATTGCGAAACAAGTTTGACCTTTTCTCGGTCATTTTCATCTAATTTTTTTTTTTATAAACAAGTGATCTCATTTGCTTTACCTACCAAAACTAAAGAAAGCAGGAAGGTATTTATATAGCACATCCAAATACACTGGACTCTTGGTAATTTACTCAGAAATGCAATTCATCAAAAGAAGGACGCGAAGAAAAAAAATCCCGGTTACTTGTACAAAAAAAAAAGATCAACTCTTCTGCGAACAAAATTTCCCAAGGAATTTATGACACAAAAACGGATCTTTCGCTCAATGCTAACCTTTTAGATAAATACTGCAAGAACAAAAACGATCCACAATCTATAGATTGCGCAGAGTTGAATAGGGGAGTAAACAAACAGAACAATTGATGATCCATCCCGATAGCTCAACAAAAAAGAAGGGTGAAGAGCTCACTGGCGGTCTTGGGGGCAAACTTCATGGCGTCGGCGCCGCTGAAGATGGGCTCCACCTCCTTCTTCACCAGCCTCGCCTTCTTCACGATCTGCGCCCCTCACGGAAGCAAAGCCACCAAGCGGGTCACACCAACTCATCGGCTCAACAAGGGGCGGAAGAGGCGAAGGACAGACCTTGTTTTTGATGGGGCAGACGTAGGGGCAGGTGGGGCAGAAGAGGCGCAGGCGGTGGCCGCCGGTGGCCGGCTGGATCTGCAGCAGCATCCCGCACGCCGGGCAGAACTCCATCGCCGCTTGCCGCCCTGCCCTTTCTGCCGCTGCGCTCCGTTTGTCTGCACCGCGCCGCGTATAACCCACAGGGCCAGTATTAGGTTTGGGCTTGGTCTGGATCGTTTGGACGGCGGTGGGCTGCAGTTGATGAAATTGCCGTACGTCTCTCAGTCCCACGATCAAGGCCTCGTTTCTAACCGCGGATTTTTCCGCAGTTCTTTTTTTTTTAAATCGGTTTGTGGTTTCTTTTTTTGATAAATCTTTTTCCACAGTTCCACGAGAACTGAACTGAGTGTCTATGAAATTTCAGTGTTCGAAATAAGGTATTAGTATTTAATTTGGTTTTTGGGCGTGAATGAATGTACAGGGTATCGCTTCAAAAAAATCGGGGTGTGACAAGGTTCGTCCACGGAGGGTGAGCTGGGGGCCTAAGATCAAGCCGAAAGGTGAAATTTATTTTCTTTTGAAAGAAATCGGTAGATGTGGTGAGATAGATTTTCATTGACACGATAAACCTTTGTTATCCTTCTTTCTCTATTTGTAAAACATGAAAAAGACAAATTAGGCATCAACAATAATTTATCACTATTTCTTTTCACCGCTTGAAATGTTCATTTATTACTAGTGATTTTTTTCTAGCTACGCAAGATTCACACTTGTACATGAACGTACATGTACCTCCCTCACCGTTGGACTTCGCTCCAAAACTCGTGCCCCTCTCTCTTTTTGGAATAATTGATTATTCATCCTTATTTACTTGTATCATTGAGTATTTATCTTATTTATTTCACTAACATACAGACACTGCACCAATTAAAACGAGACAAATGATTAATTCTCCCTTCTCTGCCCCAAAGCCGCGCCACCCTCGCGGTATGCGTAATGCGAAGACACGCTACCGACTCCGAAAACCATGACGGAGCTGGGAGAGGACAGGAGGATGAGGTATGGCACGAATCTTAAAGCCAGTCCAATGGCACCGCAGGTAGATGCATGGACGTCTCTGTAACGAGCGGCAGGGAGTAGAAGTATAAGAGTGTGTTGTTGATCCAATGGCTGTGAGCAAACGGTAATTGCTGTGTTGACTGTAGCGGTAAAAGCTTTTGTCGGTTTGAGGTAATTAGTTAGTTGGGGGAATCTGGTTTGGGTCTGGGAGAAAAGTACTTTACGGAGTCCTGTATGGGAGAGGGGGATATAGAATGAAGAAACAAAACTTCTCTCGTCTCTGCTTTTCTTCTGTTCTTCTTCTTCCTCTGGTTTCCTTTGCTTGCGTTGTCGACGATCTCACGTCTATCGGTAGCGGTGGGCTAGGGGACATAACAGTCTCTGTCTCCATCTACATGGTGGTTTTGCTTTTTCGCACCTTTTTCTTTGTTTTTGGTTACTGAACTAGGACCGGCCGGCCTTACACGATGTGATCGCATGCCCTAGTCGCAGCCCGGCCAGCGGCCATGTGCCAAGGGTCTTGCTCTGCTGCACCCTCACGTTCCTCTTCGTCATCCCCTTGCGCACTGTGCCACCGCTGCTGCCCCCGTGCCCTCCTCCTCCGTGGATGCAGCGCGCCTTGCGCTGTCGCGCTCCGTGCGGCTGATGCCTTCCACGCCAGCGTCGCTACCTGGCGCGCCCGTTGACCTCGGCCGTGGTTTCCGCCTAACCGAGAGGTTGATCTCTACAGCGACGTGATGCTCCGCCACGTGAGCTACCCAGATGATAGGCGCCGCGTACACGAAGTTCCTGCCGGGGTTCGGAGCTATCTCACATGGCAGCCTAGTAGTCAGGCTTACTGGGTTCCTCGAGTTCGCTGGCTTCACGATCAAGTCAGAGGAGTGAATTAAGTGCCGCTCGGTGGCGCCGGCCACGGAGGTACCGGCGACTGTGGCGTCCCGATGGGTGTGCAACGGGTGTTGATGAGCCGATCGACCTGGACCGCAAAAGAACGCATGCACACGCTGCACGTGCATCTCGCAGAGGTGCTAGCCATGCATTCATGTCCATGCATGGGCACCTTCGTCCGGCCGGTGCTGTGAGCGTGGACAGCAAGATGGGGAAGATGAACGTGGTGGAGCTCTAATGCACCCGGGACATCACTAATGGTGGATAACTTCCGCACGCTAGACAACAGCGGGTATATTCGTCTACAACAAAACCGCCAATGATCTTTTGGGTAGTGTAGATAGTGCATCGGAATACCCTACGGCTTATGTACATTCTTGTTGTTTTGACGATGCCCTTAATCCCAAGATTCATGAGGCATGCCCGTGACTTTGATGAGTGCTCGTAACTTAATTCATTTTAATTTTGTGATGCACAATCAATAGCTTTATGGTGCAATCAATGTGTTTTTGAAACTTTAATATGTACATATATGATGTACGGAATTGATATTATATTATGTATCACGATGCATGATTTCTTTGTTTGCAAATAATTTTAATCTATGACCTTTTGATGGGCGGTGGAGGTAAGTGGGGTGACGAGAACCGACTAGCAATTAGGAAGCAGGGGATGGACCTGACAGAAGAAGACAGTGATGGAAGGGGCATGCGATGCCACGGATGAAGAGGAAGTGGGCGGTGCTGACTAAGGAAGACGAGGCCCTAGTGGCGAGAGGCGGTAGCGGCAGTGGTGGCTGGCGCCGATGATCCAAGTGGCAAGCGGCGACACGCCGGAGGACGTAGGGGCAGCAGCTTAGGGCAGCTAGGGTTGGTTTGACAGGTTAGGGATGGAAAGAGTTTATATGATTTGGCAGCGTGGATCTAGGGTGTTGGATCTCCGTTCAACGGTTGAAAATTTCAACTGATTTGCAATGAATGATATGTAGACGATCCCAATAGTCTATGCACTTCTTTTGATATGTAGTTGGAATGGTTCTTTATGATATTTCGCAACAATAACATGCGGGAATTCAGCTAGTATAAGTAAACGCTTACACTCGTGCGTTCGATCATCACGTCTGTCCACAGTAAAGAAACCACCCCCTCACACATTTTCACCCTACCACCAGTAACTAAAAGTCTAAAATACAACAGGGTTGCCTAATTTTACAACTAAGAAACGATAAGGTTAACAGATGACAAAAACTATGGGGTCAACCTTGCAAGATGATTCCTCAACGTCTAAGCACAGACAGGCCGGCCCTCATGAGTCAGGAGTAAGGTGACAACATCACGCAGGCCTCTCACCATCTGATACAACAGGCTTCTGCGATGTAGTGCTTTGATCAACATCTATAGGTGCGTTTGCTCTGGGAGGCGATGGCGGCTGCACCTCAACATCGGGATAAGCAGCCTTGTACCTTGCCCTCAACCCTTCATCGACAAGCCTTACTCCATTTAACTGGTTACCCAAAGAAAGCCATCTGAGCAAAAAATGTAAAAGGTAAGTACGTTAGTATCTAGTCTGAATGCAAATGAAAACTTAGGAGGGAAGGAGCCAATAACTAGTGCGCACCCAGCTTGAGTATTATGCATTCTTGCAAAAAGTTCCAGCTTCCTTGTCCTTGGGCTTATCCGTTCTAGCATGGGGTACATCTGCACAACAAAACAGATTTTGAATCATGCATACTATTCTTGAAATGAGATCGATCAGAAGAAAATAAAATCTAAGGTTTTTCAGCTGTGTGGTTTTTATTAGAAGTGAGTAAATGCATGTTTATTGCAGGAAAGGCAAAACCGTTATGAATCTCTAGGTAGAAATAGCATTCAGGCAATGCTTTTGTAAGCCACATCTAGCTACACAGAAGCAACTAAAGAGGCATCACTTTTTCTGGACCAACTAGTATGAACCATTGATCTGGGTGTATTACCTCATCAGGTTTTCTGCTTGTTTCACGGACTTCGGCAACAATAACATCAGTGTCTATGTTTCTGTTCACCAAAGGGTTTCCTTTTATTCCAACAAGACAATGTTCTTTACTGTGATTCAACCAATGACCAGTGCGGCCAGTTCGAATAATACGTTGAAGTTGATTGGTCTTCACCCAAATAATTTCCTCAACACGCTTGTAACCCCAGAGCTCCAAACTGAAGAATAAAAAGGAGTTATAGTGGATCACTAAAAAAACTGTATTCCAAAAATTCAGAAACTCTGATATTCAGAGAAAATAAAATAAAATTGCACCCTGGACAGTGGGCACTAAAGAGTAAAGAAAGAATATATAAAAAATACAGAATATGATGGCACATATCATTTGTCGGGTTACAAGCATGAAGCATGAACAAAAGCCATTCAATTGTCCATAGATTTCATTGGAGTAAAAAAACATTTTAAGTGCTAAATAATTCTTCATTCCCCAGGTAACATTGCTGACGAAAAAATAAAGGTTTGAAAACTTACCACTCCCGACCAAGTTCCATGGCACGGCCAGTGACCCATAAGAAAATCAAACCATCAGTTTGTAAAGCTGGAACATTAAGAGTCCTCATTTCATCGTCAGCCATTGTGCCATATGGCAGTTCCATATGAATATCCCAAGGGGGGTCAGCCATAATTACTCCAAACTGTCCTAAGATGTCCATTCTGAAGTTTCGAATGTCACAGTTTATCCATTGAGCTTCTCCAAGCTCTATTTCTGAACAATATTCAGCTCTCTGGGGCTTTATTTGCCTAAGGGGAGCAAGGGCACCGGCCATCATTGGAGGTATATCTGGTGTTTGATCAAGCTCGTAGTGGACATACTTGCAAGTCTACAAATTGTAGGATACATGTAAGATATAAACAGGTGCATGACAAGAGATTAAAATAAAAAGGCTGTATGCCTGTATGGCCAACCTTTGTGTGACGGCAAGTGTCCAGAAAAGAGCAATCTCCAAGGTTTGTATCAGTATGTGGAGCAATAATACGGCGAAAGTGAACCTGCTCAAAGGGAAAGAAAAAGTTGCATACTGACTATCATTAATAGCTAAAAACCATGTACCAAAACAAATAAAGTATTCAATCATAGTACCAAGAAAAAATATACAAAGATTTTAAAATGAAGAGATCATATGGCGTTATATTGGCATCGGTGAACTCAACAAATATTTAACAACTATCTTATTTTTCAAGTTAGCCATGTGTTGAGGACAACTCAAGAAACAAAACACACGAGAGGTGACCGTTGGGCCAAGGGGACAAGGAGTCCAACCCCAGATCTAGGGCCTTGCCCCCACCGCCGCCATCCTCCTGCTCCCTCGCTGCCCTCCATCCGTGCCCACTTCTCCTCGCCGCCACCGCCCTCCACTCGTGCCTACCTCACCTTGCCGTCGGCCGTTGTTCCGGCGCCGGTGTGCAGCCTCGCCGCTGCAGCCCCCACGCTCCCACACCGGCGACACCCAATACTCGATGCTCGACGACACCCGACTTCCACACCAGCCGAAGAGCCACGCTGGCAGTCAGCCACCACGCCGCCAACCTCCTGTTCACCCCACCCGCAGCCAACCAGGAACTCCCTGCGACATCCCATCCTTTGTCTCTCTATCCATGCCCTTCAAGTGTTGAATGAATTGCCCTGGTCAAGTTTCAGCATGAGCATGAGCAACTTGGGAGGAGCGATGCCTAAGGATGAAGATGGTGGTTGGATTCAGGTTTGCAGAAAAGGACGACGAAGCTCTTCATCGGCTTCTCCTCTGCAGCCTTCGCAAGTGCACAAGATGACTTCCAAGGCTCCACAGCCACCTTCCCGACTTACTGGCAGGTGCTTCAATTGATTCTCTACAGGACATAGGGTGGCAGATTGCAGGGATCCTCTCTGCTGTCTTCGCTGCTGGGGCTTTGGTCATTTTGCCCGTTGGTGTCCTCGGAGTGGTCGTCCCTGCTTATGCCGCTGGTCTGTTGCCAATGCCATGCACTCTACCACCGCCTCCTTCATGGAGAGCTTCTTATTGTCCCTTGAAGCAGAGTGCAGCATTCCTTCCAGATGGGGATTCAACCCTAGGGGGTGGCTTCCTTCCGGGAAAGAATAAAGCCTCCCCCTCGAGACGGTGCTTGGTGTCTGTGTCTTTCGATGGACTTTATTCACCGATCTCTGCAGCAGATGTTGCTCATGCAGTCTGTGACAAGATTCACATCCCGCTCGACGCGTCACTGACTCACTGTGGAGGTCTTTTAAAATCAGGGCATCGGCGAAAGTGCTGTTGATCGAACCCCTTCGGGGTCTTGTTTCCCCATCGGTTCTAGTGAATTAGTTCATAAATCTCCTCTCGACATTGCCAATCCACATCTTCATACGGATGACCTAGCAATCTAGCATCATCTAAATTGGAGGGTGAGACAGTAGCACCACTAACCAAGCAACAACCAGGTTGGATTTGCCTCCAGTAGTTCCTTGCAAGCGAGCGCATTCTGAAGATGAGGCTTTCTTGGGGGATTCAAACGTAGGTGACCCAAAACCCCAGGAGGATGCTTCCATGTTGGAGCTTATAGTACCCATCAGGGATGCTAAATCTGAGGCTGCCTTAATTGCTGACGAAGAGTATTTGGACAAGGTGAACGCTTTGGAGAGTGCCATTGCGGTGGATTGTTCTTTTCAGCCTCTCGCGTTCTCAAGCCAGCAAGAATTGCCTAGCAGTTATCTTCAGCACAAGGAGCAAACATTCGAGCAACCAGCAGATTCCAGCCCTACGCTGGATCCCCCTCCCAAGTTGAAGCATTCACGGATTAAGCCATCATCTCAGGAGCTTGCCTCTCATGCGTCACTTCCACGTCTGACTTCCAAAGCTAGAGTGAGAAAGAGCAATGTAAAGTTGCTGAAGAACTTGGGCATCATTGGGAAGGATGGCAAGACTGATGAAGTTGTGATGAGGGCTACGCGAAGTGCTTAAAGGGGATGTTCTCACACTGTTCTTTAAAATTGCTTGCATGCTCAGATGGTGCCTTATGGGACGTTGTTGCTGGTATTTCTAAGGCGGTAACTTAGACTTTATTATCCTTCGAGGTGGTTGCCTTTTTTAGGGAGTAGCTTGGTGTAGCCCTTGGTCTCTTGGTGTTTGTTGTAGCATGGGTGGTGTTTGGTGTCTTCTTTTGGGATGCGTTTGGTTGCCTAGATGAGGTTGGATGGGATATGACCATCCAGCTTGGATAGGATGAAGCCATCCAGGTGGCTATTTGGTTAGGTGGATAGGGATGAGCCAATTTTGTTTGGTTGGATGGATGAGAATGGATAAGATGAGTCAACTTTTTGTTTGGTTGGATAGATGGGCTAGTTGTAATCAAGATTTTGAATTTCGGTTCGAATTTTTTGGATAAAATTTGACCGAAATTTGAATTTTCGGACAAAATTTGACCAAATTTTAATTTTCGGACAGAATTTGACTTTTGGATTTTCGGACAATATTTGACCAAGTACACTTCGGCGAAATTTGAATTTGACCAAGTATACCTCTTCATGCAACAAACTGGATGAGCCGTCCGGCCTTTTTTTTGAGATAACTCTATCCAGCATCTTGAGGGAATATTCCAAAACAGGATAACCATATCTCATCCATCCACTCGTCCAAGCAAATGGATGACTCCAAATCCATGGATGGCAATATCTCATCTACCCAACCAAACACCACCTTGGTTGAGTCCTTTGGGATGGGTGTTTTAAGGCTTATGGTGTCTCCCCTCTGGGGGTCAGTGTTTGTCTTGTCTTCTTGAAATGAATGGCAGAGGTCCTGCCCTTGGTTTTAAAAAAAATACAGACATGTGTTGAGTAAGAACTAATTTAACTTGCTTCACCATATATAATAATTCTATTTGCTTTGCCAAAACTATTTGCCAGAAAGTGCAGAAAGCATTGCCCGTGTGTCCTGACATGGACTTAAGCAAAAAAAAAATGGCAGCTATGATTATACCCTCCCAGATCAGTCTGAATTTTGCGAAACAGAAAGAAGCTAAAGAATAAATTTCACATAATATGTTAATTAACTAGATAACTCCAGTTTTACAGGAAGAATAATTGTGGCTAAGAACTTTGTGTCATTAGACAAACTGCAATGTAAGGAAGTAATTGCATTAAATATACCAGATGGATTTTTCCTTAAAAGCAAAAAAAATATGAGGAAGTATACACTGAGTAGGCAAAATGAGTGTAAGAACATCAATGCTGACCTTATCACAGGCAACAAAGGAACCAGATTGGCGTCGGCAATCTTCTTTAGTTAAATTGGTGCAGTATTCCTTTAGCTGGGAACCACCCTTTGTTTTAAACTGCCAGAATACAAAACAAAGGTTCACAAAAAGAGATGTCAATTAAACAGTGAAAGATATGTCAGCCAAAATTGAATAATTAAGTTTGAATCATAGGATAACTTAATATGTAAAAATTATTAGAAGATAATGGTTTTGCAAAAGTTGACAATACATAGTTTATGCTGGAAGTGTTTAACAACATAAAACGATGTTGCTTTGTATTTCAAATTAATCAGGTGCAGCAACTAAATCAATTTATTTTGTCTCACAAGAAAAACTAAAGCAATCTATGATTAAATTGTTTAGCATAGCAGACCACTCGCAGTTATCATACTATAATTTCAACACTAACAATGCCTAAGGAAACCAGCTCATTTACTACTACGAGACTAACAGTATAAGACATCTACACCAACACCGAACAGTTCAACTCCAAAGCATCTCAAACTACATCCAACAGCAGCACTAGCTATCACGAGGTGAAGAAAAAGCAAACCTTTGCTGCTACAGCGGTCTCCCTTGCAGTGGGCCGGTGAATGAGATCCAGCAGCTCCTCCCCAGTCTTCGTGTTCTGCTTTTCTCTGTATGTCTTCTTATTCAGCAGCACCTCCAGGTCCTTTAAGTCGTCCTCCTCGGTCCTCTGCTTCTGCTGGGTCGGGCTAGGGCCCAAACCCCCGCCCATTGGGATAACTCCGCTTGGTCCCATGGACGGCCGCTGCAGCGGCATCAACCCTGGCGGCATCCTCTGCATCCCCGGCGTCGCCAGGCCCCTGGGCCGTGGGAACATCGGTGGCATTGAGTGCGCCCACATATCCTGTGGCGGCGGCTGCTGCTGCTGCGGTGGTCTTGGTATGATTGCACTGTTAGTATCGGTCTCAGAGGAGGCCGGCTGTGGAGTGGGCGGAGGTTGGAGTGGCGACAAAGTGGCGGATTCCCGTAGCTCTTTGAGGAGCTTGCTCCGGTCGATGGCCCAGACCATCGTCATCTGCTTGCCCCCAATCATGGCCTCCTCGATTTGCACGCCACCGCCGTCCTCCGCTATGCGGCGGAGGGCAAGGGCTACAGCGGCGGGAGCGGAGCCTCCGAGCTCCGCCGCTAGGTTAGAGAGAGCCACCCGCTCGGCCTCGCTGGAAGACGAGGATTCGTTCTGCAGGCGGCGCGCCAGCGCGGCGGCGTCGATCTCCGCGAAGGGGACGAGTTGGAGGAGGCAGCTGGCGACCATGGTGCGTACGGCGTCGACGCCACCTGGAGCAGCGCCGCCCGCGGCGGTGGCCGGGGAGGAGCCCGGCGAGGTCTTGCGGCGGGTGGAACGAGCCGGGTCGGGGGCAGCGCGGCGGTGGTGGGGCTTGAGGTTGGGGTGGTTCTGGGCGTGGCTAGCGTTGGGGTTCGGGATGGGGACGAAGGGGCGCCCGTTGAAGGCGGCGATGAGGCGGAGGGAGCGGTCGAGGGAGGGGACCAAGTCCGGGACAAGGTGCTGAAGGGAGGCGACGAGGCCGAGCTGCGCCTCGCGCCGGAAGGCGATGGCCTCCTCCAGGCTCCTGCACTGCTCGCGCATGGTGGCGAGGTCGTCCCCGCCGCCGCCGCCGGGGGCGACGTCGGCCTGGGTCTCCATTGCTGGTCGTAGAGAGGTCGAGGGATATGGGACTTCGGATCGAGCTCAATGCGGTGATTGTCAGCAGCTGAAACGTACAGACTGATGGGCTTGATTGGGCCTAGCCTGGTCAAATCTGTTAAATAGCTCGGCTCGTTGGAGAGCCCAACTGATTTCGGCGGCACGGACGGCGCCGAATGATCGAGGAGGAGCGGCGCGTGGCCCAACCCAATCCCAGTGGCAGCGCCGGAGCCGATTTGAGCCAGTTTGGCATTTGTGCGACCTGATCGCCTCCCGCGATTGGTATTTGAAAAGCTCTACGGAATCGTGTATGGTTCCCTGCAAACCATGGGACAGGAACGGCCGTTCAATCGTGCCACTGTAACTGCACATGGCCAAATGGGCGGCCCGATACGCTCGGCCCAATTAAAAACGGCATGATCAGTTTCGGTCCGACTAATAAACGGATCGTGCCGTGCCAGCCCACGTGCCGGAGAGGTGATCAAACACAACCCACGAAGTTAACGGGCCGTGTCATGCCGGCACGGGTCTGATGGGCCTAAACGGGTTGGGTCGGCCCGTTAGCCCGTTGTGCCAAACAAATTCAAAAAAATTAGAAAAAAATAAAAAGTAATAAAAAATGCAGAAAATTGGAAAAATTAGAATAACTAGAAAAAACTCTGGATTTTTTGGATTCTTTTCGAATTTTTTAATTCTCCAACAACTATAAAACGACTATTTTTCAAACTAAATAGGTTGTGCCTCCCTTAAACATACCGGGCCGCTCACGGGTCATGCCGTGCCGGCCCAAGCACGACACGAGCTCATGGGCCGTGCCGGCACAGCCCGTTTACGACTAGACCGTGCCATGCTCGAGCTGAGCCAACAGTATCGTGCCTCGGGCCGGTCCGTTTGACCATCTGTAACACGTATGGTAAAGCACGCTTTCGACTGTAATAGCTCATGAGCGATACTCTGTTGCTTATTCTTCCTCTCGCTCTCTCCGCTTAGGCTTCTAATGCGAGTGCATCGACCGGAATGCAGATGTAACCGACGTGTAGAACACTGCGAGCAAGTGCCCTCCTCCATGTCGCTCCTCCTCCCTGGTGGAGCCATCTCTGACACCTCTCCTCTCTGGCTCCACCCCTAGACCTACCTCTTAGAGTTCAAATGTGTTTCCCTCTATCATTTTTGTTCCTTTGCTTGATTGGTTTGCCAAAATTTAGTGAATTTGTTCTGCAAAGAAAACTTCTGTTCACCATTTCATTTTTTTGTTCGGCCAAATTCCGTATCAATATGTAGCTTGTTGTTGTTTTAGAATTTATGGATTATTTTCTTAGCGAAACATTCAATTTATCAGTTGTGGGTATTATTAGATAGACATGTGCTGATTTTGGTTACTTGCTAATTAATGGAAAAAATTGTATAACCAATGTTTAATCACTCCACAACTAATGCTGCAATGTGAAAATGTTTCATTTTTTGTGCCAAATTGATGATCTGTGTTTTATTAATAATATACTCCATGATTATCCATGGTTCCTATACTGAGAAATTTATACCATGCAACTTGACATCTAATAGCCTGGTATGTAGGCAGGAGGAATTCTTACTAGACACTCGATATAGCCTATAGGTGAGGTTTCAACTGCATATTTTCCCTTTGTTGCATGAAAAAATGAATGGCTTGAAACTTGTTTTCGAAATATGGAACTCTAAAATATTATGCCTTTTTCTGCTCATTTTTGTATTCTGTTGATACTGATTTTGTGTCTGTACAACCAAGAAAGCTAAAATCTTCTCCGTGGCTGGGACTGTAGGACGCGTGTTCTACATCTAACACCTTCTGCAGTAGCTCCTCACCTCTTTGTTTATTTTTTCATGTTCTAATACTACCTTTACTATATCCCGGAGAATCCCCGTGCTCAGGGCGTTTTGAGCCGGGGCGGCTCGGCTCGCGGCTCGAGCCGAGCTGGCCAAAAAAATTTTATATCCGGGTCCTTTTGTTAAAAAATTTTACGAATAGGTCTTTTTCGGGAAAATATATTACGATTGGGTCCTTTTTCCGAAAAAAGATTATAAATTACGTCCATGCCCTTTTAGCATTTTTAGGAGTAGCACTCGGGTCCTTTTTAGAAAAATCGAAATTACGTTCAGGTCCTTCTTATAAGAAAAAAACATATCTTTTTTTACTCATATGTGAAGCGCCAATCGTGCGTTTTGTCGATTTCCTAACGTGGACAGTGATGCCCGCGGCGTGGCAAGCCGCGCATAAATATCTAGTATATGATACTTGTAGGGGTAGGCAATGTAACTAGAGTAGTTGACGCCTACATGTCAACAACAAAGAGAAGCTCACGCAAAATCGGAAGCACATTTTTCTGTGTTCTCAAAGACACATGGACAGAAAAAAAAACATAGAAATAGTTGCTCATATTTTGTGCATATAAGCAGCTGCTAAGCTTCCAAAGATGATGTCTTATGTGTAGCATGTGAATTCACTTAGTGACAATTTAGAGTAACACAGATTACCGACCATGGATGATAAATTCTTTAGTTTGTAATGATGAGTTCGCTGAAATGTTTCTTGTAGAAAATTGTGATATATTACATGGCTAACTCCCAATCGATGAGCAATAAAATTGGTGGTAATACGTTCCATGCTTTCTTGTGTTTTGTGTATGCATATAGGTTCTCTTTTTAATCTTCCTTTACCAGTTACTACAATGTGTTTCATGAAGTTTCAAAAAGTTTCATGAGGTTTCAAAATTAAAGCTTGAAGCTTCATGAGGTTTCATTGAAGCTTGGAGTTTTACAAAGTTTCAAACATGATACTTGAAGTTTAATGACGTTTCAAAAATGAATCTCGTGGTTTAAAAACCAAAACTTCAAGTTTCATGAAGTTTCAAAACTGAAGCTTGTAGTTTCAAAAAGTTTCATGAAGTTTCAAAACTGGAACTTGGAGTTTTACGAGGTTTCAAAACCGAAGCTCAAAGTTGTAGTTTCTGAAAGCTTCATGAAGTTTCCAAAATGAAACTTGAAGTTTCATGAGGTTTCCAAAGTGAATCTTGTGGTTTCACAATCGAAACATCAAGTTTCATGAGATTTTATAACTAAAACCTGTAGTTTCTGAAAGTTTCAGGAAGCTTCAATAGTGAAACTTTTAGTTTCATGAGGTTTCAAAAGTGAATCTGTGGTTTCATAATCGAAGCTTCAAGTTTCATGAGGTTTCAAAAAACTGAAGCTTGTAGTTTTAAAAAGTTTCATGAAGTTCCAAAATTGAAACTTGAAGCTTTGTGATGTTTCAAAACTGAATCTTGTAGTTTCACAACTGAAGCTTCAAGTTTCATGAGTTTCCAAAAAATTGAAGCTTATATATAGTTTCAAAAAGTTTCCTAAGTTTCAAGACTGAAACTTGAAGCTTTGTGATATTTTAGAACCATGTTTGAAGTTTCATGAGGTTTCATCAGTGAAGATTGTAGTTTTAGGAAGTTTCATGAAGTTTCAAAATTGAAAGTTAGTTTCATGAAGTTTGAAAAGTGAATCTTGTCGTTTCACAACCCAAGCTTCAAGTTTCTTAAGGTTTAAAAATACTCAAGCATAGCTTAAAAATGTCTCATGAAGTTTCAAAACTAAAACTTGAAGTTTCTTGATGCTTCAAAACTAACTCATGTGGTTTGAAAAGCAAAACTTCAAATTTCATGAGGTTTTTCTTGTAGCTTCGCGAAGTTTCAGAGCTAATACTTGAAGTTTCATGAGGTTTTAAAAGTGGATTTTGCGGTATCAAAACTAAAACTTCAAGTTTCATGAGGTTTCACAACTGAAACGTGTTGTTTCAAAAGGTTTCATGAAGTTTCAAAATTGAAACTTGAAGTTTCATGATGCTTCAATGTGGTTTCAAAACCGAAGCTTCAAGTTTCATAAGATTTCATAACGGAAACTTATCATTTTAAAAGGCATGAAGTTAACTAACAACTACTTGAGCTTATCATTCTATAAGAAGGCAGATTACAATCCTTGTCCATGACAAAAACCCATGCATAACAACCATGTGGAGGAATTAGCAACCGTCTACACATCATGCACCGGGAACATATTCTTTCTAGAAATTAATCTTAATGTTTTATGCTGCAAAATTGGAGCAAGTTCGAGAAGCCATGCATTGGAGTGTATATAAAGCCATTGTATAAACAAAAACTTCATGAACAAAACCATCCAAGCATTTTGTCAACACATTACGAGTAATAACCATGAAACTGTAGCTAGGCCTAGAAAACGAAACTTGGAGGCCTAGAAAGGTTTAGTGACGAGAATGGCCTGAGATGAGGATTCTAGCTCCTGCCCATGTCCATGTGTAAAAGGATAGCGATGAGGGCTACCAGCAGCGGCGGAGCCAGGATTTTGCTAAGTCTCGGGTCGAAAACTAAACGGTAATAACTAACACCAAATACTATCCATACCGAAGTACAACAAAAAGCAAGACATTGAACAAAAGAATTGAGATCCTCCTGAATTCAGGAACCTAGAATCGATGTTTATCTCTTACTATCAATGCTGGAAAAACTTGGAATCAACAAACTAACTATTCTATGTCAAGCTTCTTAGATCAAGAACATTGTGCTTAACTAATGGAGCCAAGTCAAACTAATATGTCAGTATCAAGAATAAAGGTTTTTGGATCAAGAGCACTCACTATCTATGCCATCGAGCTGATTCACGCAGTCAACGAATCGCATGTGCAGGTCCTGCATCCACCGGATCCACCGGACACAAAATAAAATAGCAATGTCTTCAACCTCTTCATCATGTATTTCTATTACATCAAATTGAATCACACATATATTGTGAGGTCAACAAGAATATTTTTAGATGTAAACATAAGCATTCAAGGATCAAGATAAATGGGTGGATGCCATGGAAAATCACTTATGTATTTTGAATCAAAGATGTATTGTATTCTGATCTGAATTCTTGTTGAATTCCCAGTGAGGCCAATTCTGAAAATTGCTTCAGTGAAGCAAATTCTGAAGATTGCTTAGCCAAACCTTCTGAGAGTTTTTCTGATCTGAATTATCAGCATGATAAACCGTTTTAGCAATTCTCCGTAGCATTTGCTTCATCGCAAGTTCCCTTGACATCTTTGATCTGCAGAATTCTTCGAATCCAGCTAGCTCTCAGGTGTTTCTTTGGGTGATTGTTTCATAAAAACCTATTCTCAATTTGTCATAAAAAGTATGTTAATTACCAAATCAGAATTAGAAAATTCGTCCAGACCAAATTCAGGACATCAGTTTCAAACAAAAATGCAAGATCGAGTAAAAGAAACAGACGAGGAAAACCAAGATCCAGAGAAGTTACAATAACGAGCAAAGAAATCTTTACTCAATTGCATCTGAAGACGTATTTAAGAACGCCAAATGGAGATGACAAGAACCATCCTGTTGCTGAATCTAACCGAAATACATGCATTGCATAATTGCAATGAACTTTCTTGAACCACAGAAGGCAATTAACATCAAAATTCTCCCCCACGCACAGTAGAATCCATGTAAGCAACAAGTACTTCATGGTTCAAGAACGCATGCCCAAGCAATTCCTGTAGAACTATTCCCGAAAAATCCCAAACCAAGTGCACCCAAAGTTTGGCGACGCTAGAGGCAGAGGGGTTCGATCTGGTGGGTGCGGGGCCAGGGCTGGCAGTGGCGGGGCTGGAGGCAGCGGGGTGGGGCTCGAGGCGGCGAGGTTGGAGTCGGCGGATGCAGGGCTGGAGGCGACGGGGCCGAGGTTAGACGTACTGATGGCGCTGGAGGCGACGACGTTGGAGGAGGCGGGCGTAGGACTAGAGGTTACCGGGCTGGAGACCATGGGGGCGACGCTAGAGGTGGCCAGGGACTGGAGGCGGCGAGCGCAGAGGCGGCCGGAGGCGCGGGCCGGGACTTCGCGGTCGGGCGGGAGGAATGGGATGACCGGGACTGGGCCGGGATGCCGGTTCAACTGGACAAGTCACAGTACTAGGCCTCGGGCCCAAATTAGATATAAACAGTAATTTACATTGCTATTTGGGCTAGGCCTCAGGCCCAGGCCCCAGTGGCCCGAGACCCAGCTCCGCCCCTGGCTACCAGTGACCTCTACACGCGATGCAGGCGGACGATGAGGTCGGTGCGCAGAGAAGGATGGCAACAAGGTTTCGCGTGTGATGGAGGCTGGTGACGAGGTCTAAGTGGGGTGTTGCATGTACACGCGGAGTGTGGCGGAGGAGGTCGGCGATGCCTAACCTGCTCCTGTGCGCGCAACCGAGGACACAGGAATTGCGTGGGAGCAGGTTGATGAGGATGACTCACGTGATAGGCTTGGCGAGTCATCCCATTGAAGGGGAATAGACGACCGATTGACCGAACCCTATCCCGTTTCACGTGTGGTGGGCGTTATAGTGAGGCATAGCTGCATCCCGCGTTGAAGGCCCCAATCCCGCACTCACTTAGCTTGTTGATGCCTCCTGTGCCGCACACCTATGCGGCCTCGTTGTACGTAGTCACCACCCTGCCAGGGAGTAGGGTGGAACGCGTCAGTATAAATATGAGACTCTCCCGATCAACGTGACCACGGATCGTCCTAGCAGCAAGCTCACGTTAGTATGTTAGCCACACGCGCGATCGACCGCTCCGCCGGCCGGGATCGGAGGAAAGGTGAGGTGGGCTTGTCACTTGTTATTCCTCGTGATCATAGCATCGCAGGCCGGGAATGTGTTTCAATATATACCTTATATTAAAGTGGAGAGGAATGGAGAGTAAGCACAACCGACATGTCAGCATCCCTCGCGGAAAGGTCCTTCGGTAAATTTGAAATTACGTTTAGGTCCTTCGATCGGTTTTTAATAGAAAGGATCCGAAAAAAACCAAAATAATGTTTAGGTCCCTCTATGGTTTACGTTCAGATCCTCCCAGCGGTTTTTAACAAAATGAACCCGAAGAAAATCAAAATTGTTCGTGGTGTCATACCTTTTTTTTGTATGTAACCGTCGTACCAAGTTTCACACCGCATAAAGAGGACCCGTGGTGCCGCAAATTTGACGATGGCTCCGTGGTTTTCTCCCAAAAAAATTCACAGATTCGCCGACGATTTATAGCAATCTATGGATTCGCCAACGGCTCCTAGCAACCCCTTTTTTAAAAAAAACAAGAAAACCGAATTTACGCAAAAAAAAATTACGTTTAGGTACCTTTGCGGTTTTCTCCCAAAACAAATTCCACAGACCCACTTTTTTAAAAGAAAAACCAGAAAAATCGAAATTACGCAAGCACATTTTTAGAAAACTCCTAAAAAAACGAAAATATGTTTATATCCTTATACCTTTTTTTCGTAAGTAACCGTCGGACCAAGTTTCGCACTGCACAGAGAGGACCCATGGTGCCATAAATTTGCCGATAGCTCCTGGCTAGCACATTAAAAAACCCGAGAAAAAATGAATCCCTGTTTACGTCCTCATACCCTTTTTTCAAAAATATCCATCGGGCCAAACTTCGGACGACGCAGCGTCGCGCGACCAAATTTTTCACAGCGTAGTGTAGCGCGCAACCCTGGCTTCCTTTTTTTTCATAAATAACCGTCGGACCAAATTTCGTACGGCACAACGTCGTGCGACCAAATTTCGCATGGCGCAGCGTAGCGCGCGACCTTGACTAGTTTGTGAAAGACCGAGATGGCGACCAGCCGACTAGAGGGGGGGTGAATGGTCCCAAAATAAATTTTCCCACGTCTTGGACAAATACTATCCAAAGACTCAATACTGCTTGTAAAGAACAGAGATTAGAAAAACACAAGCAGTGTTCAGAAAACAGCACGACTCCAAAAGTCAATCTGTGATCTTGGCTTGCTCATGAGATTCTAATGATCAAGATAGACTTGAATGCCTTCTCACAAGTCACAGCAAGCAAGATATCACAGGAGTAAACACCAAAACTCGATCAATTAAGAATTCATTATGAAGGAACAAAAGATCGGTTTCTTTGCAGAACTTGAACCAGGGTTGCCTAGAGGATTTGGATATGTTCTGAGTGAAGATTCATCCAATCAATCTCTCATCCTTGTCAACAAGAACCAGAAGCAAATCAAAACTAAAGAACTGCAAGTCACACGTTTTACACACTTCAAGAACACACAGATTTACAACTTGCAACAAGAACAGAAGGATTGCCTAAATGATTGAAAGCATCGAATCAAGAGAAGAGTTCATCAACCATGAAGTTCAACAAAGATTCAATAGCATGTAGAAGGAGATGAGGCAAATCCAAAATACGTAAAATAAATTGCAAGTAAGTAAATGCGGAATTTAGATAGCAGAATTTAAGTGCGTAATGTAAATGCGTAAAGGAAATGAAACTAGAACATAAATGAAGAACATTTCATTTCTAGAAGGGAGGTTTACAAAGCCTCACAACAAAGTGGGCAAAACTCAAATGAGCACAGAAAACCTCGGAACCTTCAAAGAGGGAGGTGCCCTACCCTCTATTTATAGTGACTGGGATCAATTCCCACCCTTGGATGTCTTGCTTCAATCCTAAGCCAACTTCCAAGAGCTAGGATTTGATCCTTACACATCACTCTCAACAACTCTCAACTACACTCGGTACTTTCTTAGTACACTGTGAACAAGCTACACTTTATCCACTACTTTATCTTCCAGAACTGCAACCCTACAGCTCTCCTTGATCCAAGTAGTGATAAGCTAGCTTCTCCACTGATCTCTTGTCTCTTGGAACTGCACCGACTTCATCTCCGGCCATCTTCCGGCGAACTTCCAGCCAACTTGAACCTCCGACCATCCCATGCCTAGTTCCAGTCTCCCTTCGCCTCACCATGACCACCAAATGAAGTCCTACATTCACAAAGACAAGAAATCCCTTCTTGGTTCCACCATTAACCCATCACAACAATTCGATCACGAGTTAGGGTTAGAAAAGAAAAACCAAAAACGGACCAAAACATTTCAACCAAATGCAGACAAGCTGTTTTCAATACAGCAGGATCTTCTCAATTTGTTATGATTTTATATGTTGTTCTACTGAAAATCTTGTCAACATGAAAAAGTTGTGTTTCGAAATTATCTACAACTTTCATGTAGAACACATAATTTTTCGAGCACGAGAAGACCCTCAAAAATGCATATTACTGCACGCTGGAAAATTGGTCCGTAGTACACGTGAGAAACTCTGTTAACTTTCCCGATTTTATATGATTTTCTATGTTGCTCAAATGAAAAACTTGTCAACATGAAAATGTTGTGTTTCGAAATTATCTACAACTTTTATGTAGAACACATAATTTTTTGAGCAAGGGAAAACCTTCAAAAGTGTATATTACTTCACATAGGTAAATTTGGTCCGTAGTACACATGAGTACCATCGCGATTTGGTCCGACATACATATGAGAATCACAAAAATTTGGTCCGTAGTACACATGAGTACCATCGCGATTTGGTCCGACAAACATATGAGAATCACAAAAATTTGGTCCGTAGTACACATGAGTACCATCGCGATTTGGTCCGACATACATATGAGAATCACAAAAATTTGGTCCGGCCAACACATGAAGATCATAAAAATTTGGTCCGGCCAACACATGAAGATCATAAAAATTTGGTCCGGCCTACACATGAAGATCATAAAAATTTGGTCCGGCCAACACATGAAGATCATAAAAATTTGGTCCGGCCAACACATGAAGATCATAAAAATTTGATCCGGCCAACACATGAAACTCTCAGAAATTTGGTCCGACGCACATGCAACTTCCAACTTGAAATCAAATTAAAAACCAAACTCAAATCTAAGCTATCTTAGATCACATAAAGTCAAATACTCATCACAAACATGGATGGACCTCCACATGGTCCTTCAGTTTGTTTTATTGCTAATCCATGCATGCGATTGTTTCAGCTGTCATTGATTGGAGGCGAGGCTGACTGACTCGGTTGAGTAGTGGCGAAGCCAGCATGAAAATTGAGAAAGGGCTCGTAGTGTTAAGCTAACTTAAAATAAACATAGAAAATATAGTCTCGTGCAATTAAAAATCCTACTATTATTAGTGAATAGAGGCTTGAATTCAAGAAAGCATAAAATGAATTGCTATATTGATTGGTTTGAAGTTGTTAACATGCATAAAAGGATTAATCATAGCAAACATACTACTTTTCGTTTAGTCTCTAGTTCTTCCATAAACACTTGTTTTTCATAGCTAGCGGTTGTTTTCTCTAATTCTCTGACGTTTTTCATAGCTAGCGGTTGTTTTCTCTAATTCTCTGACTCCACATGAGTTTTCTCATTGTGGAAAATAAGTAAATAGAATGATAATCAAAATTCTCGTAATATGGCTAATAAAGAAATGCTAAGCCATGGGATAGAGGAAAAACTGATGGTTCAATCTTCAAGTTTGTATAGGGCATCCTTGATAAACTAGTATCAACAAGTATAAAATCATACATATAAGCGAGAACATGCACGGCAGGCACATAGTGAATGTAATATCCTAACTCATTAATGTAAAGGCCTATATAGCCTATGTGTTGTAGTGGTGGGATCAGTCTCATATTGCTCATGTAAAGTGAGATGCAGTAGTATATAATACATATTAGGTTTAACCCTTTTATATGAAGTGAGGATAAAAATATAAACGAGTAGTTATGTACACAAGCCTGCCTCACACTGGACTAAGTTTTGAGCAGATTTAAGACTACTTATAAATGCTCCTCGGCCACCGGCTTCCCCGCTCCTCGATGGTCGCCAGATTCCCAGTCCCTCGCGGTTCGTCGAACAGCCAGCCCGCCGTCACCCGCCGCCAGACTTCCCCACGCCTCGCCGAAGGCTAGGGTTTCTCCTCTCGATGTACAGCTCTCTGTCCTCTCTTTGTTTCAGTGTTAGCGTCTTGGCGATGTGGGCATATGGTGCTTTGCCCTTGCGCCTGGCCCTGGACCTTGTGGGCTTCGGTGCCAGAGCAAGCCAAGCAAGCTCTAGACTAGCAGCCATAGCTTCTTCCCCAATCCTAGCAAGCATTATAGATGATGGGCACCGGGCCAACGGCGGAGGGTGGGCTTGAGCCCTATTAAGACCTGGTGGATTCGCCCCTGCAGCTGAGAGGACTCGACTGTGCTACAGGTATATAGCAAGCGCTACTGTTGGCGTTCATAACATCGATCAAACCTACACTGATTTATACTAACATATATTGCGTACACTTATTATCAGGTATTCAGATCAGATGGATGATCGTAATCAGGGGTGCCTAATTCAAAAACCAATCTAGCTAGTTTCTATACAAGTGTTGGAAAACTACGCTGTCATCTGTATCACTTTCGGTCGGTTAGATACAGAAACTTGAGTTAATTGCCGTACGATCACCAAACTGCATAGGTACGTGTCCCCTCCTGGAGAACTTCAGCATTCAGCAGCAAGAGCAACTCTATTGAAACAGAAATAACCTGAAACAGATTGGTGCACAAGTAGCTGCAAGTCTTCAAGGACATTTCCATAATTCTATTGAATGTACAGGCCTACTGCATATTGTCAAATCAGCAAAATTCAAACATTTTTAGTAAAGCAACCAAGCGAGAGATCGCTGGTTCGCAGAGAGACAGACAGAGAGATTCTGACGAACAATTTTACAAAGAAACCATTTTGATACAAATACATGGTGCATATAGAATAACTAGAACCATAAAATCTAAGCAGATTCTTCCGCAAGATGAGGTATATTCTGATAATCATGCATAACAGTGTATATTTTTTCCCTCCTTTTTGCTGGCGTGAAAATATTACGAAGGATGAAGATTGTCAAATAGTCTGCACAATCCTTCTACGCCGTTTATCAACTAATTATAGCTTGTAGATAAAATATCGTTAATCACAAAAATAAAAAGATCTCATGACCAAATTACTAAGTCGATACAGGTCATGCATGCACTACACTTGATTATGGAGTACGGCTAACTGAAGCAACCCATAGTTCATAAAGCTCACTAGCTAGGATCACGCGCTACGCTGCGTCGTGCGAAATTTCGACGCGTGACGTTGTGACGTGCGAAATTCAGAAAATTCGGTCGTGCGATGTTGCGCTGTGCAAAATCCTATTTTTTTTTTTAAAAAATTATCGGTGAAGGAAGAAAACCGTCGGCAAATGGGTCGTGAACTATTTCAAAATTTTTCGGGTCCATTTTGTTAAAAAACCGACTGAAGGACCCGAGCGTAATTTTAAATTTTACTGAGGGGCTTTTTCACTCAAATGGTGAGGTGGCACTCCTGGGCAGTCGGGAATTCCTCCCCTCTTAATATAAGGTATTTTTTCAAGGACCCGACGGTCCATTTTGTTAAAAAACCGACCGAATTCCTCCTCTTAATATAAGGTATTTTCGGTCCATTTTGTTAAAAAACCGACTGAAGGACCCGAGCGTAATTTTAAAGACCTAAACGTAATTTCGAATTTTATTGAGGGGCTTTTCCACTCAAACGGTGAGGTGGCACTCCTGGGCAGCCAGGAATTCCTCCCCTCTTAATATATGGTATACATTACATACGGAGGTGATCTGTTATTCGAAGGGAGAAAGCCAGCTCTAGTGAACTCTAGTTACTAAAAACCATTCAAAACTTCAGCAACAAAAACTTGCAACATATAAAACGAACAACTATGGACTTACCATGCATGCTGTCTGAGGTTATTGGGGGAGTTTCTGAATGAAGAATACATAAGTGATATTGGTCCGGCTCACCTCTCGATTGGCGATCGCCTCAAGAAGGACATGAGCCGAAACAACATCACACCATGTCGTCTTATTCTTTCCCTCTTCTTCTCATCAGACATCAGATGCGAATTTTTTTACTTTTTTAGTCCCTTGCAAATGTTTTTTTATATATAGCCCCTCTATGAAATCATTCGTAGATTTAGCCCCCACAAGTTACCTCCCACGCTCGGGGAGCTCGACAGGTCGACTGTTGTGCCAACATTCCTGTCGAACTCTTGTTACTCGGCAGGAATCAAATCCACTAATTAATCATCATAATACTTAATTAAATTTCTAATTAATCAAATTTCTTGTTTAGCTCTTGATTACCATGTCCTTCTGAGCCCACTTGGCTCTGTATCTGCCTGTAGTTCTTGCCGAGCTCCCCTTGTTCGGTAGCTTTTTATTGAGCTTCATTGGCACATCAGATGATTTGTGTCGCCTGCCACTCCTTCCGAGCTCACCAAGGGGGATAGTTTCGCAAATTCAAATAAAATAGGACTAAACTTGTCAAAAATGAATTTTGGGGCTAAAAAAATGATGACTTCATTAGATGGACTTCTTCTGTGGCTGTCCTTATTTAAATAGCCCTCTGTGGAGTTAATTTATCTGGAAATGACTAAGCAACCAAATGTGGCCATTTTAATATATAGGGGACAAGGCTCCATGGACATCCTATATGTATTAGCACCCTTTGTCATTCTAATATCATCATAGAAAATGAATGTAAGTGAAAGACCATGTGGAGGTATATCCAGGTTTCTGATGAGTTATTAACAGTATTTGAGCATGTGGTGCTCAAGTTTGAGTTTATTTTGAATTCTATTTTGAATTTTAAGCAATTTGAGAGTTGTCATGTCAATGGCGGCACTCTGAGCAACTTTGTAGGAGCGGTAGTGCTTAATAATGTAAGTTGGTCATAAGACCAAGTGACTTCATTAGATGGACTTCTTTTGTGGCTGTCCTTATTTAAATAGCCCTCTGTGGAGTTAATTTATCTGGAAATGACTAAGCAACCAAATGTGGCCATTTTAATATATGAGGACAAGGCTCCATGGACATCCTATATGTATTAGCACCCTTTGTCATTCTAATATCATCACTGCTCAAGTTTGAGTTTATTTTGAATTCTATTTTGAATTTTAAGCAATTTGAGAGTTGTCATGTCAATGGCGGCACTACCGGCCTTGTAGGAGCGGTAGTGCCGGCCAAGTGGCACTACTGGCCTGGGATGGCGGTAGTACCGGCCCTGCGGTGCTACTAGGTCTAGGTGAGCAGTAGCATTTTTACAGAGAAGTGTTTTCTCTGAGGTGTGTCTGAGCGGCACTATCGGCCTCCAGGGGGTAGTCTTGGGGTGCAATGCTATCAACATCTAGTAGACGGTAGCTATTTTTCGGAGAGGGTTCTCTCAGGGTTGTTCAGTACGAGCGGCACTACTGACCAACCAGGAGCGGTAGTGCTGGGGTGTGGTACTACCGGCCCTGGTGATGGTAGTGCAGACTTTTCTGCGACTTGAGCTTAATGTTTGCATTAATTGTTGATTAATGCATATTATTGTAAACAGTGCTATGTGATGTGTTTCTTGTCTGTGTTGATTGCAAAACTCTGGCCTAGGTCATAGTAAGGTGAAGGCAAGGTCAGGACTAGGCTAGGAGAGCTGAGGTCCAGAACGGTTAAGGGACGCCAGAAGATGACTGAGGCTGGGAAGTGGTTGCAAGCCGCGAAGACAAGGAACCAGAGTGTGAAACACTGGTGATGGATATGGCGGGCAACGGTATGGACTGAACTAGGCTTATTGAGGAGTTGATATCCAGAACAATCAAGAAAGCTGAAGCGATCAAGGACATGTGGCACGCTAAGTGACTTGGGCTCGGTTGCAAGCAAGGGCGGTTCAGGGGAGTCCAGACATGTGAGAGGCTTGAAGACAAGTCATTGAGGCCACGTGAAAAGTGTGAAGCATGGTGATGCTTCGAGGAGAAGGAAGACCAGTCATTAGGGGCAAATTGGTAATTTATCCTATACGTGTGGTCGAGGCGGTTTGAAAAACTATGGTAGTGGCCTAAGTGGTTTAGGTCACGACAAAGTGGTGTTGGACGCAAATTTGGGCTCGCGGAGAAGATTTGGCGTCAATGTAATAGCCGCTTTGAGAAGCATGCTTGTGTGAGTGGAAAACACGTTAAGAGTGTTGGGTTTCGGGTTAGCCCATGTAAATATAGATAGTATCCACTTGTGTGTCTAGGTCTAAGATTAGGGTTGCCTTCACTATATAAGGAAATGTAGGGGAAGGAGAAACCTTGAAGCTCTAAGACTAGGATTAGATTTCCCACAAGATTTTGGTGTTCTTATATTGTGTGTGCGCTTCTTGTGAGTTTTGCCCTCAGGTGTGAGAGGCTTTGTAAATACTCCTCATGATCTGAATGCAAATTATCTTTATATTCAAGTTTTGCTTCAAGCTTTGATCTTCTTACTTTGCTCATGATCTTTTCTTGTGGTTTCTTTCTTGCTTGATCTCGTGCTGCCAAGAATGTATGATTGATAAATGTATCATCTGTAGATCATCTCCTCAATCATCTAGGCAAGCTTCTCCTTGATCATCCAAGTTTCTCCAAGAAATCGGTTTTTAGGTTGAGAAGGAAGATTTTGAGGTAGATCTTGATCCTACTTGTTTGAGGGATCTTTCTTAGGTATTCTTGCTTGCTATGACATGTGGAAGGCTATCTAGATCATCTTGATCATCAAAATCCTACGAGCAAGCTTAAGGCTAACTTTTTGTTCTTGAACTCGTTTTATGTACTCTTCCTTGAACTGAAAAAAGGTCAGAACTTTGACATCAATCCTTGCGATTGAAGGTTGGAATAGATTTCTGACATCCATAGGAAGGTGTCTACAAAGTTTCACAGGGTTTGGATTGGCCAATCAAAAGATTCATCGATTTTCGTTTTTAAAGTTATGCTGATTTTTCATGTTCATCCCTATTTTTTTACTGTAGCACGGAACTAATACAATACCCAGTAGTACCGGTGTTATTGTTCATCTCAGCGTTACCGACCTCTGTAGCGCAGTAGTGCCACCCCTGAACTGATTTTCAGAAGATTTTTCTTTTTCCGCTCTTCAGAGGTCTTGAAAGATTTTAGATGGATTTTTGAGGAAAAATTGTCTAATCACCATTTCTGGTCCTCCAGTAAGCTTCTGGATATGCTCAAGGATCAAGAGGAACAATGCTCATCAACAACCTCTGGGATCCCGTTGCAAATATTCTTTTGTTAATATTCTCACTGTTTTGTCCACTGTGATATTATTCCTACTTAGTACTTGCAGTCTAACCTCTCGTGCGTGAGTCCGGGTCTTATAAGATTATTTGCTTCGGTAGTGTATTAAGAATCTATTACTACAGATATCTGGACATTTATTACGCACACCAATTGAAGAACCCAGTTAAACAGTTCTGTAAAGTGTGAGCATGATTGCAGCTAAGAAAAAAAATCCGCTCCTTAGGGTATATACAATGGTACGATGTTAGCTATCTATGTGATTTGATATGTAAGATTTTTGCTAATATGAAGGAGAAAGCATAGTTATCTCTTCGTGAAGAGACGATCATATAAACAACATAAAACATCATTATATGAGTTATTGTCTTTAATAACATATTTTCATCCCATAATTAAAATATTATAGTATCTTATAGAGACAACTTAAAGATGTCATCCATTGTAGAAGCTGTCTTTAGATGATATGGAAGAATATATAGACAACAGTTGTCGAGATACAACATGCCGCGTTACAACTAGGGCTGGAAACGAGCTGAGCCGACTAGAGCCAAGCTCGCCTAGGCTTGGATTGAATTGCAGCTTGGCTCGGCTCATGTAGAAAATGAGCTAGAAACCAAGCTTGGCTCAGCTTGAAAACTGGCTCGAGCCGGCTCGTGGTAGCTTGCGAGACTGGCTGCCATAGCAGAGCAAGATATTGGATATCATATTCTCTTCAGTCTACTCGTCATTTGAAAGAATTTTTAAGTTGTATTTATATAGCAGCATATCAGAGTAAGATATTGACCCTCCCATGGCACAAATGACATGAGCGCACTATCTATAGTTAACTCTGTCTCTGACAAAGTTAAGGAAGTTGAACATCTCAAAGCTTAATAGATTGCATGCACATGCTCCACATGCTTGTAAAGTAGGTAGAAGAGCATTCTATTAACAGCAAAAAAACAAGAACTAAGAAACATAAGTATAAGAAAGGTTGTACTATCTGCAAACACAATTAGCTAATCTCAAGATATATGCACCCCACGGTGCGGACGGTAGACAGGGCGATGACCTATTGATGGCAAATGGGGTGGCGGAAGGCGCGAGTCGCAACGGACGGTAGATGGGGCGACAACAAGTGTGCAACGAATGGGGTGGCGAACTACTCTCTGGCGGTGGCCCAGACCCTAGTCCAAGCACGGAACAGGGTGGCGGGCTCTCTCTAATGGCGGACTGCTCTCTGGCTAAGGTTATATTGATCGTCAAGGCGTCAATCCATGATGGGTCTTGCTAGGTCAGTGTGTGCATCCCAAATCCAATGGGCCTCTATTCTCCTCATTGTTTCTCTGAGCTTCTGGCCTCTGGGCTAGCCATACGAGCATATCGAGCAGCTCGGGTTTGGCTCGTTGCAGAAGCGAGCTGAGAAGGAGACTTGGCTTGGCTTGTGTATACCACCAGCCCGAGCCGAGCTGGCTCAAACCTGTTTCGAGCCGAGATGTCTCGCGAGCCTTAAGCTATTTTTCCACCCCTAATTACAACATACACGTGATTTCAGCAAGAATCTAGGGAGAAACTATGTTTTAGATCCGTTTGCGTTTTTTTTTCTTGAATTGTGTTGCCAAGCTGGCCATTTCATAAGCAATCAGAACACATGATTAACCAAAGAGAATCATAGCAAGATTCGCATGTCTTTCCATAAAGCCAGTCAAATGAATCAAATAAATCCAAAGTCCTCACATCACATGCCTACAGTTCACTGCCATTTCCCATCGGGCACCTAATTTATATATTTCAGATGCACAATTGAACAACCTAATATGCAAAAGGATTTTTCTTTGCATTTGAATTTGGTTTGTACGTCCTAGCCTGCCAGGCAAGAAACTTCTTTTGCATTTGGTTTGTGCTCGCCAGCAAGGAAAGAAGTTTTCTTTGCCTTCGCTTTGTACCTTCCATCAAGCGTACGTAATCGCGCGAGGCGCTCAATATTGAACACTTCGCACAAAGGAATCGAGGTCTTGATGTCAGTTTACAGCTCAAAATTGCGATTACAGCAAAATTGAAGCGCGTCTTCAAGTCAAACTTTTTTTAGGCCATAACAAGTGGTTTGTTTGGTTGTAAGGTCTAAGGCATATCCTCGTGCTGTGACCACGGTAGGTAGAGAGATATATTCTGTGCTCTCACTTCCAAATAGTCATGAAAATTTTCGATTGCCTTTTATAGGGTATGATATAATTAAGCATCCTGCAAAATTTCAAATGGAAATGCGATGTATATCAGGAGAAAAAGAGAGAGAGAGACAAACTTCAGGACGTGGTAGTTTCTTTATCTTTTTTTCCTTTTTATTTCGGATTTCCTTTTCAATAGAATTTGGTCTTCTTTTGTTATCAAATGCATGGATCGAGATATGAAATTTTCTAGCGGTAAACTTAGCAAAAATCCACCCGGAATTACGTAGGATTTTGATTTTCCTTATAACTATTTTTTGTGGCACTTTCAACCCCATTAGTACGCAGTTGTTTTAAACTCCCCTCTCTCGCTCGTTTTCATGCCTTTTCTGATCAAATAGCTAACCTGGCTCTCCAACATGGTACGATGACTTTGTGTTAGACACGATACGTGGGGAGACAAACCGTTCCCCTCCTCGACGTACTCTGCGGCACATGGCAGCAAAAGGCAAACAAGGCACGTCCACATCGCTCCTCCCTAGGTTGCCACTGTTTCCCTCCTTGACGTACTCTACAACGAATCGTAAGCTACGCGTGGCGGGACAAACAAGGCACACCCACATTGCTTCTCCCTAGGTTGCCACCATAGAATCCTAGGTCGCCTACTCCTTGTCGCTTCTTTGATTCTTCGCGTCAAACCAATCGGGGTGGAGAAGAAGATAAAACTAACTTGGTAGGGTCAAACAAAATAGCCACATTAAAGGGTTCAATTCCAACCACTTCACCACGCAAGAAGACCAACTCACCGCACTAGAGATCTAGGTTAGCCATGTCATTAGAAGTCATATGAAAACATGGGTGAAAGAGCTACAATAATAGCTGCAGGGGGAATCAAACTCGGACTGTGGATTTTTGCAATTTTCCCTTATAGACATGATAGGCTGGTTTTGTTTCATTATTGACATTTTTCTTCCTGAATTTTCACGACCATTTAGATCCTTTTCTAAGGAGCGGGACGGGAGCACGCTAGCACGAAACAGACAGAGATCTTCTCACAAATTTTTTTTGAGAGGATTGGTCTTAATTCAGTACCAATAATTTATTTTTTCCAGAATTCTCGCGACGAGTTAGATCATTTTCTGAGAAGTGGGAGCATAGGTAGCCTAGAAAGTAGCTGCCTAGTCTCAGCCCAGTTCACCAGTGTCACCGCTCATTCTGATCAAGCCTTACCACCAACGGAGAAGGCGCCATACGGGAAAAATCCCATTTGGCCGCACGACTGCAAGAGCTCGCCGTTTCCAGTTGGCACCTCGCACGGCGGCGCCGCCCTCCTTTTCTTTCGCAACACGGCGAAGGCCGAGATCACCACTGGCCCGCCTCCACCTCTGGAAACCTGGAACCCCAAGGACGGCGGGAACCAATCGGCCTGACACCGAGACGCCACACGCCCGAGTCTCGATCTCTCGCTCGGATCGGCCAGCCATGTCCCGCGCCGTCCCCGGCCTCGCGAACCCCCCGGCGGACTGCCCGCCCGGGCTCCACTTTCAGGAGGAGGCGCTCCGGAAGAACCGCTCCTGGAGCGAGAACCTCACTTTCTACACCGGCATGTGACATGTCCTACCTCACGGGGGCGCGCCTACGGCAACCGCCTCGGGGTGATCACGATGCTCTTCGCCTGCACGGAGCGCGCAGTCGGCGCGTACCGCGACGCTGACGACTGGATCCAGACCGTCGCCGCCAGGGCCGGAGTCACGATATGCTCTCGTTGCTTCTTCCTCTGATATGGATGTGCAGTGTGCACCCTCTTCCTTAATTTGTTCCTTGTGTTTAAAAGCGACCTCGATCTTGGAATTGTTGGTACCCGACGATTTGATCCGAGATTTTCAATATGTAATTGAGCATGTCTGTTGACGTCAAAAACTTGAAGTAGGGTTTCTGACAGCAGCACACCAAACGAACACCTGGTTCAAGAGTGTGCCAGTCGATTTGACCTGTAACCGACTAGGTAAAAAATATAAAATTCACTCGAAGCCGATCGTTGGGATCAATCGGCTTAGACTCAATCAGCTTGAAGCCGATCAAGATCAAAGTATCAGAATAGATCTAATTAGCCGATTAAGGCTAATCAGAGGATGAAATTCTCTCAAAGCCGATCGTAACGATCAATCGACTTAGACTCAATCAGCTTGAGGCCGATTAAGATCAAAGTAACAGGGTAAGTTCAACTAGCCGATTAAGGCTAATCAGAGGATAAAGGCAGATCGATTCTGAAGAAGGCGATGCGCAACAAAATCAGAATAAATCAATCCTGGGGCGTAATTTAAAAAGATCAACAATCGGCGATGCGCAACTTTATTGATCAAGATCGAATTACAAAGACTAAATTACAAGAACTACTCCTAGTCGACGAAAAAGTAGATGAAAAGTAGAAGTGAATTGGTTGATTGGCTCTGAGCAGCTTTTCTGATCACCTCTAGATCTCTTTTATAGCCATTGACCGATAGAGTCCTGATACAACACGTTAGGAATAGAATCCGTATCGGCCTCTTTTGGAGGGTGTTTTCCTTAACAACCTGTTTTGTTTCCAAATATCTTGATCCGTTATCCAATCGTATCTTGTTGATCTTGGACTGCCGATTTTGACCCTATCTGCCAAATTTTGGTGCAAACAATGTCTTTGTGAGAAGAGAATAGGAAATAATTTGATGATATACGTCGACATTCATTTGCTTCCTGAAGGTAACATCTTGATATGTAGATAGCGTGCAAAAGTCAAAGATCATACAAGATTAGTCGAGCACTTAAACGGTGTCATGTCTTTGTTAGTTATGATCTTCGGCTAATTGACAGCCGAAAATTTTGGGGGGCTAAGCCCACCATTTCGCGCGTTGATCGGGAGCGTCCAACAAGAATGTGGTTGTGATCACGTCAGCCAGTGCTAGATATAATGGGAGAGGCCGACGCTCGTGAGTTACTCTCGGCTCTCGAGTTTTTGGCTCAATCCCCACATTACCGATCAACTAAGTTAGCGCCAGGTTGCCGAAGACTGCGACTAGCACCGTGAAGATCACGGTGCTCTCTTCTTCACAGGCCTTCATCTTCACTCATCTACCGACGCACAAGAACCCCAACCAAAGGAACACTAATGGCATCCTCATCACCGGGTCAGTTAATCTCCATTAATTTCCGCAATACTTTCGGTGATCATGATTTAGGCTAGCTAATGATGGTCATGTTTTAGTTAAAAAACTAAATCTAACATTTGGTATCAGAGCAACCTAGTCTAATCTTGATCCATCCTTAAGCCCGGTTTAAGCCATATTCTTGTCGGTCAAAGGTCAGTTTATGGTAGATATGGCTCGGTTAGCATTAAGAAGGAGGGGAAAATAATAGATCCGAACCAAAATCCAAAACCCTAATCAGTTTTACCCCAACTATCCCCAAAATCCCAAATCAATCAAGAATTCCTAAAGTTTAAGAGGGGTTTTGGGGCTTATCGTTGATGGTTGTCGCTGCTGGTCGTTGTCGTCGTCGGCTGCTCCGAGCGCCTCACCATCGTCGTCGTGGGCCCTAGCTTCGCCCGCGCGTAAGAGACGGCCTGTGATCCGCCTCTTCGAGCAGCGTGCGGGCATCAGCTCGCCGCGCGCGCATGCCGTCGTCGCTTCGCCATGCGTGCGCCTCCGTCACCGCTGCTCCGCTTGTGCTCTCCCGCTCGCAAGTGTCGCCACTGTTTGTTTTTTTGGGAGACGGAGCGAAATGGCTAGGGTTAGGTTTTTGTTACACGCATCGCCGTTTTGATCCGTCCCCAAGCGATCTCGGTCATCCATTTCGGATCGACGGCCGATGCCTCGCCTCCCGCGCTTGGGCTGGTGCCTCGCGTCGCGTGCGGTCGCCGCCTCGTCTCCCGCGCGGGCCAACACCTCGCGTCGTCGGCGCTGGCCGCGCTGTCGCGATGGGTCGCGGCGCGATGGGCCGTGCTACCCGTCTCTGCGGTGGGCGCATTCTTTGGTCAAGCGTCGACTTGCTAGGCCGCATGCAGTTTGGGCCGAAATTTCTGGCATTTATCTCTTTTCAATTTGTCTCATTTAAATTCAGCAATTAAATACTGTTTAAATATTTATTTCCTGGGCATTCATATTATGATTAATTTTTTAGGCATATTATTTAATGTGGCAATTATTTTCATGTGATGATTATTTCTCCGGCGTTATCTCTAATTGAAATGGAACCAACGAGAAGTTTTGATTAGAGATTAATTGTTTAATGTTGAAATTGGGATTATGTCATGACCATATTCATATACTGACCAACGTTGTTTATGAACATGTGTCACCCATAAAATAATTTAGTTCTTTTTCATTTATGCCCAATGGTGATGCGAATTGGAACCTTTAATTTTTCTTGTCATTAGCATGTTATTAATCAGACCAACATAGTGTTAATTTTATGCATAAAATGATATGTTTCCTAATATGAATTGTGCTATATTTTCTCAGTGGCCAATGCCTCTAACATTGCCAATTACATCAGCGGTATTGAGCAATTGACGGGAACTAATTTTCCTGCCTGGAAGGAAAAGCTTGAGATCGTTCTTGGTGTTCTTGAGCTTGATTATGCCTTATGTCATCCCGCTCCTATCGCTCCTTCCTCAACTGAGGAAAATTATGCTGAGTTAAAGAAAACTTATGATATTAACTGTGAGCGATGGGAGCGGTCTAATCGCCTGTCACTTATGATTATGAAGAGCACCATCTCGGTGGGGATTTAGGGAGCAATCCCCGAATCTGATAAGACTAAGAGCTACTTGGCTGCCATTGAGGAGCAATTTAAGGGCTTCTCAAAGGCTTACGTAAGTACTTTTATTAAGAAGATCCTCACCACTAAATTTGATGGCTCTTGCAGCATAAGGGAGCATGGCATGATAATAAATGACATGGCGGCTAAGTTTAAAGGACTTGACATGGCAATTTCTGATGGTTTCTTGGTTCACTTCATAATGACATCCTTGCCTTCTACGTACACTCCCTTTAATATTAATTACAACACGCGAAGGAGAAGTGATCTATGAGCGAGCTCATTGCTCAACTTGTCCAGGAGGAGGAAAGGATTAAGACTGAAGAAAGGGATCAGGCTTTTATGGTCAATAATGGAAATGGTAAAAGAAAGCACTCTCATGGAGACCATAAGGCCAAGAAGAAGCTGCATTTCTCCCCCAATCCTAAGGCGGAAACAAGCAAATCCGCGCCTAAAGGGGTGAAATCTCCCACTGCCATCACCTGTTGCTTCTGTAAAAAGGAGGAACATGTGCAGAAGGAGTGCGTCGGCTTCCGTCAGTGGCTCGCCAAGAAGGGTAATGATACAATTACTTTTGTTGATGAATCACTTTATGCAGATTTTCCACATTATTCTTGGTGGATTGATTCTGGAGCCACTGTGCATGTTACTAATTCGATGCAGGGATTCAGTTCGTTAAGGACCATAAAAGGGGACCGAAGGCTTAGAGTCGCAAATGGACAGGAGGCTGAAGTTGAGGCTATTGGGACGCTTCCATTAGTTTTGGGGAGCGGCTTCACCCTCCTCCTAAAAGATGTCCTTTATGTCCCCTCCATGAGGAGAAATTTAATTTCTATTTCTCTGTTAGACAATGATGGTTATTATTGTGTTATTAGAGACAATAAATGTTTGATTCAATTTGAATGTAATAATGTTGGTCTTGCTACCAAGCACGACATGCTTTATATGTTGTGTATTCAACAGTCTCCTTTATTGCTAAATGTGTGTGATGCTCCTATTAAACACAAGTGTAATATGGATAACGAGACATCGTCGAAACTATGGCACTGTCGCTTAGGCCATATTTCGAAGGGAAGAATGGAGCGTCTCATTAAGGAAGAGATACTCCACCCATTGAATTTTTCTGATTTTGACGCTTGTATTGATTGTATTAAAGGAAAATACGTTAAACAAATTAAGAAAGGAGCAACACACAGCTCATGTCCCTTAGAAATAATTCATATTGACATTTGTGGTCCCTTCCCTATTATGTCAGTAGATGGTTATAATTCCTTTATAACATTTACTGATGATTTTTCACGGTATGGTTATATTTACCCTATTAAGAAACGGTCTGAATCACTAAATAAATTTAAGATATCTAAGGCTGAGGTTGAAAATCAGCATAACTCAAAAATTAAAGTAGTGAGGTCAGACAGGAGAGGAGAGTATTATGGAAAAACATGCACCTTATGGACAAATTCCTGACCCTTTCGCTAAGTACCTTGAAGAAAATAGAATAGTAGCTCAATATTCCATACCTGGTGAACCTCAACAGAATGGAGTGACTGAAAGGCGTAACCGTACACTTATAGATAGGGTATGGAGTATGTTGTCTCACTCCAGTTTACCACTTAAATTATGGATGGAGGCTTTAAAGACAGCCGCACACATATTAAACCGGGTTCCCAGTAAATCGGTGTCATCGACGACTTATGAATTATGGACTTGGAGAAAACCAAGTTTAAATTATTTACGCGTGTGGGGATGTGCAGCTGAAGCCAAACTGTTCAACCCACATATTGGGAAATTAGATACTAAGACAGTAAATTACCATTTTATTGGGTACCCAGAAAGGTCAAAGGGGTACCGTTTTTATTGTCCTAATCGGACTACTAAATTTGTTGAAATCAGGCACGCTGTGTTTCTTGAGAATGATGAAATCAGTGGGAGTTCTGAGGGGAGGAAAATAGATCTTAAGGAAAATCGGGTTTATGTACCTCTACCGATAATCCGAGAGGCTGTTATTCCTGCACCTCTAACACTGAGGACTCAGGAAATAATGCAGCAGCTGATAATGAAGGACATAATGTAGCGCCTGATAATGAACCTCAGGAACCGACTGTGACCTCTAATGAACCCTTAAGAAGGTCATACCGGGAAAGAAGATCCGTCATCCCAAATGAAGGACATAGAAAGTGAACGGTTTCTTAGACATGGGGTGTAATTCGGTCTCTAGACACAAATTCAGGAGGATAAACTTCTTCCGGGTGGGATGGGAGGCAAGAGGCAGCGAGGGTTTTGCCAATCTTTTAACCAGCAAATAGGTAGTCTATGTGACAAGTTTGCCTCTTAGGCTTTTAACAAACACCAACTTGAACAGACAACACACGCACGCCCACGAGCTGACTGATGTTTTAATCATTCTGTTGCGTTCTTTCTTCCAGCAGAGGGCGAGAAAGAAAAGGACATGGTAACACTGCAGCGTAGCATTGAGTACCTTGCTCGTAAATACAGACATGAATTCAAGCATCTCTACTGTTTTATGATCTTTATACAGGCATACCTGGCACATGTACTGTGCAACATGTAGCTAACACCTACGTAGATGCATAGGTAAATGTGTGACATGCCCTCTAGTTATCTCCTCAATCTCTGATACTATCTCCGTTCCTGAATATATATCATTCTAGCTAGCTTTCAAATTTTGTTTCTAAATACATGTTATTCTATAATTTTGAGGAATTTTTTAATTATTTTTTCCTTTGCATACTTCTACCATTCATGATTTTCAATGTTATTTATTACTGTGAAATAGAGTAATACATACCATCCAAAAGTAATAAATGAGCTAATGAATAAATGTGATTTAGTCATTTCTACACGTGCCTTGGTTGAAGTGCAAAATTCTAAAACATCGTATATTCAAGAACGAAGGGAGTACTACTTTGTGAAATTCCATTGACATACAATGTGGTGAACCTCCATAAATTTCTCACCTAATTCTTTCTTTGGATGCCTTTAGGCAAGCAACAACGATTTCAGGATAGGGGGAATCTGATGGAATAAGTCTTGTACTTGGGTCTTTGTTGTACTTGGCATTTGTTTAGCTTTTAGGACAGCATCTTAACAGCTTTTAGGACAGCATCTTAGACTAGCATCTAGGTATATGCTTGGCTGCCTTGGCCAGCTATAAATATGTAACCCCAACCCCTTAGGTTGGCATGGCATTGTGTGAGAAATAAACTAGAAAAAATTGCTCCAGCTCCTAGTGTCATCCTCTCTCAATGAGAGTAAGAGTTCCGCTACTCACAATTGGTATCGAGCTCGGTTGTCCCGCAACCTAAACATCTCCTGCTCATCACCTACCCACGTCTCTCCCGATCCTCACCGCAGCAGAACACCGATCGTTGTCGCCATCCCTCCTCTCTGCCGCATGCACGAGCAAAGTTAAATGAGGCGCCTCTTCCCCACGCATGACCCCCACTAGCACGCCATGTCCAAGAAACGTCTCGGCCTCGGTCGCCTTGAGTGCGCGGCACCGCAGAGAGCCGAGGTCGCCGCAGCAGAGGAACACAAGCGAGCAGCTGGCAGCGCGATCGCAGCAAGGACGGCGCGCGAAGGCGCAAGGTCGGGCGCGCGGAACCGGCAGCGCAAGGGCGAGGTAGAAGCAATGGCGGCAGATGCGGCGCGGCTGGGCAGCAGAGAGCTCGAGGCTCTGCGAGGCGAGCGCCAGCGGCTCTATTCTCGCCAACGACGAGCTCAGCCGGGCGAGGAGGCAAGCGAGAGCAGCGGCATGATGGATAGCCGCGATCCCCATGGGCGCGGTGGCGGCAGTCAGACGGACGCAGACGCGCCGACGGCGCCCAGCGGCGGCGGCACGCGGCAGCTTCGACGGGCGCGACGCGCCGACGGTGCTCCCGGCGACGGCAATCGGTCGACGGAGATCGCGGCCTTCTACAGCGGCGCGACTCTCCCTCCCGGACGGCACCATGGTCATCGCGGATCCAGCCGTTGTCGTGACATCGGTCCCAGCGGTGGGTGGCCTACCTCACCAAGATCAACTACATCGAATGGGCCGCGTGATGAGGGTACGGCTCAGTGCGGCATATGTGGGAGGCGATTCAAGACGGGCGACGCCGACTACTACGAGGATCGACAGGTGCTGGATGCCCTCATTGCTGCAGTCCCGCCCGAGATGTAGTTCTCGCTTTCCCAGAAGCGAACTGCCAAGGAGGCCTGGGACGCCATTGCTGCGACACGCATCGGCAGCGACCGCGCCCGCAAGACCACACTGCAGGCACTTCGCAAGGAGTGGGAGAACCTGGCCTTCAAGCCAGGTGAGGACGTTGACGACTTTGCTCTCCGTCTCAACACTCTGCTGCAGAAGATGGTGCAGTTTGGCAACGACACCTACAACGAGGAGAGAGCCGTCGAGAAGCTCTTCCGTTGCATCCCCGAGAAGTACAAACAGATCGCTCGCTCGATAGAGTCTCTCTTGGACCTCTCCACGATGTCGATCGAGGAGGCAATAGGTCGTCTCAAGGTCGTCGACAATGACGAGCCACAGTCTCTCTCGGGGCCGTTTACCATCGACGGGAAGCTACATCTCACTCGGGAGCAGTGGGAGGCCTGCCAGGGTGACGGGAAGAAGGGGGAGTCCTTCCCCTCGACAGGCGGCCGCCAGCGCGGCAAACCGCCAAGGCGCGCGGAGGCGCCCGGGCCGGGGCACGAGGACGTGCCGAGGGTGGCGCCCGCAGAGGCGCCCAGGGCAGCGCCGCCGGCAACCAGAAGCCGACACAAGACGACGCCTGCCACAACTGTGGCAAGCTTGGCCATTGGGCCAGGGAGTGTCGACAGCCACGACGCGGTCAGGCCCACGTCGCACAGGTGGAGGAGGAGGAGCCAGCTCTGCTCCTGGCACACGCAAGCATCGAACTGCCTCCAGCGGCATCGGCCGCAGCGGCTCTCCTCCACCTTGATGAGCCGAGAGCGCACGCCTTCCTTGGTGACGGCTCCGGAAATGACAAAACTGACGGGTGGTGCCTCGACACCGGTGCCACCCATCACATGACCGGTCGACGGGAGTTCTTCACCGAGCTTGACTCCAACGTCCGAGGCTCCGTCAAGTTTGGGGACGCCTCCGGCGTGGAAATCAAGGGCGTCGGCTCCGTCATCTTCACCGCCGAGTCTGGTGAGCACAGGCTGCTCACCGGAGTCTACTACATCCCCGCGTTGAGGAACTCTATCATCAGCCTGGGACAGATGGATGAGAACGGTTCGCGCGTGGAGGTCAAGGACGGAGTCATGAGGATTTGGGATCGCCATCGTCGCCTTCTTGCCAAGGTAACCAGAGGCACCAATCGACTCTATATCCTCAACGTGCAGGTTGCACAACCCCTCTGCCTTGCCGCTCATCGGGACGACGAAGCGTGGCTGTGGCACGAGCGCTTCGGGCATCTTCACTTCGAGACCTTGAAGCGGCTCAATGCCATGAAGATGGTACGAGGCCTGCCATGCCTCAACCACGCGGAGCAGTTCTGCGACGTCTGCGTATTGACGAAGCAGAGGCGGCTCCCCTTTCCCCAGCACTCGAGCTTCCGAGCCAAGGAGCGGCTCGAGCTCGTGCACGGGGACTTGTGTGGCCCGGTGACACCAGCCACACCAGGAGGACGACGCTACTTCCTGCTGCTCGTCGACGACCTCTCCCGCTACACGTGGGTGATGGTCCTCGGCAGCAAGGGAGAGGCAGCGAACGCCATCAGGCGCGCGCAGGCTGCTGCGGAGGCAGAGTGCGGCCGCAAGCTGCGCGTACTGCGCACCGACAACGGCGGCGAATTCACGGCAGCTGAATTCGCGTCGTACTGCGCGGATGAGGGTGTTCAGCGCCACTACTCCGCGCCATACAGCCCGCAGCAGAACGGCGTCGTCGAGCGGCGCAACCAGACGGTTGTGGGGATGGCTCGGGCCCTCCTCAAGCAGCGGGGAATGCCAGCTGTTTTCTGGGGGGAGGCGGTGGTGACGGCCGTCTACATCCTCAACCGCTCGCCCACCAAGGCTCTCAACGGCAAGACGCCATACGAGGCTTGGCATGGGCGCAAGCCGGCAGTCTCCCACCTACGGGTCTTCGGTTGCCTCGCGTTTGCCAAAGAGCTTGGCCATATCGGCAAGCTCGACGACAGGAGCACTCCGGGGGTGTTCATCGGCTACGCGGAGGGCTCGAAGGCCTACCGCATTCTTGACCCAGGGACACGGCGCGCGACGTAGTGTTCAACGAAGGGCGAGGATGGGCATGGGACAAGGCGGCGGCCGACGACTCGACTCCGACGTACAACGACTTCACTGTCGAGTACGTCCACTCCAAGGAAGCTGGGGGAGTAGGCTGCTCCTCTTCACCGAGCACGCCTACCCCAGTCCCCGAGTCTCCACCGACTCCAATCCCACGCACTCAAAGACCGACGATCACACCTCCGCACGACCACTCCGACACCGGCCGAGTCGAGCACGGCCGGTGGAGTTCGCACTCGCCTCCCACGACGAGGCGCGATCGACGCGCACCACGACGGCGAGCTGTTGTGGTATCGTGACGATGGAGGACCTTCTCGAGACCACCGGTCGGACTGGCGCCACGATCCGAGGTGCACTGCACCTTGCGCGGCGACGGCGAGCCTCGGTCTTTCGCGAGGCGAAAGACACACGGCCTGGCGTGCCGCGATGCAGTCGGAGATGGACGCGGTTGAGAGGAACCACACCTTGGAGCTCGCTGACCTCCTCGTGGTCACCGCGCGATTACCCTTAAGTGGGTATTCAAGCTGAAGAGGGATGAAGCCGGCGCCATCGTCAAGCACAAGGCTCGCTTGGTGGCACGCGGTTTCATGCAGCAGGAGGGAATCGACTTCGACGATGCTTCGCCCCGGGCACGAGATGGAATCGTGCGACTCCTCCTGCGCTGGCTGCCCAGGAAGGCTGGCGTGTTCATCACATGGACGTCAAGTCGGCGTTTCTTAACGGCGATTTAAAGGAGGAGGTCTACGTGCACCAGCCGCCGGGATTTGCGATCCCCGGCAAGGAGGGAAAGGTGTTGCGCTTGCGCAAGGCCCTCTATGGCTTGAGGCAGGCACCGAGGGCGTGGAATGCCAAGTTGGATTCCACGCTCAAGGGAATGGGCTTCGGACAAAGCCCGCACGAGCCGGCCGCCTCATCGGCGGGCGCGCGAAACCCCTGTTAGTAGGCGCTCACGCCGACGACTTGGTGATCACCGCACCGAGGATGCGAAGTGGCGGCGCTCAAGGAAGAGATGAAAGCCATCTTCCGGATGAGTGACACGGGCCTCTCCTTCTACCTAGGGATCGAGGTGCACCGGGAGACTCGGATCACGCCGACGACAATACCACGCCAAGCGCGCCGTTGAGTCGGGTGGGCTCACCGACCGCAACCCGGCTCACCCCGATGGAGGAGAGGTCGGGTCGAGTTGCGGCAAAGACGACGGAGGAGGTGGGACGCTTCACGCGAGATCGGCGTCTTGTGGAAGCCTTCGCTACCTCGCCCACACACGGCCGGACTTGACATTCTCCGTCGGCTACGTTAGTTGGTTCATGTAGCGCCCGACGACGGAACACCAGCAGGCTGTGAAGAGGATCATCCGCTATGTTGCGGGGACTCTCGACCATGGTCTCTACTACCCGAGGTACCCTGGGAAGGCACACCTTGTCGGGTACAGCGATAGCGACCACGCCGGCGACATCGACACCAGTAAAAGCACGAGCGGGATTCTCTTCTTCCTCGGCAAGAGCCTCGTTAGCTGGCAGTCGGTCAAGCAGCAGGTGGTGGCCCTGTCCAGTTGCGAGGCCGAGTACATAGTGGCCTCCACCGCTTCGACTCAGGCGCTCTGGCTTGCTAGACTGCTTGGTGATCTCCTCGGCAAAGATACTAGAGCGGTCGAACTCAGAGTGGACAGTAAGTCTGCTTTGGCCCTGGCAAAGAACCCCGTTTTCCATGAACGGAGCAAGCACATCCGGGTAAGGTATCACTTCATCCGAGGCTGCTTGGAGGAAGGGAGCATCAAGGCAAGCTACATCAACACCAAAGACCAACTTGCGGACCTGCTCACCAAGCCTCTTGGGAGGATCAAGTTCCTTGAGCTCTGTTCCAGAACCGGGATGGTCCAACTATCTCACAAGACGACGCACAAGACTTAGGGGGAGAATGATGGAATAAGTCTTGTACTTGGGTCTTTGTTATACTTGGTCTTTGTTTAGCTTTTAGGACAGCATCTTAACAGCTTTTAGGACAACATCTTAGACTAGCATCTTAGACTAGCATCTAGGTATATGCTTGGCTGCCTTGGCCAGCTATAAATATGTAACCCCAACCCCTTAGGTTGGCATGGCATTGTGTGAGAAATAAACTAGAAAAAATTGCTCCAGCTCCTAGTGTCATCCTCTCTCAATGAGAGTAAGAGTTCCGCTACTCACAGAATCTTCTTTGTTCAGCACATTCCTGCAGGTGCAGGAGCTGTTAAAGTCAGTGGTAAGGAGTAGAGCAACACTATGGTCAGCATCAGCATATTTCTCATAGGGGCTAGGATCATATTCATAGGAGGCCTCCTACATCATCAGGTCTCCTAAGTTTGTGGGGTAGACCTGTCTTAACAAAAGAAGGTAAAGGAAAGGTGTTTGCAGTGCCACTGTATTTGCAGGATACCAAATTTCTGGTCAGTTCTAGGTTCTAGCAGGCACTCGCCTTTGACAAAAACACAATATTCAAACGACATGAGATAAAGGAAATGATGTTGGCAAGTATCTCACTTTTCTTGTGAAGTATAAATTTGTCCTTTTGTTTGGTGCTGAAAGGGACAGTCAGCCTGTGATGCTGTAAGTTTGTAATAATATAGCTTGATAGATTAGGCACTTGCACAATGGAAAGCCAGTCGTAAGATCATTGTTATTTATTACGAAAGTTAATTATAAGATAATATGGCAATTTTTCATACATTTTATTTTCGGGAATACGACAGTTTGTCATACATTAGGGTGACTAATTACTAACTAGTCAATTTGCAGGAATGCTTCGAAGGCCGTCTACAAGAATTAAACTAGATCAGCAAAAACAAATATAAAAAGAGGGGAGCATCACGGATAGACTGATCTACAAAAATCAGCACATTGAGATAAATTATGATCCACATATTGACAGGGAAAGGTCCAGGTTAACTCTCTGGCCAACAAAGCTGCAGCCTGGAGGTCCTGAGCAGTCACTGAAGCTCCTTGACGTCGGCGAGAGAACGCAGCTGCTCTCATTGGGCCAGGAGGAGCTAGCGTTCGCAGCTTTCTGATCCACGATTAGCGATAGGGACAGTGAGCACTTGTTGGCTAAGTCTCCCGGTTCATCTCTAGTTGCACTGCTGAACATGAAGCATCTACTTCCGTGGTTCTCCTTGGAAGAGAACTGCCTCGCCACAGGGTTGATTTGGTGTGCTCTCGGTTTGCTAACCTGCAAAAACCAATTCAGGAGTAGCTAGAACTTAGAAGCATCAAGCAGTTCAACTCATTTCAAGTATATGACAAAACGGTATAACTTCTGCATAACTGTCAAATTTATTTCTCTGAAATGCACTTAGTTTTTATGAGATGTGATCTAACTTGAGATCGTTACCCTTGCAGTGAAACTGAAAGAATCAGCGGGGTCCGAGCCAGGGGCACGGCAGAAAGCTACAGTTCTAATGTGCTTCCGAAGCAAAAGATGTAGGCATACTAGTCAACTTTTGTTTGCAATCGGGGCAAAGCATCAGAGAATCTTCAATGAGTTTGTTCTTTCTATTTGCACTGCACCATCATCGTCATCTTGGAACTACTGCGTGCAACGGCGAGGATCGGAACCGAGCGCTGCAAAAGCCACTTCTTTTGGCATGCAATCGGGGAGAATTGATGATTTGCCCCGTTTTATTTTATACAATTGATCACTTGCTTTATATGTTTCATTGATATGTGGTCCAGAGCCTGTTTGTCAGTGAGACATTATGAGGCAAATGATCAATGACACAAATAAACGATGGCAAATCATCAATTATTCCATTTCGGACGTTGTTCTGCACTAGTACTATCACTACTACCACCAACAGTCTTACTACATTGTCCTTCTGAAATACAGCCTATACAAGTTGAGTATGTTGACCAGGATTTGCATGCCCATTTTACAGCAGTTGGCAGATCCTATCAGATTATGTGTATTTTACAGAGGTTCCCCGATAGAGACATGACAGCAAGCTAGGTAGGAGGGTATGCATGCATGGTGCAAACTGAGAACGTCAGTCAAAGTTAAGAGGTTACGTGCATATTTGGACACCCAAGTTCAGTTCTGGTAGTAGTAGATACTAATTCTACGAAGAAATACATCAGGACCATTGTGAATGATCCATATTACGTCAACGATGTAGTAGTAATATAAATAAAGCAAAGAAGATAAGACTATAAGAGACGTGTGAAGAGAAAGATCAGGAGCAGGAAAGCAGTTAAGACGAGAGATTTATCTTCTTTTGATAAGCTTTTTCCCAACGTTTCTTTTTAACTTTTCTTTTTACCTGGTGTACCTTAAAGGGCTCAGGTCCTTGCACCCAAAATCCCAACGCTTGGAGGTTTGCAGTGGCAGCAGCAGCACGAGCACCAGCTGCAGTATCCCTCTGCCATCCGAGGCCCTCGTTCACTCTCCTCCTATCCGTGGACATTGCTTGCAGCTGCATGTAATCATCGATGCAGTACTGGTTGCCAGGAGTCCTCATTTCACTGCTTCCTTGCATGTTTTTGTATGTGGCTGCAACTTCTGTCCCTACCTTCGCCCTGTTCATCCAAAGAACCAAAGCAAAGATGAAGAAAAATGGACATGGAAAAGGTTTTTTGTGCGTCAAAGATTAGGCCACTAAAGATGATCTTTTCTAACTTGAGCACTATTGGGAGGTAGAAACGTGGCAAAGAAAACCTTTTCATGGGTGGGCACACGAATTCTTTGGGGCCTCGCTCATCAATGGGAAATGAGTGCTGCTTCAGATATAGTTGTGGCTGCATCTCTGATGGAAACATGCAAAAAGAAAAAAGAGAGGAGGCGGTTTGGCTCTGCATCAGCACCATATATACATGTGCGAAATTAGAGCCCCCCACAACCACAAAGTGAGTGCCTAGCTAACAGAAACCACAAAGCAGCGCTGTCTTAAAACTAATCATTATCAGGAAGTTTCAGTTTCAGTTGCGTTAATTAGACGTGATCCAGTCCCAATTCCCAAGAAAAACGAAGCTAGAGCCTACGGCTTTGAAGAAGATTGCCTTGAGAAATTGAACAGGAAGAAAAAGGCAAGGATTTTCTCTCACCTTTCTTTCCTGTGTCATGCCGTGTGCCTCTGTACATCTGTTGAAAATAGCACAAGAACACGAGTTACATACTCGCACATTCTTAATTTCAATATAAGGTATAACTGCTGCAAACACACGACTGTCCCAAGGACTTGCTAAGGTCTGAAGAAATTAAGGAAGAAAAACTGACCTGAAGGTGGCTCTTGACATGGGATATGGTAAGCCCTCTAACATCCATGAGCCGAAGAATGAGCTTAGGAGTTGCTTCTACATTCAAGATCACCAAGAGCATGGAAATTAAGAGAGAGAAAAGACACAGTCGCTCACAAGAACATAACAGACGCCCAAATAATACTCCGAACAAAAAATAAATAAATTAAGACACGTGAAAGATCGAGCAAACAAGAGAAGAAGCAGGATAATTGGAGAAGGAAGTTCGACATACTGTCTTGGCTACCAAGGCAGTCTATGGCTCGCACGAAGCTGTGGTGGAGCTCCCTAGTCCATCTCAACCTGGGCACCTTGGACCTGTTGTACTGCCTCGCAGCTCCCTTCCTCCCACCGCTCCCCATCTCTCTCTCTCTCTCTCTCCGTCGTCGTCGTCGCGCCTCCCACAGGTCCACTGCACTCCAGTTCCCTCGATGTTGTATGGCCGCCGGGTTTGCTGGTTCTGGGTTGGTCGGCAGGGTTGTCGATCGACTATATATCGTTGGGCGTGTCGAGGGTTAGCGCAGCAGCCGCCTTGGCCTGCCTGGTTGGACTAGTGATCCCACGCATCACGAGAGATGGTCATCGTTAGCAGAAATTAATGAGCTCCGAGGTGTCGAAATAGGAGACAAGAAGCGTACTGCACCTTTTGTCGATCGACAGTGGTTGCAATTACACATCCTACACCCACGTTGAAAGTTCGATTACTAACGCATGATGGAGTGCTCCGTGATGCAGATCAAATGATAACATGCAGATCGAAGCTTTTGTGTGTCAATAGTAAAAAGTTCCCATTCTTGCACCATTTTCCAATCGCAGCGCAAGCAGCTCTCGTGTATCGGAGGTTTCGGCTTCGTAAAATAAAATGAATATGAAAGACTAATGGAAGATTACGGAAGCTTTTATATCTCCGATTCCACTCCACATCGTAAGCTAGAGCTTGTAGGCTAAAATAAAGTGAATTAAGTTTATATTTTTAGTCTAAAATGTAAACAAGATGATCCACCTAAACACTCTAAATCTAACCATCCATTCCATAAATTTCATTTTAGAATTTTTCTATCCACCAACTCCACGGATTTTGGTTTAGATTATTTCCTACATCTCCCTTGCCGATCGTAAGATGCACATAGTCACACATTTATTATAGAGCTCTTTTACAATGGATTAAAATCAATATAAGCCGTCTATTCCTTTGAATCTAATGGTTGAGATCAATTTAGATCTAGTTATACTACCACATGTAGTATTGGTAGTAAATTTGAAAGAGGGGTAAAGGGTAAAAATTCCGTCATACTATCTATCCTCTACTTAAAAATTTACTGACCGATGAATACTGATGAATGGATAGTTTTTGAAAATCAATAGGTATTCGTGAATCCAAATCTAAACGAATTAGGAAAAATCTAAAATACCCCGATAAATGGCTTAAAAAGTCTAAAATGCCCTTGAGAATGGATGGTTAGATTTAATTCCTACTACCACTACTTACTACCTATGTAGTCCACTGTAAAATTTCTCTTATTATAACGTTCCAGTAAAAAGCTGTCACAAGAGCTCTTTATCAAAGAGTTTAAACGAGCCAAGACAAAGAAAAAAACATAAAGTTTTAACACACACACAGTCTATGACTGAATCGCCATCCATGGCTGATGAAGAGTTCCCGCAACACAATCTCCAGCGATTTGCATGCTGATAACATCATTCCCTTGCTTCCTCAGGCTGCAACACAGACCACGATCCCAACTATTTGGTGCAAATGTAGATAACCTGCAATGGAAGATAAATTTTTTTTGCTATCTGTATTTGACTGCTTTTTTTTAAACTCGAAGTCAACTTTACTGGCCTTAATTTGGATTAGCTTTGAGATATTTGTCTGATTTTGTTTTGATCCAAAGGTTCAAAAATATGAGAAAGCATATATAAGTCATCTTAGAAATAGACATCCCTAAATTTTAATTAGCTCGTGAACTCTCAACCAGTTATATAGGTATTCCTTCCGTTTCAAAAAATAAGATCAATAGTTTTTCAATCTTATTTCAAAATATAAGTAAGGCACGGGCCTTCCCCTGTAGTCTGGTTCATTTCGATACCGATCCTGCATAAGATTTCAACTAAGAAGAACGTTATAAAATGGTGGTAGTTCATTTCGATACCGATCCTGCATAGGATCGTAATTAACAAAAATGATGGTCAAAACATTGTAATATTTTCGTTTTTTAAAAAAAATCTCGATACTGACAGCCTTGTCTACAAGCCCCTAGACGTTTTTTTTTCTGATTTCAAGCCCATGCCGTGCACAATAATGTTACATGTACAGGACCCCGGAAGAGCCTGGTCGAAATATTATTCTCTTGGGTTCGCCAAATGAAAGCTTTCACTGTTTTAGCCATCTAAATTTTTGTTACAGAGTTAATCTTCTAGAAATTTTTTCAGAGATTGCCCCCGCCCGCAATTGCCGCTTACGGGGAGCGTGGAATTTACCAGCCCACAGAGCGCGAAAAATCGGATTACCGCGCACTCTTTTTGCGGAAAACTAGTTTCTGCGACCCTGTGTTCCGCGGAAATCCATTTACCGTGCATCCGTTCCACGGAATTCTATTTGCCACGCGTCTCTTCCGCAGAAAATTAATTTCCATGCCCCCTTCTGTGGTAAATGTGCGCCGCCAACGGTTTCTGCACGAAGGATTTCCTGCACCCTGCGGAAACTCAGATTCCCGCGCCCTCATTCCACAGGAATGTGCCACGCGTCTCACCGGTATGATTTCCACGCTCTCCGTGCACGGGATTACGGACCAGGGGCATTTTCTGAAAAAAAAATCAGCGAACTAGTTCTATAAAAAAATATTTTTTAAAAGACTTGAACAGTAAAAAAATTCCGCAAATGACCTGAACTTCACCTTTGACTTTGAGTGTTTGACCGGAAGACGTGTAGATCGATTAACGCGAGCAGCTAGCAGTAGCGATTGATATGCTTGTTTGGTTGGAAAGTCGTGATCACAACTGACAACTCACGAGAGAACAAAACGCTCGTAGAGATTCAAGGAAGGAAGAACATGACCACATGACCATGGGGAGGAACGGAGCTCGAGCTGGAATGGGTAACTACAAAGGCTAGCCGGCACAGAGCATACAGAGCCCCTACCGGTGCCGGCAGCAGAGCTATCGTTTTTTAGCCACTTCCTCTTTTTTTCCTTTTTTAAATAATAAATTTGATTTAATTTAAAATGAATTATAAATCTAACTCTCTTCTCACCATGGAAAGCAGCTGCTGCGCTCTCCTACCGTGGTGCTGTCTCCTACGCTCGTCTGCTCCTCCCATGCTCACCGCTCGCTTCCGCGCTTGCCGACTGCTGTGTTACCTGGGTGAGGCAACCCCGGCTTCTGCTCTTCGGGTGTGGTAGAGGACATGTGTCATCTACTACGCCTTGTGTTGTGGGTGAGAAGGTTAAATTTATAATTTGACTCGAAAGAGTTAAATTTAAAAAAACAAAAGTGGAAAAAGGCTAAAAAGTGATTAGTCCTCTGGCAGCTGCTAGACGCTCGCTTTGTTTTGCCTGCCGTCTGCCTTGCTAGCTGCGGTTTGCCTACCAGCACACGCAAAGTTGCAAGAGTTCGGATATATAAAGCGTATAGCACTCTACAAAGCTGCCTGCCAACGTGTGCATCGTAGCCGGCATCAGAAAAGGCGGCCGATATATGAACATATCAGATAATCATACGTGGCGTGTCATGTCACTGACGTCGCTCCTCACGTAAGCAAATTGAGAAAACGTGCGACTGCCGCTCTCTACGCGAGCAAATTGAGGAAACCATTTTTTTTTCAGAAAAGGACCTAAATAGAATTTTGTGTTTTTCAAAAAAAGAGCTTAAACGTAATGCTAGAAAAATGCAAAAAGGACTTAAATGCAATGTATATTTTTTTCGAAAAAAAGGATCTAAACGTATTTTTTTCCAGAAAAAGGCTTAAACGTAATTTTGATTTTCTGTAAAAGGACCCGAGCGCAATGCCTTAAAACGCATAAAGGGCCTACACATAATATATATTCTTTTTCAAAAAAGACCTAATCGTATTTTTTCCGAAAAAGACTTAATCGTAATTTTTTTTAGGAAAAGGATCCAAACGTAACTTTTTTTTCTCGGCTCAGCTCGAGCCGGCTCAAATCAACCACAGCCCGGGAATTCTTCAAAATTTAATGGAGGTATGATTTGTGCTATCATCTTCTAGCCAAGTCTTAGCTCACGGATCAGTGTTGTGTTCATCGTAGGTCCACCTCGCTTTATATATACATGGCCCAAGAGCCTTTGAAAATTTTTCCGTATAGAGTATACTAGATAATTGATCGCGGCGTGCCACGCCACAACCGTCGCTCCCCACGCGAGAAAATCGAGAAAACGTGCGATAGCCGCTTCCCACGCGAGAAAATCGAGAAAACACGCGAAACGGCTGAAAGGATACAAACGTAATCGCGTTTTTTTCGCATTTATTTGGTGGAAAAGGATTTGAACGGTTTTTTTTTCTGAAAAAGGACCTAAACAAAATGCTAAAAACTGAAAAAAGGACATAAACGTAGTATATATTTTTTTCCATAAAAGGACCTAGCTGTGTTTTTTTCTCGAAAAAGGACCTAAATATAATTTTAATTTTTCGAAGAAGGACTTGAGCGCAAGGCTTAAAAACGCAAAAAGGACATAAGCGTAATATATTTTCCTTTTCCAAAAGAAAGACCTAACCGTAACATTTTTTTCAAAAAATGACCTAAACATAATTTTTTTAAAAAAAGGACCGAACATAAATTTTTTCCGCGGCTCGGCTCAAGCCGCAAGCCGAGCTGGCTCCCTCCCGGCTCAAATGCACTACATGCCGGGAAGTCTCCCATCTTTAATAGAGGGAGTATAATATACACACAGGTCATGTTGCATGTATTCTCTTTTCAACCAGAAAAGGGCAGGAGAATTGATCATTTGTCTTCTTTTTTTTTGCAATTGATTATTTATCTTATGTCTCACTGACATATGATTTTAGGATCTGTATGTTAGTGATACACTATATGACAAATGATAAATGGCAAAAACAAAACAAAACAAAACAAATCATCAATTTTCCAAAAAGGGCCCGGTACACAAGTGGAAGGCTAGGACATCACACATTAATTGCTATTTGCTACATATAACATCCCTTCAGTTACAAATAGTTGTTGTTTTGGATATATACGTACTTAAACTTTCGAAACTTTGATGGTTAGTATCTTTTAAATATTTAAATTAGATACATAAAAATTATATACGTAGATTTGTCTTAAAAAGTTTTCTTATAATATTATAAATTTATTGTAATTTATAAATATACTATAATAGAAATGAGTGATTAAAGTTGTGTTTAGAAATCAGGTTGATGTCTCAAACGATAACTTATTTGTGATCAGAAGCGAGCAACTCATGCTTTGACTACTCTAGCGCGCGCGTCGCTGCTCGGGTCGACCCGAAAGTCTAACCCACCTCGTTTGCCTGTTGGGTTCTTGGCGGTTTTGGCATGCACAGCGCCGCGTACTAGCTTGCACACGTTCGTGCGTGCGTTCTGACTAGCCACTGACCCGGATCTTCGCCGTATGCTCAAAAACAAAGCATATCTCACGTATTTTCACAGGGGCAGAAAGGCATGGAATAACTAGCTAGCTCATCACGTATAGCTCCTGGTTATGTTCGACTAGGTAGCGCGTGAATGAAGTGGCGCCTCGCCGCTGTACGTACAGTGTGCTCGTCGCGAGTCGCGACTCGCGGTCGCGTGCACGAGCATTTTTGCGCATGTCAACATGGATGACAATCCGATCAGCCCAAACGATATCTTTTCTTTCCTTCCGGATATGAATATCTCCACATCAACCGTGCCCAATGAAGCCCAGTCTGCCCAGTGTAAACTCCCCCTTATGGACCAACTAAAAGAGTTGGGCCAGTGCCCACGGTCCACTAGCCCCCGCAGTTCGCATTGGTCAAGCAGACAGACACGAATGGCCTTGCAACGTTTCTGTTTCTGATTTCTTCTGTACGAGACACTAGATGAGAACCACGGCAACCTGATCAAGATGCACCTTGTCTGCCAAACAACCCGCGCGGATGGATTTCAGCTCCACTTTACACCTGGACGCACGACGGTGCGAGTGCGCACGGGCTAGTGCCGTTTCACGATTTCACTTGCCTTTTTTCTGGGGGCAAAAACTACGAGTGGCCTAGACACCATGGCAACCGGCCGCGCAGGCGAGAGCTAGCGGATCATGTTATTCTCCGATGTCGATTAGTACCTACGAGGATAATGTAATTCTCGACGTTGTGTGCCTCGTCGAACAGTCTTTGTCTTTCGATGTTTGCAATCGGTTTTTTTGCTCTCCTTCGGTTGTATTGTTTGTTGAGTATGGTACAATCGTTATTTCGCATTTCATTTTGTGTGCACATGGATTCTTGTCATCTGTTGTATTTGCTTTGCCGTGCCACGATGGCGCGACCTTGCTGCCACACTGGGCGTCGGACTCCACGGTCTAGGTACCATGACGTCGCCGACCTCTGCCAGGGCGCTTCGCGCTCGACCTGTTGGGTTCCACGTAGCAGGACGCTTGTACGCATACATACCTCGTGAATGCAATTCTAACTACATAGTTGCGGCGGTGGCTTACTTCCTCTTTGTAGGATGGTGGAGCTGGATTTGCCCGTTCTGCGGTTCGCACGACCGTCCTGCCGCCACACTCGTGGACCGGTGGAGCCGGTCCGCTGCGTTCCACCGAAATGCGGAGAAGATGGCTCCGATTGCCGGGGCGTGTCGTACCTCTTAGGCCTCCCTTGTGCGGGCCCAGGCCGATTGTGCCGCCGGCGCCTCCGGCCACGTGGCTCGCCGAGTTGTCGCGCGTTTCGTCGAGTGTGCGGCACTTCGGCAGCCCCTACCGGCCCCTTAGAGGTGGCGCCACCGGACCGGCGAAGGCGTGGTACGTGATTCACGTGACCTCTTTCTTTGAGAATTAAAATAGAAGCACCAAGTTGTCGATAATGTTTGTTGCGAACGCCGCAGTCGACCTTCTCCACTCAAGACGGAGGAGGCGGACGTGGCCCGCCACTTGGAGGCATACCTCCCGTTGTTGCTCGGTTGGGTGATGTTCCTGCCCTCCCACGGAACACGGTGGACCGTCACACCGATCGAGTACGCCAAAGACATCGCCGACACCCGTGGATGAGGTAACACACTGGCCCAATCTCGCCTCAACGGAGCACGCCTAACTCCCCTTGTAAACAGTGATGCACGGTGGTCGTGGGCCTCACCAGGCTTGCGGCGCGACGACAGAGGTGCAGGCGACGCCGTTTCTAAGCGAGCACGACGCGACGATGTCGGTTGCGCCCTACCTCCTCCGATTGTGGTCTTGGGAGCGCTTCTCCGTCGGGCAGCTCGTTGTTGACACGACACCGCACTCGAGGAGCTTTACGAGACGACCCGCCGGATCGCCCACCATGGGCCACCTCTCGGGTCCGACAGCATGTACGCTCCCTCGTATCTTTTCCCCACTAACGACTTGAATAACCTTCGCCATTTCTTATTTCCTCGCAATGAGGTTCGCGCACCTACAGGTGAGGAGGTCCTATCAGAGTTCGCTCGAGTTCGACCGCTTCCACGACGAGGACGCGCGGTGGACGCCATACACCGCAGACGACGTTCACGCCCGAAAGCACTCACGGGTCTCCGTGCTTTGCACGCGAGATGAGGCCTTTGGCTCACCCGTAGGTGCCTCGCTTTGACCTTTGTGTCGAGGAGTACTCCCGACCGAAAGTGTCGCGCGATTCGCCTGTTCTCAGCCTCCTTTCCTTTGCCTGGCCACGTTGTCGACGTGGCGCCATGTACTTGCCTCGATCCTACTACTCCGCATCTTTGCGAAATTAATGTTTGCAGATTTATCGCTTTTGCATTGCAGATGACCGGATGGTGTCTGCGGTGGCTCTCGGCCACAGACCGTGATGCAGCCATGGGCCTGCAGCTGGGACGCCAGACTCGACGAGAGGGTCACCGAGACCCGGCCAGACGACCATGACATGTACGATCAAGACATGGAGTGGTTCGCCCGCAAGACTCGCCTCGGGTGGGGTACACACCAAAGACCGTGACGTCGCACTAGCGCAGCATCGGTAGCGGACATCGCACCCTTCACAGATGTCCCGTGAGGGACAACGCCTCGGTAAGTGTCACAATCGAACCTACATGGGCACGCCTTTTTCATGTAACTTACGTAATGCCAACCCGACGTTACATGCGGACTCAGCTCTTGGCGGAGATTGAGGTGGAGGTCGTGGTCCATGTTGACGCCAGCGAGAGGGGGGCATACAGTGACCACCGCCGAGTCCGAGACAGCTTGGGTCGGGTCTCGCTACTGAGGCGGTTGGCTCGCTTAGCCACCGCCGAGGGCGCTGAGACGCTGGCGACGCAAAGACACCACGCCACTTCGCCCCAAAGACTCGCTACCCACCCGGTGCCCGCCACGCCCCACGCACCGCAGGGGGACAAAGCACGACGAGGCTCTTCCGCGTCTCGCCCCTACCGCCGGTTCCTCGCTACGCTCCCACGCAGCAGCGAGTGGGGACGTGGCCTGGGAGGCTCCTTACGCTGCCTCGCCTCACTCGTCGGTTCTCGCCACGTTCCCACGCGAAGAAGAAGGGGCAGCTGGCCGCGGAGGCTCCTCCTCGTCCCGCCCCAAAGAGACCTGTGGTGGTTTCGACGAGCCTTCGACGACGAGTTCGACACGGAGGAGTACCTTTCGACCGACTACCTCGACCCTCTCGGCTCTCGTGCGCGCGCCACAGACTTGGCCTCGCGGGCACAAGACTACTTCACGCGCCGCCGCAGGTCGGCCTAGGAGGGACGTCCGTCCGTCGCCGCCACTCACCTACCCCACGGGCCGATTAGGAAGCGTGGCGTGATTGACTTGTTGTACGGATGTATTTTTTTAATGGCTTTACGCTCAAAGAAGACATTATATAACTCCGAGTTAGTAACATGACAACGTTATCACTATAAATTGTTCAAATCATTTATGCATTGCTTGCCTATGCCACACGACGTGACAACACACCAACGCTTTGTGCACCTATCGCCTCTAGTAGGGGCGATCGCTCTAATGTGAGGCGATCGCTTACATGGGGCAATCGCCAAATATGAGGCGATCGCCCCATACCCGCGAGATCGCCTTTATAACATTCGTTCACAAGCGGTCTCGCAAAGAACAAATGGAGAAAGAATAGAGGTGAGCATCAATCGAAAATGCCGAGGCGCAAGTGCAAAGGGTAAGGGAAGGCAAAGGAAGAAGCGAGTGCATGCCATGAATTTAGCGCATCAAGATCTCTTCCTACTCGTGGAGTCAGAGCGCCATGTGTATGTGCGGAGATCTTTGCAGTGCTTGTCCGCTCTTGGGAAATTTCAACTTGGAAGAGGAGGTATTGAAGTGCCGCAACTACGCCTTCGATCCGCCGAGAAGAGCTCAAGGATCGCCGCATGGTAACAATCGACGGGGTTACATAATATTTGTGAATGAAACTTTGCTAATTTACGCTTCATGCACCACCTCCGCCATCGTGTGAATTTGAGCAAAGTGGTTTGATACGGAGATCAACCCCGAGGACCAACGGCTTCTTGACCAAGCCAACCGGCAGATGAGTTCACGCGCGGTTTCAAGAAACAATGCGATGCCGCACGCGAGGAGGCATGTAGGAAGGAAGAGGAGAAGGAGGAGAGAGAGAGAGGAAACGAGAGAGCGCGCGACGTTGCAAGAGAAGCCTCACGAGGCATGGGCGAACGGGAAGTGGCCTCAAGCACTCAATAGACGCCCGTGTTAACTTTGGTTTTCCTTGTTCGTGGTACTCCTTTTAGTTTTAAGTCGTAATAAACAAAGCGGCCCAACCTTCAAGAGTATGCTCACCGTCCGAGGGCTAGTATGTGTCCTATCGCTTCGGTATCCCAAATGATGTTATTTTCTCCATCGAGATAGGTTATAGCATTTTCATTCGTCATATCTCGATTTCATCGAGTTTTACCATCGCTGAATATAAATCAACCGTGCCCAATGAAGCCCAGTCTGCCCAGTGTAAACTCCCCTTATGGACCAACTAAAGAGTTGGGCCAGTGCCCACGGTCCACTAGCCCCCGCAGTTCGCATTGGTCAAGCAGACAGACACGAATGGCCTTGCAACGTTTCTGTTTCTGATTTCTTCTGTACGAGACACTAGATGAGAACCACGGCAACCTGATCAAGATGCACCTTGTCTGCCAAACAACCCGCGCGGATGGATTTCAGCTCCACTTTACACCTGGACGCACGACGGTGCGAGTGCGCACGGGCTAGTGCCGTTTCACGATTTCACTTGCCTTTTTTCTGGGGGCAAAAACTACGAGTGGCCTAGACACCATGGCAACCGGCCGCGCAGGCGAGAGCTAGCGTTCAATGTCTTTATTCCGCCGGTCGCACAGCATATTCCGATGTGACATCAACAAGCGCGCTTGCTTTCCTCAATCCCTTAGCTTTTGCCGTTGCCGGAAATGGACTTCTTTGCCTTGACCCTCGTGGCGTCTGACTGGTCACTCCTTTTATAAACTCTCAAAATTAATGGTATAGCTAGTGGCTAGGCCACAAAATTAAACGCTGTATCGCATTATTATCACATAGGATAAGCTTAGCACCGCTGGTATTATTATAAAATGATACAACACTATCTCTTCATCTGAGTCGGTTTTCAATTTTTCAAAAAAATCGATAGTGATATATGATTCGGCGTGGGTGAAAAATATATGTGCAAAACATTACTGTAGGTTTGACTACATACCCGATAGTGATGTGCCGATAGTGATTACGACCGTCACGATCAGTTTTTGAAGTTAGAACTGACCGGGATAGTAATACCAAGCGCTTACCTACGCTTGACATCTCAGCTTCTCCTCCCAATGCATTTAAATACCACCAAAAAGCGAGGTGTCCACCTCGTGCTTGACCTCTCGGCTTCCCCTACATTCTATAAAAAAGGAGCTCTCCTTGCACGCGTCGTGCCCCTCCGCCTCTCCTCACCCACGTCGTGCCCCTCCGCCTCCTCGACTCCACGGTGCCTGCGTTGCCCCTCCGGCTCTCATCGCCTGCGTCGCCCCTCGACCTCCCCAGCTGATGAGGACATCACTTTTTTGGATACGTGCATACATCATGGTCCTATGACAAGAGCTCGTGCACGCAAATTAGATCATGAGGTGAGCTCGTTTCTCGCTGTTCATAATAATGATATTGAGGATGGAATACTACTAAATATTTGTAATGTTTTACTACTTAGGAACATGGGAGAAGCACCATCAGGACAGCCATAAGCACTCAATTTATTGGCACAATTCAGATTGACGCCAAGTAAAACCAACCACCTCTACTCCAAGTTGGCGCACTTTCCGAAGGGTACCATCACCTCCACGCAACCACATCCTCAGATGGTCTCCACCCTTGCCACACCAAATCAAGCCGGACTCCAAGTCATCCACGATTCGGGCTCTGTGTTCAGTCAAAGTTAGCAAATAGCACTACATTAAAACGGGCATATATCCCTCATACGGAGTCTAATGGAGGAGTTATTGTGCTCGTTAGAAAGATAACGACAAGATATTTCTAATGAATCTGATCCTATCTCCAGATTCATTGCGGATCAGTCAGAATCATCGAAACAATATATTATATTACTGTTTTGGGCTGTTTCAAGCCTTGTAAGCGTGTGGGGTTCCAAGCCTAGGTTGTGTGCGCCCCCTTAGCCGCACACAACCCTAGCTCATCTCTCTCATGTCCCTCCCTCTCATATACTCAGTAGCCACCGCCATAGACATTTGGGTTTTACTTAGATTACAATAGACTCTGTCAGTTTTTCGCTATACATCGGTTTGTGGAGCTCCAATTCGTGTGCTTAATATAATTCATAATTTTATATTGTATCTTCTACGTTCTTACTTGTGTTCTCGATTTGCATATAGGGATTAGCCTTCTTGGTGAGGTTAACCATGTTTGTATGTGGTTGATAACCTACGGAGCCGTGGTGTAGCGATTGCAAGGTTTGGATCAATTCTGATTAGAAGCCAGATCGTCAACGTCAAGTTCTCCATCAATCGATATACTACTACCTGTCGGAAGATCGGGCCACCGTTCGCATCAAGTTGCATCAGAGACACGGTTGTCCGATAGGTAATCCTTGTATCCCCACTTTTGTTTTGCCATCGTCCTAGAGTCCACAAAAATTGCCCCACAAAATGTTCCTCATCAATTCCATTGCCCTACAGCCCTTTGTGCCTTTGCAATTTTTGTTTTCAGTTTCACTTTGTTGAGTTCGTGTCCATCGTCGTCGTCTTGTTGTTGGTTTGAAGTCGTGATCCTAGTCTCTATTCATCACCTTTCGTTGCCCTAGTTTTTGTTTTGCACCGTTAATCATTCCACCACCTCCAAACCCCAAAACCAAACGGAGCCCTACTCGGTTTGCCCCTGCCGCCGCTCTGCATTATATCTCCTACTCCGCAAGCCCTAGATAGGTCGCGAGCCACCTTGTGTCAATTGCCCTGCACCGCTAGCTTCTGATTTTCACCCGTGATCCTATTGCTAGCTCAGCCCTAACTAGAAGGAAGAAGTGAAATCTCAGGCAAATCTAGATTGCGCAGTGTTCAGTAAAATGGGCATAACTTTTGAATACGGACTCCGATTGGGGCGTACTTTTTTTTGTTTCGAAGAGGACAACGAGGCGCATCTGAAAAAAAACACAAATCTTTAGACCTATGCAATTTTATCCTCAAAATAGGACTCTAAGACCGAGTTTCGGGCCCTAGAAGTTTATTGTGATGTTTTTGCCATTTTTTCGATCATCTGTTTAACGTTTTCTCTCATTCCAAAACGTGAGATTTTAATTTTGCCTTTGAGTTAAAAGAAAGGAAAGGGAAAAAGGCAAGTGCAAAAAAAAGGCCCACACTGAAAATTAAAAAAAATCAGAGAGAAGAAAAGAAGCAAAAAGAGGGAAAGAGAAGAAGATAATCAGAATTGCTTGCATCCTTTGAGTCCTTTGTACTTTGATATATCCCTTGTTTAGTTAAACTAGTTCTAGGAACACGTTTAGGACAGCAACAGTGACAAGTACGTTGGACATTTATTTAACTTGCTAATCTGATTTCAATATTGCTTATTCCTTACTACCTAACATTGCCTTTCGAGCTCCACATACTTCTTATCAGTTCAGATTCTCCTTTGCAATTTCCTCACTCACGCTCTAGTCACGGTATCACGAACCAGCCACCGATTGTACTACCCGCTGCTTTGGTAAGAACATTTGTGAGAGCGTGGTAAGACGCTTGAGAGTGAATGTTCCACCTTCCACCACCTAGTTAGTTGATAGGGATAAACTCTTGTGTTGTCTTTTGTCTTCTACTAACAATGATAGGTTCGCAAGCTTATAAAGGTAATATAAAGGTTTCTACTATTAAATTCAATGTGGTAATTGATAATATACCAAGAAAGCCTATTTCACAACAAAATAATTGCTTTCGTAGGAATTAAGAGATATGACTGAAAGTCAATCAGTTATTGATGTCAAACAAATGAGCACTGTGCCAGAACTGTGGAACTACAAGGAAAATCGAAAAGTCTCTGTTGCGAAAGCTATGGCACATACGATGGCAAACATGGAAAAGTCCTAAGGTCTCTCATTCTCTTGATCTATCAAATAATGTCGTTTCTCAATGTATGCTTGTTGATATTTTTGGTATCATATCTTCTCAATGTATTGTCATCTAAAATTATTTTAACTAGTTTATTGTATCCTTGTAACCTAACAGGAAATACTTCAGACAAAAGTTGACTAGAAAAATGACTGCTCTTGTGCCAAGAAGTATGTACCTTATATCAGTGGACAATCTCTATGGTATTCTAGATGCAATTGCTTGAGGTAAAGAACCTTCTACTGGGACATCGGGGCTGCCTGAGGAGAGTTACGTTAGAGGATTGTGCTACTAATTTCTACATTGAGTATGTATCCTGAGGAGAGTTACGTTAGAGGATTGTGTTACTGATTTCTGCATTGAGTATGTATCCATATATTAACACTGTCAACAGTTTGGTGAATGTGAATATACTGTGAATTTGTCAACCTGTGAGTATACTGTGATTGTGAATATACTGTGAATTTGTCAATCTGTGAGTATACTGTGAATCTGTAAAATTTCAGAAAAATAGCCTGGGATTTATCTCTATATGTTTCACGCTTAGAATTGATAGAGATGTGTAATCTTTATCGGTTTCTAGCGTGGAACCGATAGAGATAATACACGAATCTCTATCGGTTCAACGCTAATAATCGATAGAGATCAGGATGATGTCTTTATCGGTTCTGAGCGTGGAACCGATCTAGATTCGTGTATTATCTCTATCGGTTCCATGCTTGGAACCGATATAGATAATTGGTCTTCTGGGTCGGTTCGACCCAGATGAGGATATATCTCTATCGGGCGAAAATCGACCGTAATAGTCACTCATCATCACTGTTTAAGGACTTTGTATTATCACCAAAATTGACCTAGATGACGAAAAATAAGCAACCCAGATGACCATTTCTGCAGTAGTGTGGCCACCAATAACCAATTCCTCATTCGTGTGTCATGTATGCCAGCCTCCACGCAACCGATTAGTGGTGCACCAATTGTTTTGGAAATTGGGGGTGGACTCTCTAAATATCCATATTGAGAAAATATATGCATATGATACACTAACTATTTTAATTTAGTTTGTCTTTCCTTCGTGTTACTTAGTACTTAATTAATTATTGGGTTCTAAGTGACCGAGTCACTCACGTTAAAGCCAGAAATGTTTAGCTTTCGGACGACTGAGCTACTCGCGTTAAAGCTAGGATGGTTGTGATTACGGACGACCGAGTCACTCACGTTGAATCACAACCCACAAGCACCAAGTGCTAAGAAGTATGTGGCTTACCATGGAAGATCAACACTTACACAAAAGAGGGGTAACTAAACTCTTTATTCATTACTACAAACTTCGGTACAACATAACTTTACACTCTTAGTGGCTACCCTAACTCTCATTCTCCACCTATGACTTCCTCATGATCATCACTATTACTCACTCATATGTTTATGGTGGCTCTTATAGTTGCTCATCCATGGCACACTTCATGGGGGTAGAAGGAGCCCTCTATTTATAGTGTTACACAATTGTTAGATTGGTGTCACTGTCAACCATCTAGAACCCTACAAAGAAATATCTAAACGTTTACACTTCTTCCCTAACATCTAGCTTCAAGATATTTCTTTGTTTCGCTGTGAAGTATGGCTAAATAATTTGTTCCAGGAACTTCATATAATAATATCTTGCTTATGTCAATTCCATTTATTCTAGAAACTTCATCGTAAATATGCATTGCTCATTTCTTAACACTGCCCCTCAATGCATACTTGCCTTATGGCATTGTCCAGTGATGCTAGGGATCTTTTGCGCTCTACCATTTCGGTCTTTCTTCTCCTTTTGAATCCATAGATGTGGCTTGACCTTCAACTGATCCTCAATATTCTTTTTTGTCGTCTGAGACTTCCTCACAAATTTGCTACCATTATGCGGCTCACTTTTTTTTCACTTTTCTCCACACTTGCCCTATAATTGATTCTTTGTATGATGGTAAAATAACTTGGGAAGGTGCGGCATTGTCATACCTGAGGTCTAGGGACCTCGTACTCCATACTTCTATCATTTACTCATAAAACCTTCAATTTACTAATATGATGCTCCTAGGTTGATATATACCATGTGCATCATGCTCTGTATCTTCTTGAATATTTTACTTGATATGCATCGATGTATCTTCATGGACATCTAGTCCTCAATCTACGAACTTGTCATTCTCCTGTGCTTTTCATATTCAAATGATGTGGGCTTCGTCTCGTCAAACTTGGTATCTTGTCACTGTTAACGGTCTCCCAATCTTCATCACTATTGTATCCAAACACTATCACCTCTTGTCCACTTCTCATTTGCCTCTCATGACCACTAAGTAGACCATTCTTCTTTCTGATGAAAAGCGCTTCCTCTTCATTCTCTTTATTCAAGGCGATTCTGCCTGTATGCATGGTTAATGCCTCTTATTAGCTAACAAATTATCTAACTCCACCAGTGATGGTTGCATCGGCCATCCTCTCACTATGGCCATAAAACCCATTGTACTTGGGACTTAGGCCATGCATGATGATGCTCTTCATCCTGGCCTCGCTGACTTCTCCTGAGGGTCAAGCTAGGATTACAACAAATATTATTCATCTTCGTAAAATACTGACTGATATGAACTTAATGTATACATTTCGATTAGGGTTGTATTCTATGGTCATGACTAAATTGATCATTATTTACTTTGCATACCCAAAGTGCCTTGTGAGATACCTGTGAGCTCTCTAGGAGTTGGAATTGCGGCTCATTCTTCTTTGAGAATAGTGACGACGGTTAAGAGCTGCACTCTATTTTGGGCCTATAACTCTATAAGAAAAAGCCCATAAATAAGAACAAGGCCCCGATCAGTTACTTGGTTACGGCTCTGACCAGTTTGCTGGTGTGTACTCTATTAGTTAACACTGGTCCACCTCGACCAGTGATTCGACTGCCCTGACCAGATTATACTGGTAGGGACAGGCAGTTACTTCCGCACAAGGATAACATTCGAATAGTTTCCTTGATAGGTACAAATAACTGATCGAAAGTTACTCCAAAAAAACACCTCCCGTATGGCAAGAAGACGCCTTTTTACCAAGAGACACCTTTTTTAAGCATAACTACTACCCCTTCGTTCTGTATAAATAATGAGGCATTTGTACCATTTAAGGCATCTCGAACGAATTCACGAACACACGAAGACGTGTATGATCATTATTGCTTACAAACAAGAGTCTGTAATACCTGTACTCTGTCAAGCCACTTGGCTAATAGAAGTAATCATTTGTCCCACTTTTCACACTTTCTGATCATAGAAGCTTGCAACTATTTTCATTCTTAAGCTCGATCTAGAGACCCCGTGTCTTGAACATCACACCTGTGGGGTCACGATTGAGACAGATAAGCAACGGTCAGAACGCTAACAGTGCAAAGCTATGAGAGGGCAGAAAAAGCTACCCTGGAGCAACACGAATAGTTCGTTTTGGCAAAACAAAGAACTGTGGACGAGGTGAGTGTTGGTGATATGCTCTTGAGGCAATCATAGAGATGATTGTATCACGCCTTATGTTTATGGAATGGTATAATTGTTTGTCCTTTGAATAAATATCGATTGGATTAATCAACAAGTAAGTGACTCATTCATGCAACTTTTTCCATATATCGATGTTATTCAAGTTATCCCTAATCGGTTATTATAATATAGGACGATTATGTTTTATAGATCAGCACATGTATTGATTGATAACCATGTTTCACGGGTCATAGAGATACGGAGATATCTAATCAATAATGTGGACAAATGTTAGAGAACATGTGTTGGATAGACCCATATGAGACACTACGAGAATTATTATATATTCTTATGTGTCATCAGTTGGTCTCATGCATAGTGTATGTATGATCCTTAGACCTGAGATCGTCATTGGTTTCCTAGATGTGTAATTGTTTACTTAGGAGCTGCCAAACGCTACTCTTTAACCAGGTAGTTATAAAGGAAGCTTTCGGATTTACTATGAAATATGCTGAGGTACATGAATGATCAAAATGGAATTTGCTCCTCCTATATAACGGAGAGATATCTCTGGGCCCCTCGAGGTAGATGGATTAAGGAAGTGCATGGCCATATCGAATGTGATTGAGAGTCAATCCAGATAAATTATTTCACTACGGTATGAGTAAAGAGATCGAGTTGTCATAGGACGACACAACTCTCGCCTTGAGCTCGATCTGATATCGTGAAGTAAAGAGAACATGACATTATCACACTATAGTAGGTTCGTCCGATGCTTTATGGATATTTGGGAATCGATATGTACTGCTAGAGACCGCTATCGATTATCAGTCGGAAAGGTGTTTTCGAGTCGTGTCCAAATATGCATGAACCTACAGGGTCACACACTTAAGGAATTGGAATATAGTGGTTCGGATTGGATCCATCACTAATGGGCCAAGTGGGCTTTGTCCTTTAGTTGGGACCTAATGTATGGTTCCACCGCAAGGGAGGGGCAGCTATTTAAAGGGAGTTCGCGATCGCAATAGATGAGAGGGTGCAGCCACTGAAACCCTAGTCATCACCAATTGAGCCTTCCCGTGCGCACTGGTGTTAGCACACCGACGCACGGCATTCTTTTGGAAAATTATTTGGCTTTCTTGTTTGTTCTCGAGGTATCGAAGTAAATTCTGAGAAGGTCCGAGCCATTGAATCTTTAAAACACCCTCTTCTATGAAGGTGGTTCAAGACTTGACTGGTCGGATGGCTGCTCTTACTCGCTTTATCTCAAGATCAGGGGAACGTGGATTACATTTCTTTAAGGTAATAAGAAAACACGATAAATTTCACTAGTCGGATGAAGCAGACAAGGCCTTCAAAGACATTAATTTTTTTTTACAAAGCCAACCACACTGATCTCACCCAACCTTAGGGAACCTCTGTTGGTTTACTTAATGGCTACAAATAATGTGGTTAGTGCTATACAGGTCGTAGAAATGAGAAAAGGTTCAAAAACATGTCTATTACGTAACCGAAGTTTTACATGGAGCTAAGAAGAGATACCCTCAAATTCAAAAACTACTTTATGCGGCTTCAAGGAAATTGAGATATTATTTCCAATCACATCAGATTACAATACCCTTTTCTTTTGCCTTGGGAAATATACTCCATAACCAAGAAGCAATGGGTCGGATTGCTAAGTAGGCAGTAGAACTTGGATCTTTTGATATCCATTTTATTGCCCAAACGACAATTAAGTCACAAGTTTTGGCAGATTTATCGTCGAATGGACTGACAGTTAGCCCTCTACAGAAAAGGACTCTACTGATACCGACCACTGGATATTATATTTTGATGGCTCTCGAAAACTCCAGAGCTCAAGGGCTGGTATAGTATTGGTCACGCCTCAGGGCGACTAGTTACATTATGTAATCCAAATATAATTCCCTGTTACCAATAATGTAGCAGAGTATGAAAGTCTTCTAGCCAAGCTCCGAGCAGCAAAATCCATTGGAGTCCGTTGACTTTTAGCGAAAGGCGATTCGCAATTAGTCATAAACCAGGTTAGCAAAGAATACAGGATGTTCGATGAGGTAATGGCTCACTACCTCGATGGAGTGAGGAAATTGAAAAAGCACTTCAGTGATTTCGAAGTCCAATATATACTGTGAAAAGATAATCTCTTAGCGGACCAGTTATCAAAATTAGGATCCTCACGATCACCTATTCTAACAGGTGTGTTTCTTGATTATATGTCTAAACCTTCTATAAAAATCTTTATGGAAAAGTTACCAATCAATACAGAGGTCAAAGCCCTTAAGCAAGATATAGATTGGGCTAAACCATTTAAAGCCTATCTAGAACATGGGACACTGCTCGAGGATATAGACGAAAAAGACAGATTAATTCGAAAGGCGTGAATGTACAAACTGCTCGACATACTCTATACAGAAAGGGAATACATGATGTTCTAATGCGATGCATATCCCAAGAACAAGGGAAAAATTGATTTGGAGTTTATAGTTGGCTGATTACTGATAATGGATTAGAGTTTATAAGTGGTCTGTTTCAAGATTATTACGATGAATTAGACACAAAAATCTGTTATGCTTTAGTTGCTCGTTCTCAAAGCAACGGAGCAGTTGAATGTACCAATGGTCAAATCGTACAAGGTATGAAAAACGAGTATTTGATCATCTAAAGACACGCTCAGGGGGCTTGGGTAGATGACCTCTACTCAGTGCTTTGGGCCATACGCACGACGACCAATAGAGCAACAAGGGGAACACCTTTTCAACTAGTCTACAGAGCAGAGGCTGTGTTACCTAGTGAGATTCACTTGGGTTCTACATGAACCACTCTCTACGAACAGGTCGATCGAGATAATCAGCATGAAATTGCATCAATATCCTAGAAGAAAAGTAGGATCGAGCACTTATCAGGTCGACAACCTATTTACAAGGCTTAAGGCGATACTACAATAAAAGAGTTCAACCATGAACACTTAATATGGGAGACCTGGTTCTCAGACGCATTTAGAACCAGTCTAACTTAAACAAGTTATCTTTCAAATGGGAAAGTCCCTTTACTATGGTATCAATTACCCGACCAGGTTCTGTTCGGCTTGTTATGGAAGACGGAAGAGTTCATTCAAATACATGAAACTTCTAACATCTTCGCAACTTTTATGTGTAAACATCCTATCTCCTCCTTAGTTTACATTTAAATCTCTCTTGTGTTATGAACAAATTGTTTTTTTGTTTTGCTCAAATTCTAAGAAATCACAATATCATCTTTTGACCATACACTATTACAGAATGATACAACACTATCGCTCCATCTGGGTCGGTTCTCAACTTTTCAAGAAAAACCGATTGTGATAGATGATTCTACTTATATGGTGGTGAATCATCACAAACGGTTCTCAAGTTAGATCCGATTGTGATGTAGCATCATGCACATCACAATCGGATCTAACTTGAGAACTGATTATGATGTGCTCGGGATAGTTTTTTGGCGTGCCAAACTGAATTTGGGTGCCGAGTGGGTTCTAATTTCAAAATAATTTCACTGGGTCCAACCAGATAAAAAAAGGAAAGCCATTGCACACATCCCCTGTATATTTATACACGCCCTTGTGCTCACCACTCATCTCCTCTACTTGCTCCTCTCCCTTTCCTGCTCACCCTCTCACTTGCACTGTAGATAGATATAGAGAGAGAGAGGAGCCGAGGTGAAGGTAGTCAGGCAATGGCCGTGTCTAAGGAGGAGAAGAAGGTATGTACTTGTTGTTCAGTTTTGCATGGGATTGATGAGTGAGGAATTGAGGGATATCTCAAATCTTGTTTTACTCCCAATTATATCCTTCTCTAATCATCACTTGTTCAACTGGAGCAACCCAAGTTCACAAGGCCACTTTCAGTTTCTACTCTACTCCAAGGGTTTTGTGCAGAGTTCAGGAGAGATAGGGAGTGATTCAAAGAAACAATAACAAGGTTAGTTCTTGATTCTTCAAACTATTTTAATGACCATCTAGCCATATTCCATTCATGGTATGGCCCTTTGGTTGTGTTTTTTTCGGTATGTATGGAAATATGGTCTACTAATAAGTTCCAAAATCAAACAATTGGGCACACCAAACACACTTTTCCACACTCCAAGTTAGAAAAGTTGGACCAAATTAGGCATTTGGTTTGTAGCCTCATGTGTGAGAAGATTCTTTTTTTGCCACTACGACCCACATGTTAGTGACTCAAAAAGTGTGACAAAGATTTTGTTTTGCTTGATGAAGCAGATGTTAGACAATTGTTAAATGAGGGATAACATTCAAAGTGGATCATTTGCTGTATATAGCTGCTTTTTTTACTTTTGCTTTCATATGTATTATGTACCAAGTGTGAGTGTTGCATTTATTCTCTTAATGATGAAAAAAACAATTGCGCTAAATCCTGTTGTCGACTTTTGTAGTCGGCAATGAATTTATGGGGTAGGCGCCCGATCTCAAACTCGAAGGTCACACAAGACAGGGATTTTAGAGGTTCAGGCCCTCAGCAATGGAGGTAATACCCTAATCCTGTGTGCTGGAATTATGCGGATCTCTTGGATCTGGGGTTGCTCAAAGCGCAATATGCTCTGGGCGATATGAGGTGTGCTATGCTCTATGGCTTGATCGCTCTATGCTTGGATGATCGGATCCCTATGTTGTTGCCCGCCCTCTCCCTTATATAGCGGGGGTGGGGCGGCTTACAGAGTCCTGATCGGTTACAAGATTCTAGTCAGTTAATAGGATAGAGTTTACATCTTTATCTACCCTATTAACGACTCGGATTACAACCGTATCTATCATATCTAAATATAAGTTCAACTTCCTTTAGGATATGTCCCTTGCGCACGCGGCAATGGGCCCGACGCGGAGTATCTTCCGGCCTCCTCTTGGACATGTCATGAGGGTACCCGGGTTCTTATATTCCACAGTAGCCCCCGAGTCCTTTGCGATCGAGTTGCCTCCTTCCTGGTTGCAGCCCAACTGAGTCATGCTTCACGCCGAGTGCTTCCAGTTCTTGATGCAGCTTCCCGACTAGTTTTCCTTTACAGTGTTGTGCCCTGTTGTAGGCGAAGAGATCGTGAAGGACTCAATAGAGTTCCACGCGTTAAACTTTCTGAGTGGTTCCTAGCCCCATTATTGGAATTATGGCAGTCGGCTCATCTTGGGACATACTGTATCCCAAACGATATGCAGAAGTCAAAACGTTTTTCCCGCCAAGGCAAAATTCAGCGCTCCCTTTAAATTCATTAAATCGCCAAAGTTGTCGATGTCGCGTTGAAGCGCTGGCTCACACACGTCGATCTAAATTTAGTAGCCCCAAATCATGTATATGCGAACTTAGGCAATGTAAAACAATTCACTTGATGTGATGTCCGATCGTGTATATATAATTTTAGAGTTTTTACTCTTTTTCCTTATTGATTTTGAATTCATCCTAGTGGTTTGACTCTTTTTGTTTAAGCACTCGCCGACTAGTCTAACCCCGAGCGCTGGGAGTCGACTCATGGCTCTTTTTCCTGTGCACGTGTTTTGGGTGACTAAAGTTCGCTGCTCATGGGGTCGAGCTTCACAACTTGGAGTTATCGCGACTCGGATTCACTTGCAATCGTTAAGCAAAAGAAGAAAAATACAACTCAAAAAAAGATATGCGCATGCGCACACTATAGGTGTAGCCCCCGACTTACTGCTTAGTTGTGGGTCAACTAAGTAGCAAGTCAGGAAAGTCAACAATTTTATTTATAATGACATAATTGAGTAAAAAGCGACTTAGCTGCTTTATGCTCCATATGTTGTCGACGATCGTGCCATCTTTGCTCGGGACGCAGGTGAAGGCTTGTAGATGAGCTGTAGGCGGCGCTCGGGGTGCAAGCGTGGCTCGTGGCCGTGCCGAAGGTGGCACTCGCAGCGCAGCGGCTTGTGGCCGTCGCAGAAGGTGGCGCCGGGCGCAGCGAGGCTCGTGGTCGTGCCGAAGGTGGCGCCGGGCGCAGCGAGGCTCGTGGTCGCGGCCGAAGCGCGTGGGAGCGCAAGCGCGCTTCACCCACCGGCTTTTCCTAATTTCGATAAATTGCGCCCGCCGTCACCATGGCCTTGATCCGAGCCACGATCGGGTCGCCGCTATCCGATGCAATCATCGGGTCCGCTTTGTCGAAGCGCCTTGGAGGCGACGACGCTCGCATTGGCATGCGGAAACGGCTTGATCTCCCAACCTGGATTGCAGGAGGTCCTCGCGGACATTGCGGCCGCGAGATCGAAGCGATCGCACCTGCACCTCCTTACCCTTACGAAGACGATCTTCCCCCGCAGCTTCTGTTCTTCTTGTTGGCGTTGAGATCGGTCTTCGCTCTTCTATCGTGAAGATACCACGAAGATCGCAGCAATTCCTCGCGACGCCGACTGGTTTGCCGGCCAAGTCAAAGTGACATACCTGAGATGGGTTGGCCTGATCTTTACCAGATCGGATCTAGTTTTGGACTAGATGCAGACAAGCTCTCCGCAAGATTCGGACGAAGTCCGTGTTTCCGGCGAAAGGCCCGGCCGAGATGAAGGTGGCGATAAATCCACCGATTGTCGCCATCGAAGTCTGGGAAAAGATTATAGCGCTTCCCTACTCGGCGCGCCAACCGCCGACTTTTGTAGTCGGCAATGAATTTATGGGTAGGCGCCCGATCTCAAACTCAAGGTCACACAAGACAGGATTTTAGATGTGTTCGTGCCCTCAAGAATGGAGGTAATACCCTAATCCTGTAGCCGGAATTATGTGGATCTCTTGGATCTCGGGTTGCTCAAAGCGCAGTATGCTCTGGGAAATATGAGGTGTGCTATGCTCTATGGCTTGATCACTCTATGCTTGGATGATCGGATCCCTATGTTGTTGCCCGCCCTCTCCCTTATATAGCGGGGTGGGGCGGCTTACGAGTCCTCGATCGGTTTGGAGATTCCGATCGGTTACAAGATTCTAGTCGATTAATAGGATAGAGTTTACATCTTTATCTACCCTATTAACGACTCGGATTAAACCGTATCTATCATATCTAAATATAAGTTCAACTTCCTTTAGGATATGTCCTCATGCACGGCAATGGGCCCGACGCGGGAGTATCTTCTGTGCCTCCCTCTTGGGCTTGTCATGAGGGTACCCGGGTTCTTATATTCCACACCTGTGTTTTTCGTTGCAACGCATGGGCACCCTACTATGCATATAGTGCAGTAGTGATTGTTAGGAATATGGGCCTAGGTTGTCCTCCAAATTCCATATTTTTGTGTCTTTGTAAGGTCCCCTGTTACTTTTGTGAAGTCACCGACAATTGTCTTCTCTATCTATGTTCTACTCAATTTCTGATTGCTTTCTTCTTTTGCAGGTGGTTTATTGTGATGAATTGTATGGCTGACTGGTTGCTAGTGATGTAACATCCCGAAAAATTCAAAAATATGAAAAATAAAAAGTTTGAAATTTAAAAATAGAATTTAATGAAAATTTTTAATTGGAATTAATATTTTGATTTTAAACAATATATTTTCCTCTTTTCTTTTATTCTAATCTTAAGAAAAGAAAGATTTCCTTTATTAAAATTATTTCTTCCAAAACAAAAAAAAATAAAAATGAATTTGAGATGTGATATTTAATTTTAATTTTAATTTCCTGAATTTTCTGTAATTGTTGGCTTTTTCTTGAGTTTTGCTTTAAAAGAAAAGTCTCATAAATTGAAAAGGTAAAATGGTAAAAGTAAAAAGATAAAAATCCAAAGTCAATAAAATTTGTAAAAATTGCAGATAAATCCCATATACATCCAGGATCTTGAAAATGCAACTTGCATTGATCTGGATCAATAAAATAAATTAAAAAGATAAAAGTAATCATGAGGAGACAACTCAAATCTGAAGCTACAAGATTTCTTCAGAAGTCTGTCGACCTTAACCTGAGTTAAAATTTTAACTATGCCGAAATTCTTGTCTAATATGTGTCTGGTAAAAATATCAAGAGTTTATCCCATCATTTAGTATTTTTAGATATTCAAAAACAGACAATCGGAAAAGCTAAAAATGGTAATATCAGAATTATTAAAATTGAAATATACAATATAAAAATCTAAAAATTTTATATCATGTAAATAACGTCAGTTTAAATCTTCATAAAAATTTTAATAAAATAATAATCTTATATTATACCCCAATTAAATAAAAATCAAATTCAGCAGAAAATAAAAATCATGCATCGTCAGATTTTTATAAATATTATTATCAAGAATTTTTATCTAAAAATTTTACTGGACTCTCATCCTTATCTTGCCGACCTATAAAAAAATCTTAGTAAAAATCTGAGCCGATCTGATTCCTCTAACTAAGGAGTCAAACTCGAGCTGTCCAGAATTCTGCAGAACTTTGCAACCTCTCTGCCACTTGCAGATGGGCCCGGCCAGCTTCAACCCCACTTGCGCCGATTGTTTCTCCCTCTCTCTGCTATATGTCCCCACTCGCCAGATGCTTCTTCTCCCCTCTCTCTCTACCTCTCGCAGTACCGCCTTGATATTCCTCTGTAGCTTGGCTGGCGCCGCAATTTCTCGCAACCCGAGGTGCCAACTTGCCGCTCCTGCATGAGTTGTCCCGGCTGTCATTTCTTTCGAGAGCACGCTGCCATAGCCGAGAGTTTTCGCGCACCAGCTTCAGACGGCCGCCGTTCTTGAGCTTGCGTTCAAACATCGACAGAACCGACTTGCTTCGGCTATAAAGACTATCCAGAGGAATGCGGCACTCCATCCCTTACCAGACCTTTGCCTAATAGCACTCCAGCCCTCGCTTGCGCCATCCTCCTCATTCCCAGCCGCATCACCACCTCAACCAAGCCATCGGCCAACTCTCTACTTGAGCCACCATAGTTCGATTCCATACACTCGAAGCTCTCCTCCACTGCCCAATTTCGTACTCGCTGCGCCGTTTTCCAATTAAACCCGCCAGGAGCTTCTCCATCCTCTACTGAGCAAAAATCTCAGCCCAATTGGATGAATTCATCACCGTGGTATTCCACCACCGTCGCTGCTGCCGCCGCCACCTTGGATTGTTGCATTGTCGCCATGAAGCATCGGAGCTCTGGCCGGCAGTGCCTATGGGTTCAGCAAAGCCTAGGGGTTCCATTTTTGGGGTCGCCCCTGCGCTTGCCTCGCCGTCGACCAGAGCTCACCCGAGCTACAACCGTGGCGCCATGCCCCTGTCCTCCTCTGATAGCCATGGTGGAACCCATTCGCCGACTCCGGTGGTCGCCGCCATCGCCAAGCGCCGCCCAAGCCGAGCCGCCTCCCTGCGGTCCACTTCTTCCCTAGGCGTCTTCCCCCTACTAGCCAAGCATCTCCATTGTTGCTGTCCAGAAAAGCTTTGAAGATCTAGGGATAGAAGAAATAAGCTCAAGTAATATTCCTCTCCCTTTAGTCACAAGAAACATCGCAGCTCAATGGTTTAGTGCTCTAGGTTCAGCTGAGGCGTCCTGAGTTCGAATCCCAGCTTTTGCAATATAAGTTTTTACTTTTGCCTCTTGCATTCAAACTTCCATATCTTTTGCTAAGAGAGTCCAAATGAATTCAAATTAGTTTCTAAATTTAAGTTTTAAAATAAGGAATTAGAATCTGAAATAAAAAGTCATATGTTTCTTGCAGGAAAATATTTTTATTAGGGTTTGAATACTAGGTCCTAAATAGGTGTTATGAAGGATGTATATTTTATATTGATCAATAAATCATGAAATAAATACTATAAGTAACTGCAACCCTATGCATTCCATTTCTGCAAAAACATTTAAATTTGAATGTATTTTGAATCAAATATTGTTGGTTTAAGACCTTAATAATATTCAAATTTCAAGTGGTTAGAATAATATTCACATGAGCTCAAAATTAGATTAAACCAGTTTAGATGCGTTCCTGGGATTGCATAGATTATGAATAGTCAAAAATATTTAGACTTTGCTTTAGTATAATCAATTTGCTAATGCTCAAACCTTCAATCGGCAAAATGAACAAATGCTCATAACTCTCGCAAACAAACCTCAAATCCGACAAAATCAAATGCTATGACCTTAAAATAACATATAATAACTTGATGTACAGAAATGGCAACATTTTGAACAATTATGGGTTAGGCCATATTAGGCCCTAAAGATCATGTAGGTGAAAAACATCACAAATGAATGCGAAATATTGCGAAACCAACTTTAAAACACTTTTAGGGATATCCCCTACTAATGTCTAAAAAATGGTTAGTTTATCCCATAAGGTGCAGCCACAATCGAAGAATGAAAACTGGACCGAAATCGCGCAATCGACATAATTATATAAGCTTTTCGGCAACCCATAAAATATCTAGTATAAATGGAAAATAATGAGATAATAACTCAGTAGCATCCTATAATGTTTATGCTACCATAATATGGAAAAATATTCTTATTTCAACTTGCTTTGTGTCTGAGTCCAAGTAGCCCAATACCCTTAAGTGATATGGTCATCGTAATCCTTAATATCATATAAGCTTTTTCAACAAAGAATATAATTTTTTGTCTAAACACTAAAATGTATGAAATCAGATTAAGAATGTTCTTCAAAGTATAGACTATCATATTCTGAAGAAATAATCTTATTTCATCATGTTTTATATATAAATCCTAATAGCCAAATAACCTTAAGTATTATGTTTTATAGACTCAGTTATATGAATAAGCAAACTTTGAACTAATAAACAAATACATAATTTGTATCACCAGAACCTTCTTAAAAACCTTGAGTACATAACCAGTAGCCTAACTCAACAGATCTAACTTATATGAAACCTTCTCATGCAAATCGTTTGTATTCAAGAACTATTCATGCATAGCATGTAACATGTTGTCTAATATCCTAATCTTTATTAATTAAAATAATTTTAGCATCTATAATTCGAAGATATAAATGCAAGAATTCATAATTTTAGCCTCTTGAATTCGTAATTCAAGAATAAATAATCTATAAAAGAAACCATGTTTGTTCATCATAAAAAGTCATTAACATTATAATGTATAATTAACTAAACCATGAGATCTTGGAATCATAATTCTAAACCCTAAAATATTCCCGTTTTCTTTAATAAATCTTTATTTGATTTTCTGTCTGTTTTCTTTTCGCCCTTATTGAAGTTGAATATTTGCTATATTTCCGATTGAACGACGTGTAGAATCCGACGTCGCTACTTCCGTCGTTGCCTCCATCAGTCGTGGCTTCGTCTTCGTCGTAAGCAATAAATAAGCAAGGCAAGCACCCCCTTTGATCATATTGATCCCAGTTCTGTAAATGTTTTCATTAAATGTTTTTACTGCATACGTTACTTTTATTAAAAGTCTGCTATATTATGGGTATTGGTAGTTGTACCTGTTGTTACATAGAACTTCCTTGATAAGTATGGATTTGAGATCCTTGATAACCCTAGAATAACTTAGACAGTAATTGATGTCAATTTGGGTTAATTACACATAGTGTTATGCTTAGCCATGCTTAAAGTAATATAAAACTTTGACATGATTAAAAATGTTGGATATGATATTCAATGGGTATGACCTTTATTTATGATTGGTATTTTGATCAAAAATGAAAATAAAACTATGATTTTGATGCGGGCAATTATTGGCAATAGCCGGGTGTACAAGGGACTTGTACGTAGTGTAGGGGGAGACTATTGCCCGTGTCGGATTAAGGACCGAACTACGTGTTCGTTAAACCCAAGAATTACCGTACAACCACAAGTGCTGGTATGGGATAGCCTTAAACTAATTAAGTTATCTGGTTTAACTTTGCACATTGGTAGGTCGGAGTAGTACGAGCTTCTTCAGTGACTGGTTGCTCGTAGGGGCGCCCACACCGAGGTGTTGGGAGTCACGTTTGCTAATACAACGGTGAATGCCATACTATGGATATGCTTAATCATTATTGTGCAGTGACTGTGCAAACATTTACACCATAGTACGGGTTTGACGTCACCGGGCTGGTGCAAAGTTAATCTAGATAATGTAAAGGTTTTCGTCATGAACATTCTGGCCACTACGCCAAAGGTGCGTGAAATATGCGGCAAAAGGAAAAGGTCATGACTTGTGGGTAAAGATGTACACCTCTGCAGAGTGTCAAACTTTTCGAAAAGCCGTTCCCGCGGTTATGAGAATCTTGGTGCGCCAGCACTAGTTAGATGGTTTTTATTTTCATAAAACTGGATTCTACCGTGTGTCGATAATTTCTACTGTGACAGTGGAAATGGTTCTTGGATATGGTCATGATACCCAGGTACATGAGATCTATTTATGCTATTATTCTGTTACTTTTCATATTAAATTGCTTTTACTTAAATTCCGTTTTGCAATGTACTATTCTGTATTTACATTTCAAATTGGCTTTATGCAAACTAACCATACTAGCCTTTCCTTTGAAATGGCTTGCATATATCATAGGCTTTGCAAAAGTCTTGCGGAGTACGAAAGTACTCACCTTTGCTTAATTGTTGTTTTTAGGTGAAGAATCAGATTAGCCCGATGAAACATATTTGTCGCAGGATTCGGGATATTAGCGATGAGTTTTTCTAGGGATTATGCCTTGTCAGTTACCTGAGGGTTGGACGGGCACACTACAAGAATTTTAATCCTTTCCGCTGCACTTCACTCTATATTGTAAGACTTTATTGTATAATTACCATTATCATTTGTAATAAAGAGTGTGGATGTGATATCAATTGTTGTAAATGTGCGTGCTAGCCACTGATCATGGGACTAGTACTGTATGCACATGAGATTTCTATTTTTGCATTTATGTGAAAATGGAGGTCATTACAAGCGATGAGTTGATATACCCTAGTGATTTAGTCATATTTTTAATTTAAATATGCAAGACATGTTATTGTGATAGATGCTCAGATCATGTAGCTGGTTTCAAATGTTGTGTTCAAGACTATATGTATATGTTTGGATAAAAATTTCAGTATGAATATATGTGTGTAGATTTGAATGTATCTTTGTTTTGATATATATTTCATCCATGATTTTGTATAAAAAATAGTGATTGATTAATCAGTTAATTGTTATCCATATAGTGACTGCTATTAGATGGCAAAATAGAGCTAAAGGTGTGATAGACACCACATCACAATCGGTTCTTAGCTTAGAAACCAGTTTTGAGCTAAAAACCAATTGTGATGACGCCACATCTCTATCGGGTGAAAATCGACTGTGATAGCGTCTCCTTATCACTGTCTAACGACTTTGTATCACCACCCAAACCGACCCAAATGATAAAAAAACCGATTGTGATGTTCATTTCTGTAGTAGTGATACTCTCTAAACAAAGTACAATGTTGCTGGTCAAATCGTGAGATGACTTCTAATAAAGCCTTTTTATGTAAACCAGTACTTACTGTGTTGAAACTCATTAAACTGACCTTGTCTCCAATCTACTGCCAATTAATACTAAGTACAAAGTGATAGAGAAAATAGGTTGTTAGTCCATTGCTGTTGTATACCAATCACACCATTGATCGACACAAATAGTCGGGGGCTAATGATATACTTAGAAAAATATAAAAAAGCAGACAAGCAACATAATAAACATAACACAAAAGAATTCATTCATTTATAAACACTATAAGTTCCAAGCATTTACTTATATGAAATTTTTACATTCCTCGTATAAAGTTCAACAACAGATTATACTTCTGCACATTTTGTATCAATTTCTTCTTAAGTGGCCAGCTGCAGGTTGGGTGCCAATTTCTCCAGTTCAACTGCAACTTTATAGAAGTGCCTTAGCTTCACGAAGACGGCACCAATTCGTACAACGATTGAAGCATGGAGAGTAACCTTTATGGTCTATGCCATGGTGGGGATATGGTCAAGAATGTCCTTCATTTGGTTGTTGACCCCGCGACCAGTTCCTCAGCATTCGGGTTGGTGAAGCATCTATGGCTCTAATTCATTTTGGTTTTGGTAATTAATGACAATCATGATTAAAAGACTAACATTTTTCTTTGAGGTTATGAAAATAGATTGGTCCTAGATATGTCACGCAATGAAGCAAGGAAATAAAGTTCAAAGAAGATCAATGCATCAAGCTCAATTGCTAAGGTATAAAAATTAAGAACCTTTTCATAGCTTTTGCCGATCTTGGTGTTTGGGAGAAAAAATCGGATTGCTAGATTAGGTGCCGTACTATTAAGGGGGATCTTGGCTAGTAGCTTAATGTGGATCATGTCTAATGGTTCAAATCATGCTCACTTAAAGTCGTAGATGCTTTTCATTGAGTCATTTTAAAATTTAAGAAGATATAGTGTCAAGGTTGGTGCTATCGACCATGTGAGAGCGGTGCTACCGCAGGGTCGGTAGCACCGGGTCTATGGCCGGTATGTTTTTCACAGAAGGGTGTTTTTCTGGTCTTAGCCTGGCCGGTGCTACCGCCCATGTGGGAGCAATACTGAAGGACCGAGATGGCGATCATAGGGGGGGTGAATGGTCCCAAATAAAATTTCTCCCCACTCAAAATACTTCAAACAAGCCCTCAAAGAGAAACACTCAGGGGGTGTTTGGATTAGTGGTATTTTATTAGAATGTTTTAGGATCTAGTTCAAATTTGAACTAAATTCCAAAACCTCATAATAAATTACCACTCATCCAAACAGGGCCTCAAAGGAAGCAAGTGAAATGAGCTAGCTGCCCTGAATGACCAATGCTACCGCTGGGTGGCCGGTAGCACCACACAGTGAGAGGTAGCACTGGCCTCAAGAACAGCAGCAAGAACAGTTTGAAAAACAACACGACTCAAAAGCAAATTTCAAGGAATCTTTTAATCGGCTGGACAAAAACTCATGAAACTTGGTAGATGTGATCTTAACGATGTTAAGAACTCATTCCAACTTTCAATCATAAGGATTGATGTCAAAGTTCTGACCTTTTTATCCGTGAAGGAAAAACACACCCAGTTTGAGCAAAAACTCAAGAACTCGATCTAAGACTTGCTCGTGGGGTTTTGATGATCAAGATGACCTTGGAGGACCTCCCACATGTCACAGCAAGTAAGAACACAAGTCCAAAAACTCCGCAAACACGATCTTGAAGAATAATCCACTCAAGAACACAAGATCGGTTTCTTGCAAGAAATTTGCATGGATTGCCTAGATGATTGGGATATGATCTGAAGAAGATTCATCCATCAATCAACATCCTCGGCATAAGAAGCAAAAGCATCGCAATCGCTTCTAACATGAGAACCAATTGTGATGTGCCTCGCTAGGTTATTTATACCCTCGGGCTGAACTCTCCTCTGTTGTTGTTCCAGAGGCTTAAAAAACCGTCACCACCCAAAAAACAGCACATATTATTGTTGGAAGCAATACTTGGGTGAGAAATTTTGAAATCCTTGAGTTTGGGTGTTAAAAGGGTAAAGTTAAAGCCTTAGCTTGAGGAGATTTTCTCTTTTTTTCTTCTCATTTGTGATTTTCTTCAAAATATAAGTATTCCTTCAAACCCCTTTAATTTTGCAGAAGATCGATATCCCCTCAAGAGCTTACAAAGCAAAGTACTCAACAAATTACGAGACCACTTATGCATGTGGTACTGGATAGAAGTTATATCGGAGGACGATTGGTTTAAAGATCCTGTAGGATCCTACTAGTCCATATGTAAACAATATTACATATGTGAATGCGATTTGTGTACTGACTGTTAAGTATGTTTGTGTTCTATATTGTGAACGAATGTGATATGTGTATCGTGAAGTGTTTGTGTTCTGTGAATGTGATATGTGAAGACTGTGTGTAATATGTGTTGTGTGAATGTGATATATATGTGCGTACTATTAATATGTGTTGTTTTTTGGAGGATGCAAAAATGAGAAATAGCACACTCGTTCGTCACAATCAGTTCTAAGAAAGAACCGATTATGATGATGCCTTTATCACAATCAGGCCAAAATCGACTGTGATAGCACCTCCTCATCACTGTCTAATGACTTTGTATCGTCACCAGAATCGACTGTGATGACGAAAAAGAATCTATTGTGATGTACATTCCTGTAGTAGTGGTTCTTCCTGATCATCTCCTTCAACATGTACATAGCCTTGCATGCCTTGATGTGTTACTGCCACTAGACTTTCTATTCTCTAGAGGAATTTGTCTTGGTGGTCACAACGACCTCTCATATGTCCTAACCCTGTAGATATGGCTCAGTTCTGCCAATAGTCATAGTTGTAGCTATCAAGTCTCTTTATTCCACTGCTTGCGCTCATGTGATCCGATACCTCAACTGACGCTTAACGTTAACTTCGCTTGGTTCCAAACCAGCAATTTTCATAGTCCCGAACTATGATCTCCAGCATAATATTCCTTTAGCGCCTCTCGGTGCCACACTAGGCAAAGTAAAATCCTTTCAGAGGTTTTCCCTTACTTTGTTCGTGTCAACAAATAATTCAAAATACCTCGACTTTTTTAGAATAGGTCGGAGTCAAATAGCAATGATTCGAAGCACTTCTTTTCCATTACACTATTTCAAAAACCCAATGACTCGATCGTATGATATGGAGAATACAAGATTTCCAATCCTAGTGAGAAAAGAAGTGAAACGGATAAACACCATGTGCTTACCAAAGACTGCACTGACCAATGTAAGTGACCAGTACCAGTGGCAAATTCAAGATAAAAATAGAGGGTGGGCTTAAACAATTAGGTTAAATTGAGATAAACATGTTAAACAGCTTGTGTTGTATTTACATCGATTCGAGTGCTACTACTTGTAGTTTATTATTTGAGAAATACTTGTGCAACATTCGCTTGTTAAACTTTTGAAATCTATAAACAAGTTAACACCAATCAATCAAACAAATTGGCTATTGTCTCTTTTAACCCACTGACATATTTACAATTGATAAAAAAATCATAAGCAGTGCTTCAATGCTTTTCTTTCCAATAAAAGTTGTACAAATTTTGAAGTAAGTGAAAGGGTAAATAATTACCATCTACCTTTCATTTATGCTTTAATATTTATGCATCTGTCAAAAGGGAAAGCATTGAAGGACCTCTAAAAAATCATATATTAGAAAAGGGGTTCACTTTGTCTATTTGTTGTCATGGTCAGTCCACTCAGTCGGTTAGGCACTCGCCAACTCACGCTACGCCACCTTCACAATCTGGTCATCATCGTCACAGTGGGTTTTCCGTTGCCACACACTCGTGCCCTCGCCAGCTCCCCAACATTCACTCGACGTCCTCGCCGTGCCCCTCCCTCTCTCTATAGTCTCTACGTGCATTGAGGGTTCAAGTCCAGTTTTGTAGATAGTAAGTGAAGTTACCAATTGCAAAATTAGGTATTCAACAAGCAGCGATCCATGAAGCCAAATGGTCTAAAAAGTAGCTCACCACCTAGCAAAGTTTCTTCTTCCTCTAGACGTGCCTAAGTGCGTGTACATTCGCTACTGTTATGCCAAAAAAATAAACGTCGCTGCTAGAGAGGGTACGCAAGATCTGGCGACCGAAGGGTGGGCTCGAGCCTAACCGAACCCACCCGTTGGATACGCAAATGACCAGTGCTTACCAGACTCCTCCTGCTCTTAATGGTCTCGGACTACTTGCTCCGATACCGCTTGTTGGAAATCAGGGGTAGACCCTCTAAATACTCACACTCAGTGAACCTTTCCTTCGTAGTATTTAGTGTGTAATTATTTATTGACTTCTGGTCGGCCAAGCCGCTCACGTGAGAGCCAAGATTATCCAGCTTTCGGGCGGCCCAGTTGTTCATGTTAAAGCTACGACTGTTTGATTGCGGGCGGCCAAGCCATTTACATTGAATCATAACTCACAAGTACTAAGTACTAAAAAGTATGTGGCTTACCGTGAAAGACCAACTCTTACACAAAAAAAGGTAACTCTCTACGTGTGACCTTTTCACGGTTACCCCTAACACTTACTCATATGCTCATAGTAGCTTTATGGTTGATCATCCATGGCACACATATGACACATTTCATATGGTTGGAAGTCACCCCTTATTTATAGTGTTACAGAACCGTTGGATTGATGTCGAGTGACAACCATCCAAAATCCAAAAAAAAATATGTAAATGTCTATATTTTTTCCATAATTTCTAGCTTTCTATGTTTTATTGTAAAGCATGGCTAAATAATTTGTTCTAAAAACTTCATATCATAATATCTCATACCAATTCTCAATTATTCTAGAAACTTTGTCATAAGTATGCATTGCTCATTTTTTAATGGAGCACATGAACATATAACCCATCAAACTACCGATGATCGGTCCTTTTTACCGTAACATAGTTGAAAGACACCTGCGATGCTATAGGACTCATAGTCTTTCTGGTTCCCTCTAATTAACTCCAATAAGGCAAATACATTATCTTAGCTAACTTAACCCGATTTGTTACATAAGCAACAAAGGCTTGAGAGCTAGAAAAGTGATAATTTCCGGCGGCCAGGCAAGTAGGCAATCACCTTCCTGTTCATGCACAGTGCACTTCATGCACAATGCTCTGGTGCCCGTGTGTTGCGCTCGCGTCTCGCCATCACCAGCAGGTGGCAATAGTTTCGCGATGGCGCTATGTGGTACTGCGTGCGCTGCTGCACAGTGTCGGCTGCCAACATATGACTATTTTTTGCGGGGGCGAGACCATCCACCACCAAATCTTATCTATAAGAACACCCCTGCCTCTGTTCTCGTCCCGTCTCTTCCCTCCCGTCTCCCCCCTTTTCTTTTCCTTCTTGGCTGCAGATTAGTTTGGGTTGGGATCTGCCATTGGTGCCGGCCGGGTTCTTTTGCGCCGCCGCTTTAATTTGACTGCACGTTCTGAGCCTTTTGTGGCCTTCGCATGGCCTTCAAATTGGACAACGGGTATTACTCCCATCAAGGTATATATGCCCATGTCCCTTCTGCTCTTGGTTTCCCTTTGGCATCTTGTGTTTACTGCTTGCTCGATCTGTCCCTATTTGCTTCCTTCCACGAAACTTGTGCGTGCTGTTTTGCGCTTGTCGAAGTGTCAAGTGTCAAGGGATTGTTGAGCTCCCTGATTTTTCTTGTTTCTTCTTCTGACGCTTAGTCAGAGTTGCAGTCATGTATGTTGTTGATTTCCTGTCTCTGCTAGCTGTTGGTGATGCTGTCTTTTGTTTGATATTTTGATTTGATTTGACGTTCGAGATGTGGCCAAAATAGGACGGAGAGACGGGGACGGGTTAAGGATGTAGCTAAGGTCCGTCGACTGTTCGGTGGTGGACTGGGCTAAGGCGTAGCCGCGCGCGTAGGGGTGTTGATCTTGTCGTCCACTCGATGAGGAAGGCAGCAAAGCTTAGCCGCCCCAACAGTCAGACGATGAGTTATAGATTGGCTTGTTCTCTCGCTAGCTGCTGGCGTATAGTAACGGGAAATACTGGATGAAGATAGTTGATCTCGATCATTGGTTGACTCGATTAGACTATACTTAAGCGGTCTCTGTAGAGACGGTACGTGATCCTTATCCGATAAAAAGAGTGTCATATTCAATAGAAAGTGGTTATTTGTATAAAAAATACAGGAGGAGAGCACTAAACAACCAATGTAGCGCGTATATAACTACACAAAATATCGCGTGTGAAATGATAAGTACCATGCTTTGAGTTCCGAAATGTACCTCCCGAAATAGGTAGAAGAGCACACTTGGTTCACGAAGCAATTATCACCACACATATTTCATGTCCTTATTGCAAAACCGTTCATAGTTGGACTCGAAGCTTGTATCTGGGCATTGGCTCTTGCAGTGTAGTACACGTATTAATACTATAAAATCCAAATGGGAAACATGTGTTTTTACATGTACAGTGGATCACCCAAGTAAAGTACTCTTTCAGTCACAAATAGTTATTGCTTTTTAATATAAGTACAGACATTCAATCAAACTTTTGAAACTTTGATCGTCAATATATTTTTAAATATTTAAACTGAATACATGAAAATTATATATATAGCTTGTCTTGAAAAGTACTTTCATAATATTATAATTTTATTAGAATTTATGAAATATATTATAATAAAAATTAGTAATCAAAGTTGTACTTTGGAGACTATATCAATGTATAAAATGGCAATTATTTGTGACCGGAGGGAGTAGTAAATAATTGGGTCCATTCCAACATGGAAAACAACAGTAAGTAGAGTAACACCTTTTAAGCCAATGAACAGATTAAGGCCTGTTTAGTATGACTGTAGCTTTTTTGAAAAGTAGATTTCGGCTGGGTTGTATGGCTAAAGGGTTGCACAACTAAACGGCCGTGCTGAAGATGTTTGATGTTTGACAGTCTGGCTTTTAGTCTAGCTTTTAGGTGTGAGAGGTGCGGTTTGTGATTTCATACTTGGTAGGAGGAGATAATTTTCTTCAACTCTAGTGGCAAAGTTAGAATCCCAACCCACTGGAACCGTGAAAAGCTACCTTATATCAGCTTTTGGATTTCAACTTCTCCTGGTTGCTGGCTTTCGACTGCGAAAAAGCTGACCATTTGGAACAACTCCTGGTTTCTAGAGGGGAGAAGCTGAAGTTGAAACTCCCGGTTTCTAGAGGGGAGAAGCTGAAGTTGAAGCCACTAGGATTTGAATACCCCTTTAGCATACGTTGAAAATGATAAATGCTACAGATAAATGCGTGACGTCACAAAATTCTACCGAAGTACATTTACATATCTATACCCCTTTATAATGCACCTAAGCAATTTTTCTTACGTCCACCCTAAATAATGCACCTTATTAGAGATGGTCCAATGTTCGTGCACCCAACAAAACGTCCCTAGAAACTTGCATTCATCAAAATGAACGACTCAGATCTTTCCTCAGTTTTACTCAACAACATCCGATGGCCATTATTTAGTGTGTCTAATCATCACTGTGGCCCACAACAGACCTCCCCCACCTACATATTTGGAAGGAGAGCGAATCAAACAAAGAAATAAATAAGGAGGATCCGCATGCAAGGAAACCAGACTTGAATTTTTTTTATTGGCCAAAATTGTACGTACTACATATTTGGAAGGAGGGTGAATCAAATAAGGAAATAAACAGGGAGGATCCGCATGCAAGGAAACAAGATTTGAATTTTTTATTGTCCTGGCATTGTGATCGTATTTTTTTCGAATATGACCCTTCTCGAGACTTTTTTACGGATCTAGCCCCATAGAGCCTAATTTCAGCGTACGGAGAGCGCTGAATTTTTGTTTTTATTTTTTATCTAAGGAACCAACGGCCGTGTGAGTGTCGCTTAATTTTTTAAATTTTTCTCATGGACCGATGGCATGAAAGCCTTCATTTAATTTTTTTCTTTTTTACCTTGCGGATCCAGCGGTCGGTGAGCGCAGTTTATTTTTTCATATTTTTTCGAAATCATCTCTGTGGCCCACAACAGACCTTCCCTCACCTCCAGCATCAACAAAGAAAAGGAAACAAACATCTTGGAATCAAGGAAAAGGAAACAATCGTCCTGGAAAAGGAAAGGACCATACATTACGTGCTGGGAAAAGAAAACCGGGGATGGGGCAGCGCGGCCGGGAGAACGCAAGTCTGCAATAGCTCCACGGTCACCATCGGTGGCTTTGCCGACGCGGCGAGGTTGCTGGTCAGCGACCTTGCGGCCGCTGTGCCTCGGCAAATTTATAATTTAATTTTTTTAAAAAAATAATTTTATTAAGTACAAAATAATCGAAAGTTTTTTTTGAGAATTTTTCTAGAATTTTTTAACCTAATGTGCTATCTTTTCAAAAATCCTTCTATATTTAGAAAAAATGAAGGCAACTCACCTGTAGCTTCTTCTAGTGCAGCTTGCACTGCAGAAGCTTCTTCTCTTCCTCCTCCATTAAAGCAAGAAAGAAGCTCCAAAGCTCCATCAATCCCGCACCAAATCTCCTCTTTCCACCTATGGTGTTAATTCCCTAAATTTCGTGCTCAATTGCCAAAATTTTCTCCCAACTGATTTGATCCCAAATTATGGTTTCTATAAATATGCTTGTTTCGGGCTATAAAAGCCATGAGCTCTCCTCCACCCCATCGCATTGCGTAAACCCCCAAGTGCTCCCTCTTGTAAAGATTGCCGGATTTTGGAGGTAACCCAAACCATCACCGTCATCTTTCCGTGAAATTCACCATGAATCGTGACTCTCCTCACAGGCGCCGGTCTTGGCGATCTCGCCGCACTGAGGCCGACCCATCATGACCGACCGCCACCCTGGCCTTCCTCCCCTTTTGCTGGCCAAGCCAGAGAGCACGCTGTGCTCTCTGTGGAAGCTGCAAAAAAATAATCTAAAATCAGAAAATTGTTTTTTCTTTCTCTTTCTTGATTTAAAATCTTTTGGGAGCCCATTTTCGCCCATTCGTCCTCTATTTAGTTCCGTTTTTCTTTCTAAATTCATTTAAAATTCTAAATTTCTCTTTTATTATTAAGTGTTGTATTCATACTTATCTTCGTATTTAATTGATAAGCGGATGTACTGCCGTCGTAGCGTTAGCACAGACACTATACTAGTATGGGTAAAGGTGGACACTAAGGTTTGAATCTCAGTGGATGGAGTCATACATTTACAACTATTAAGAGATGGTTCACACATGAAATTTAATTTCGATAGCAATATGTTACATGATTTTGGAATTTTTTGTATAGGAGTCCTTTTCTTCTAAGAGTACATAGCAGACAAACACACTCAATACAAACTACTCACACACACGTGCACGTTCTCTGTATATGCTGGAATTTATCGGAGGTGTATAGGAGTCTTTAATTGTTATGCAACGAGGGAAATCTGCATTGAGGGCTGGGAACTTGGGATTCTGAGGCAAATTTTCCTACGTGGCCACTAACGAAGTTTTTGTATGAACGATGATGTTTTTGTGGACCATTGTTAGTTGCTTAGTCGCAGGCCAGCAATATTTGCTTTCAGTTTTTTTTTTAAAAAAATACTCCATACTCCACTTGGCATCCTTTACAATCCATGATTGTTTATATAATACGGTTGTTTGGATTATCTAAAACGCTACTAGTTTCTACGTCCAATTGTACATGAAATTCCACCAGAAGCAGCTCATCGCCGAGATGACTTTCACCGATCTAGAAAATTGGCACACGGTTGAGTATGTTTGGGCAATATATATAACTAGAGAATGCACATGTCTACTGCGTCATGTATAAATCGAAATAGATTGACTTGCACGTCTGAAGAAAAAAAACATCTCCCTTATTTTAAATCTAAGCAAGAGTACTGTACTACTAGTACAATATGTACTACGGACAATGCACTCCTGCATAGCAAGTACAGAACTACTTGAATGAAGTACCTGCTGGTACTACAAGGTGGTTATTGTGGGTTTTTTTTTCGACTGTTAGTGTGGTTGTACTACTCCCATCTCGTACGTCACATTTACTTTAGGAGAATAGGAGTACGTTTCTACACCGTGGAAGAAAAATGCAAGGAGGGTAAATTTCACAGCTGTATAAGCATTTTTTTTCACAAATTATCGGAAAGGCACAAGTTTCGGTATAATTTATGTCACAAAACTACATGTTTTAAAATTAATCATTTCTTACAACGAATCTGATAGCCACATTTCAAGCTGTCATACGAATCTGATAGCCACACTTCAAGCTGTCATACAGGCTCATACTATTAGACACGTTACGAGAAATAGTTAATTCTAAAATCGGTCCCTTCAAATCTATACTTTTATAAAAATAAAAGTTAGAAAACACAATAGTTTTATAATAGTCTGTATAAAAATCCGTATATTTTTTTTAAAATGTACTCGCGCAATAAAGGGACGGGTGAAGGCCGGGGGTTTCTCCACTCGAGCAGTGAGCGGAGTACGCCCGAGATAGGCATTGGTTGCCGGCATTTATTTCTCTGGACCCGTTGGAGCGTCGTCAGGTCGCCCTCGCTTCTGGCCCACGCTGTCATACAGAGCAGGTATACTACGTGGCGCTCCCCGCCGTCCCAAGACCGGCCTGGTCGAATCAGACGGCCGGGTGCCCTCGCGCGATCGGCAGGATCGTTACCCGGAGCGGACGCCCCTGCCGTTTCCCCCGTGCACTGCCCTGCGTAATTAATTAACCGCACCGCACCGCACCGCACCACACCACGCGCCGTCGCTTTCGTCTCGGGGGAGGCGAGCGAGAGAGAGAGGGGGGCGGCGCTTTTCTGCCGGTGCTACTGGAGCGGGACGCCTAGGGTTCCAGAGACCTCCACGCCCGTCGCCTCGCGCCGGCCGCCATCCGCCGCGGTGCTCTGGTATGCCCTCCGTGCACGCTTTTGGTCTGCGATCTCCCTGCTGCTTTGCGTTTTTTTTCTGGGGCCTGTGTGTCCGTGGGAGGTTGGGGAATCGACGGGTCGGTGATTCTGCGGGTTTCGAGGGTTTTCGGCGTCTTTTTTTGGTGGATTTGGGTCGGTTTCGTGACGGATTTTCGCGGACTGTTCCCTGCGGATTTTAGGGATTATATCTGTTTATTCACGAGTCGGCAATCAGGGTGTGGATTTGCTTGCGTTCGTATGATCGCCTCGAGGTTTTGTTTACTCTGCTAGCGTGGGATGTAAGATGCTAGTTTTTTTTATGCTTACGGTTCGCTTACAGTTCGGCGTTTTTGCGATTACAGTTTGTTGATGCCTTCATGGGTTGCTCGCGTGTAAACATATGAACTTTTGCTTCGGCATCTGTGTATTTGCATACCTATCGTTATGAGTAGATCGTTGCCTTATGGCGTTGTGAGCTCATGATAGAACCTAGTCACTGGGCTTAAGTTTTTCCTGCAACTTGTTATATTTCTGCAACCTCTGTGTATACTACGAGTAGTAGCTCTGCTAATACTCATCCATTTATAAATAGATGTCACCGTGGTACGCTATAGTTAACTTTCCCAACTTTGACGGTTTGATCTCTAACAGTACATTCAGAGAGGTGCTTCAATGCTTTTCTTTTTTACAGTTGCACAAATATTAAAGCATGAATGAAGGGTAGATAGAGATTACTTACCTCTTCGCTTGCTTCAAGATTTGTGCAACTTGTATTAGAAGGGAAAGCATTGAAGCACTGCTCGTACATTTATCATCAAAAGTACTCTCATGATGTTGTGATTTTATAATCTATGATGAAGATATGGTCATAAAAAAGGGATAAAACGGAAAGTTAATTATTCGATACCATGCAATGTTCAAAATGGCATGTTAAAGGGTGTAGTTGATACTATGGGTGGAGTTTCTTTCAGTGTGCAATGAGAAAATTGGGAGTCATTTTTCTGTCATGCTCATACGCATAGATGTTTTTTCGACTAAATTTAGTGCCAACTGCTCTGTAAATTAAGGTGCGAAATTTGCTCCTTTATGTGGTGATGCTCATGTGGAGAGTGTGCTCTTTAGATGAATTCATGATCTCACCAGCAAAGGAGGATACAACTTACCCTAAAGCTTCTAAGCCAATCAGGATAAGTTGTCAGTATGTCGTGCTGTTATTATCCAGACAGATTGGTAGTTTTCTTCACTGTCAGTTGTTTTATGTGATGAAGCATTTGCATAGGTACGTGGGCCACAACTGTGAACTATTCTGTGATATCCTCTAGGTCCCAGCTGGAAAAATTTGGATTTAGATCGAATTTTCTCAGGGGTTAAATTTGCTATTCAGTATTGTACATCACTCATTGAGTTGTTCCATTTTGGTGTGAGATGGTTCTCTGTTATGACTTGTGAGTTACATTGCCTCCTTGGTGCAATGCATATATTATCTATTTCAACAGAAATGGATAAATTCACCTACACTATCTTTGTGTGATTACCGATAAGAATAACATAAAAGATGATGTTCTACTAACATGATCTGGCAATCTTATCAGTTATCATCGCAATATAGATAAACAGAATTTTACTAGTTAGTGGAAACCTTATAGGGTGGTGTGCTAAACTTTGGATGACTACTCCCACTTATGTCTGGTAGCTTGCTCATTTGCCCGTTCATTCCATTTCCAGTTCCACCTATTTCACACAAATCCTGTTCCCTTTCACTATTTTATGGTAGTTTGGTATATTTTCTCTTGGGCTGGGGTATCCAGCATGCATGTCTTATGTTTGGGTTGGGGTATCTAGCATGCATGTCTAACATTATCGAGGTGAATTGGGAACGATATGCTGTGTTTAATTACCGTGATTTATTTTGTTTAGAACATCTTTCACTCATTTTCTGTGAAATGTAGCGTGCTGAGTTCTGACTCTCTTCATACTTTCTTTAGAACAGTGGATCTTTGCTTATTGTTTGGTGACTAATAATGTGTCGATTATCTGTTGTGATATTGTTATGGCCTTGGGCACATTTTTGGTTGTTTCTAACTTTCCACAATTTTTTTGTAGTCTCCTTTTGTTGTTTGCAACATACTTTTTTAATGCATTTTATTGTGAAAAATTGCATTGCCTTTTCAATATGATTTGATTTATTTTTGTTTTTGGCATTTAGGGACATAACAAGAACTGTTTTATACACACAATGGCAAAGTCTATGTAATTATGTATGCTGTTGCCGGGAAAAAATTGCAGATGCTGTGTTTTCCAATTTAGGCCATACAATTTGGCATATGCAGTGGTCTTCAGTTTTATGGCAAAAGATTGTCATTTCCCCTTTTTCTCTCTATATTTTAGTTTGTGCTTGCCTGCTTGGTCATTCTATTCTCTGTCTTTATTTGAAGTTGTTCAATTTGATACTTTTTAGTCTTGATTGGTCTATATTTTCCTTGGGGCTTTGTGCTTGCTTTTGATTTATGTTGTCTGACAGTAGTAGTAAAATTATATATGTGCTTGGCCTTGCAGCTTTAGCCATGGTGAGAAAGAAAAGAACTGCCCCCCCTAGTGCTGGGGAAAGTTCGGGGAGTCAGGAAGCTACAGGAGCCCCTGGACAGGGTCCACCACAGCAAGCTGAGAGAGCTCAACAGCATGGTCATGGTTGGGTACCTGCCAATCCTCAGTATTCTCAACAAGGTGGTCGTGGTGGTGGACGACACCAGGGACGTGGTGGACGTTACCAGGGTCGTGGAGGGCCAGCATCACATCAATCAGGTGGCAGTCCTGTTGAGTATCAAGCACATGAGTACTATGGTCGTGGTGGCCCACACCAAAGAGGAATGCAACAGCCATACTATGTCGGGCATAGGAGTGGCAGTGGTGGACGTGGAGTTCCTGATAGTCAATCAAGAACAGTTCCCGAACTGCACCAAGCCCCACAAGTCCAGCACCAAGCCCCACAAGTCCAGCACCAAGCCCCACAAGTCCAGCACCAAGCTCATGTGGTTACACCATCACGATTGGGAACTGGCTCATCCTTGCTGCCTGTTGAGGTGAGCACTGGACAAGTCCAGCAACAGTTTCAGCAACTTGCCATCCAGGGTTCCACTAGTCATGCCATTCAACCGGCACCACCGTCAAGCAAATCAGTAAGATTTCCGATGCGCCCTGGCAAGGGTACATTTGGTGATAGGTGCATTGTGAAAGCAAACCATTTCTTTACTGAACTTCCTGATAAAGATCTTCACCAGTATGATGTAAGATCCTGTTCAAGTTCAGCTTTATGCCTTTATTATACATATGAAGTCGGTTGATTTCATGAGCTTTCATTTGATATGTTACCAGGTGTCTATAACTCCCGAGGTTACTTCACGTGGTGTCAATCGTGCTGTCATGGGAGAACTTGTAACACTGTACAGGCAATCTCATTTGGGTGGTCGTCTCCCTGCCTATGATGGAAGGAAGAGCCTATATACCGCTGGGCCCTTGCCGTTTACTTCTAGGTCCTTTGAAATTATTCTGCGAGATGAGGAAGATAGCCTTGATGGTGGGCAAGGCGCACAGAGGTCTCATAGCCTTGATGGTGGGCAAGGCGCACAGAGGTATCCTATTATGGACATATCCATAACCTGATTCAATTTATGCTCCTTACTGATATATCTGTTTGTCTTAGGCGTGAGAGAATATTTAAGGTTGTGATCAAATTTGCTGCACGTGCTGATCTCCACCATCTAGCTATGTTTTTAGCTGGGAGGCAAGCAGATGCTCCTCAAGAAGCTCTTCAAGTGCTGGACATTGTTCTACGTGAACTGCCCACAGCGAGGTAATTTTTTTCCCACCATTTGTTGCTGTATTATTTTCATTAATTCTTTTAGCATGGTTGTTGAACATTTCTTCATTTTTCTTGTGCAGGTATTCTCCAGTTGCCAGGTCATTTTATTCACCTAACTTAGGGAGGCGCCAGCAACTTGGTGAGGGTTTGGAAAGTTGGCGTGGTTTTTACCAGAGCATACGACCCACGCAGATGGGACTTTCATTGAATATTGGTTAGATCCCAACTCTTCATCATTACATTTTATACTACTGCTCAAAGAAGAAGAATCGTCCCTTCTAATTTAGAATAATTATCATTTTGTAACGTTTTCCTGTCAGAATAACTTTTCGTAGATGACGTGTTTAATGATATACATATCTTGCTTGGATTGAGTGATCTATGTGGGTGACTATTGATAAATATCACTTGCTTCTTGGAAATAATAAATTAAGGGGATGGCTATGGTACATGAAACTTTTAATTACAAAAAGTTTTAAATATTCTCTCTCCCCTGATATTTTTCATCCACTTGCAGGATGATTAGTAGATAGTAAAAAAATGTATGTAAAGTGCATAAATTACATACATATATACCATAGTCATTCATAAATTAATAATGATGATAAAGAAAAGAATAGGAACCATCCATACATCCATATGGAAACTTTATCCTAAGTTCTCTCTCTCTCTCTAAAGTTTTGGAAATATATGATGTCCCCAGTCCATTTCTTTTAGATGCCTACAAATTTAGTAGCATCTTTGTTCTATATTATTGCAGATTAGTGCAGTTGCAAAACAAGTTATCCTAGTTCACTGTCATGGTACATAGCAACCAATATTAGGAGCATTGCTGTATATGATATTTATTTGTCACTTGTTATGCTTGATAAGTGGCTAGAATGTGTGTTCACTATTCTCTCCAGTCCCTCATATATGAAGTGTATAGTGTCGCACATCATTAAATTGTCTCTGGTCTTCTCTTGCATCTGAAGGTAGCTTGACATTTTCTCTTGCAGATATGTCATCTACAGCATTCATCGAGCCTCTACCTGTGATTGTTTTTGTTGCACAGCTTTTGAACAGAGACATCTCAGTTAGACCATTATCAGATGCTGATCGTGTGAAGGTTAGGTTATTCTATCAACTACCATCATGGTTTATATTATCTCTTATGCTGTTTTAGTGCATAGTACTTTTTTAGACAATGCGCAAAAGCTTTGCACGTCATTCCATTAAGAAGGGAATAAGTACATTGTACTTGATTTGAATTTTTTTGCTCACAACTTAGCACAAGTTCCCCTCCTTTTTCCATTGGTCAGATCAAGAAGGCTCTAAGAGGGGTAAAGGTTGAGGTCACACATAGAGGCAATATGCGCAGAAAGTATCGTATATCTGGCCTTACCTCACAAGCAACAAGAGAGTTATCGTACGTAGTTCGCTTACTTATATGTGAATCCTCTCCTATGTCTATCGTGCTGTTACAGATAGTGTATAGGAAAATAATTTGCGGATTGCACTTGGTTTTTCCTGTGACAGCTTCCCTATTGATGATCGTGGTACTGTGAAGACAGTAGTGCAATACTTCCAGGAGACGTATGGCTTTAACATTCAGCATACCACTTTACCTTGTTTGCAAGTGGGCAATCAACAGAGGCCAAATTATCTACCGATGGAGGTTAGCACCCTAAATGGCCTCTATTATATGGCTGTGCCATCCTTCACTAACATATTCAACAATCAACAACATTAGAAATGCCATATAGACAGTTAAGACACCTTCATGTTTATCACGCTGCTTCGTACCACTTTGAAATGTCAGGTATGTAAGATTGTTGAAGGACAGCGTTACTCGAAACGACTAAATGAGAAACAGATAACTGCTCTTCTTAAAGTGACTTGCCAGCGCCCACAAGAGCGTGAGCTAGACATTTTGCAGGTAATTATGGCCACATTTTGTGGGATGATTATTTTGAACTTTTCTATCTGTGTTCTATTGTAAAATTGTGTGAATTTCTTTCTATTTCTCTGTTTAGTCACATATTTTCAGCTACTTATACACATTCTTCCAATTTCCTGAAGCTATTCATCTAATATGTTTGGACTTTGTATTTAAATATGTACAAATACTTTAAATATGTATAAACACTTTTTATTGCAGCTAAGGTTTATCCTCCCCTATATGTTGGCAAACATTTTTTTTCTCCTTTTTGAAGTTTTTGTGGGATGTTTTCCCATAGACATTTCTTATGTGTTTGGCTTTAGCTGTTGCACAAAGATATACTGTCTTGTTATTTTGTCTAGGATTGAGTCTTATTTTTCTTTTAATTATGGGTGCGAAGTGTTTTTGGTTTAGGGGTTTTATTGATTGTGATTGGGTTTCTTTCCTAGCCTATCCCAACTTGTTTGGGACAAAAGGCTTGGTGGTTGTTGTTATGGGTGCGAAGTGTTTTTACATATTTTACATTTAAGGTGGTTTAATGGACGTGTTATGCAAAAACACATTTCTTGTATAGGTGGCCATCTATTTGTTTTCTCTTTCATATATAATCACTACTCCAGTTTCCTTTCTTTTTTTGACAGTAAAATTGGGTTCTGGGTTTCATCCTCTTCTTGTTTTGTCTTTGGTTACCAGACTGTGCATCAAAACAAATACCATGAGGATCCATATGCACAAGAGTTTGGCATAAAGATTGATGAGCGACTTGCATCAGTTGAAGCTCGTGTCCTACCTCCCCCTTGGGTAAGTTAAATGTTTCAACACATGGTTGACATATTTCAATCTCATATGTATTTTATATGTTACGCCTGGATGTTTGACTAATGTCCTTTTCTATTAGCTGAAGTACCACGATAGCGGCAGAGAGAAGGATGTCTTGCCAAGAATTGGCGAATGGAATATGATGAATAAGGTATGCTTTAAGAACCGAGTTCTTAAAAAAACAACATAAAGTAGGTATTCCTATGTATGTCTCATCCAATATTTAGTTTGCTTTTGTTCTTTAGTAACTATTGTGGTTATAATTTTATGGAAGATGCTGTCTTTGACAATACTGTGTACAACTGCAAATTAATTTTCTTGGTGATGCGCTTGCTGCAGAAAATGGTCAATGGTGGGAGAGTTAATAACTGGACGTGCATTAACTTTTCTCGGCATGTCCAAGATAGTGCTGCAAGGAGTTTTTGTCGTGAGCTGGCTGTCATGTGCCAAATATCTGGGATGGTAAGTGTCTTGTCATCTAAATAGTGCCTCCAAACATCTCTTTTCAATATGGCTATTTGTATTCTTGGATCTTCATATTCTCTCTCACACGCTTCATTTTCTCTCGCTGTAGGACTTTTCAATTGATCCTTTGCTTCCTCCTGTAACCGCGAGACCTGAACATGTAGAAAGAGCACTCAAGGCACGCTATCAAGATGCCACGAATATACTGAAACCACAGGGCAGGGAACTTGACCTGCTGATTGTAATATTGCCTGACAACAATGGTTCTCTTTATGGTATGTTCCTTTTACTTAAAAGAGCACTGGATTATTATCTGATTGAAATCTTTATTTATATTCTTGTCATTCCTCAGGTGATCTCAAAAGAATATGTGAGACAGATCTTGGATTGGTCTCTCAATGCTGTCTTACGAAACATGTTTTTAAGATGAGCAAGCAGTATCTTGCAAATGTTGCCCTTAAAATCAATGTTAAGGTTTGGTGTGTTCTGCCTATTGTCTACCTGGTTTGTGTAGTTTTTCTTTCGCTTTTTTAATACATTCCTTTAATCTTGTAGGTGGGAGGAAGAAATACTGTACTTGTCGATGCTTTGACAAGGAGAATTCCCCTTGTTAGTGATAGACCAACCATTATATTTGGTGCTGATGTTACCCATCCTCATCCTGGAGAAGATTCTAGCCCTTCCATTGCAGCTGTAAGCGCATAACATGTCAATCTTATGTTATACTGAGCCTCTGTATTAGCATATAATAAAACTTAGTCTTGGTGAAAGGTTGCTGTTTCCACATATGGCAGCTATGTCTCAGGGCCTATTTGTTTTAGCTTTTGATTCTAGATTCTGGCCCCAAAAGCAGAATAAAAAACAAACAGTCCGATTCGAGAATCCAATTCTCACAATCCAGCCCACCCATATACACTAGAATCCACAATCCACTTCATATGTGCTTTTGGATTCCAGCTTTTAGAGAATCAGTTTCTCTACAACCACAATCCAGAATCAGCTTTTAGAGAATCCAAAGCAAAAACAAACAGACCCTCAGTACTACTGCCCCGATCATGTCTCGCTGGGCCATCCAATTGTTTGTAATGATGTCATGCTTCATGCAGGTTGTTGCTTCTCAAGACTGGCCTGAGGTCACCAAATATGCTGGATTAGTGAGTGCACAAGCCCATCGTCAGGAGTTGATACAGGATCTTTTCAAAGTATGGCAAGACCCTCAGAGAGGGACTGTAACTGGTGGAATGATCAGGTATGATCTTGTTCACTGTTAACATCTGAATATTACTTGAAAGGGATATGTATATATAAATTCTGTTAAATATGCAGAGAGCTTCTCATTTCTTTCAAGAGGTCAACTGGACAGAAACCCCAGAGGATCATATTTTACAGGTACTGATCTTCATTTGAGCATATCCGATTGGCACTATCATCCACAACTCCACATATTTAACATCTCTTTTTCAGGGATGGTGTTAGTGAAGGACAGTTCTATCAGGTCTTGCTGTATGAGCTTGATGCCATTAGAAAGGTGAGCTTATTTTGTCTACATTTTCTGACAATGAAGTTTTCATTCTGAATCTGAAGTGACATTGGTTTAATAAACCTAGGCCTGTGCATCCTTGGAGGCCAATTATCAGCCACCTGTTACCTTTGTGGTGGTCCAGAAGCGTCATCATACACGGCTGTTTGCTAATAACCACAAGGATCAGCGCACTGTTGATAGAAGAAGCGGAAATATACTGCCTGGTAAGTTGTTGCCTTGTTGGTGACTTTAGTTATTTTGTATAGCTTGTCAATGCTATGCCCAAAACCTCAATCCTTAATTCAAAGTCAATCTCACAATGTCTGCTTGTATCTGATTTCAGGCACTGTGGTTGATTCAAAGATATGCCATCCTACTGAATTTGATTTCTACCTGTGTAGCCATGCTGGCATTCAGGTCAGTTTTCTATGCAGTTACAAATATTCTGCACTTGATGGAATGGATTTGGTTTAACATGTACGTTACATTTAGGGAACAAGCCGCCCCGCGCATTACCATGTTCTGTGGGATGAGAACAAATTCACTGCTGATGCTTTGCAAACTCTCACAAACAACTTGTGCTACACGTAATATACTGCCATGTCAATATGTTTTGATATTTACATTTATCGCTGGTAAACTAAACATCGTCCCTATTGTTTCAGCTATGCGAGATGCACCCGTTCTGTATCAATTGGTAAGAGGATGTGTCATAACTTCCACTCTGTTTATGTAGTTGATGTGCAAGGAAATAACATATTCTTATAATGGGTTGGTTCTCTGCAGTGCCCCCTGCATACTACGCTCATCTTGCAGCTTTTCGAGCTCGGTTTTACATGGAACCTGATACTTCTGATAGTGGGTCGATGGCGAGTGGTGCCACGACAAGCCGTGGTCCTCAGCCTAGTGCACGCAGCACTAAAGCTTATGGGAATGTTGCTGTTAGGCCTCTGCCTGATCTGAAGGAAAATGTGAAGCGTGTGATGTTTTACTGCTAAGTTTAGGATAAGCTGCTGAGTATTTGTATGGGGCAACACCTCTGGGCCGTCCCCATGATACCAATTAAACCACGTATTGACTCGTTTGAATGTGTGCTTATCAATCGTGGTCCTGTGAGCCATCGACTGTGATCTTTGTTGAGCAGCTGTAATGCAGACCTGTGAAGTACGCTCCATTCTCAATCCATTAGACTGGTCCTGTTAAAAATCCTATCCATATTTTAGTCCCTCGAAATCCTTCATGATAACAGTCGTACTGTGAATCAGTTGTTGGAAGCTTTAGCTTTTATGCCCTTGTGCGAATATAATCGTAGAAATACTTTTCTGACTGTGGAAGCGTCGGTTGGTGTTATATATTACCTGCCTCGTTTGTGTGCTGCACTAGATGCCTAAACCAAAGGCAGTAGCCGATGGGCCTAGTGTGGTAGGTTTGTTGCCGTGCTCCTCTAGCCATGTAGCAAGGTGTTGAGCTCTTCTAGCGCGGTAGAAGATCCTGCCGAGTTGTCCTGGCATGGTAGCTAGCTTTTGTTGTACACGCACTCTTTTTGCTGTGGTGAGGGAGCTATTTTTGTAAATGTATTCGTATAGGGACTATATTTGTAAAAAAAAAAATCAAGGGGTTGAAAAGCAAGGCGTCCTGATCAGAGTGTCAAGGTGTCAGATGTGCATTATCACCGAGCTGCAACAACGAAGCTGATCAATTCTCAAATTCTCTTTGTTAGTGGCAACAGCTAGTTCTACGGTTGCACCATGCTGCCGGTATGGTATAGTCAAAACCATGTGTGCCAAACTGCCAATCCTCTCTTCCCTAGTGGCGACTCAAAGCAATCACCGCAGAAATGTTAGTGGCAATTCGCAGTGCTATCATATGTCTTCATGACAAGCTGAGCAGTGAGCACAGCCACTTCCGGTTCCTTTCCCCCCTACCTGACATTCCATTTGCAAATGTCACTGGCCCCTTTTGTCTTTGGACCAAATCATTGGCCTGCAGCTGGTACCGTAGAATCCAAACATCAGTCCAGAGTTCAAATCCGGAGTTGCGGCTGCGGTACCGTGACTACCCTTTCACAACTCCATCGACCCGCTTAAAATTTCGAAGCTGAACATGTACTCCATTTCTTTTTCTCTACTGAAGTTAGACAACCCAAATGGCTTGCCTGAACATGAAATGCTAAGTGCTAACTATGCTATATAATTCATCCAAAAAAACTAACAGATGAATTGTGTACTTGATCGCTGTACACAAGCTTCAGACAGAGCTGTAGAAACCAACACTAGCTGAGCGGCTGTGCTGTGCATGCAATGCGGGAATTCTTTCCGAAGCACGCATACAAAACGAACAGAAGGCCAAAAGAGCCTACAGATCTACTCAGTGTAAAGAAAAAAGAAAAGGAGAAATGCATGGTAGTAACAAGGATCGCACAGCTCGCTTCTCCTGCACTATGATTGCAGCTGGAAGGCTATTAGGGAAAAAGTCCATAACACCAAAAACTTAGCTCGAAAGCCTGTCTGGCACACTGAACTATAAGATCAGACATTTAACTCTCCAAACTTTACAATTCGGTTCAAATAACACTTTCACCCGCTTTCGTACAGTGGTATTGTTCGCGTGATGTAATAAGTGAGTGGTTTTGCCATGTTTGATGACACACTAGGTGAGTTTAAGTCAATGACAAGTGGGCTTCACACGGAAATAGTTTTATACTCTTAGAGCAAGTACTCTCACTTTCAAGATATTGCTTAAATGATGTTGTTATACTTCTTTATCCTTTTGAATATACCCTAATAATGATTATAATATATTCCAAACTGAGTTCCATAAAAAATTTCATAAAAGTTCACTTTTCATAGCAAGATTTCTATATATACTCATTTTATAAGGGTGTATAACAAAAATAAAGGGCTTCAATGAAATTGTTTCAACTAAATCATATTGGAACATCTTAGAATTATTATTAAAGTATACTGAAAGTGATAGAGAAGTATAATATGTTCGTTTAAGTATATTGGAAGTGAGAGTACGTACTCCCAGGAGTACAGAAAAAGGTATGTATGTAAACACACACGCATACATATATGTGTGCTAATCTGCACTACAGAGTAGAGTAATCTATTCTACGCTCTACCATCTTCCATGGGTCAAAGCCCACATCCCACCTTTACCATAGACCGGTCAAAGAAAACCCACTAATTCTCACATCTGTCAATCACCCACATTTTTCATGCTCAAATGATGCAGTAATTGTCCGGCTTAGGTACAGTAAAATCAAACTTTTGATGCAGTAATTATTTTTTACAACGTTAAAATATATTCATCAAGGATCTCTTTTTATGAAGCACATTTTTTTCTAGCAAAACACTTCAAACAAATTGTAAATAGAATAAATGGTTTAGGAGATATCATCATTCAAAGTTTGCAATCAATCCACGCTCCCTCCATCCGCCCCTATATTCTCAACATGACAGTAAAATCTAACAACACGTCCAGTAAATTGAAGTGCCTTTGGCAGTAACTTTGGTCCATTTCGTATTGGCACTATCACACAGCCATAATGCGGTGAGGTTCGGCAGTAAAGTCTAAAGACCCGACCAGTAAATTGGTTATAAAATCTCATTCAAGTGGTATTTATTAGAGAGATATATCATTCTATTTCTCTCATCATCAGTAAGCTACCAGTGAAAATCATTCGTTAATCGAAGCTACCAATAAAAAGTTATGACTAAATCAAAGAAAAAATCATTCATGAATCGAAGCTACCAATAAAAAGTTATGGCTAAATCAAAGAAAATTATTCTAGTACAAACAGAAACCACATTTATTAGTTGGTTGGGTACTTAACTAGTTGGCTTAATCCACACACGAAGTGAGCGTACGTGGGGTGGTGTAGACGCGCTCGTCTGGTCGACGCATAGAATAACTATTCTACACTCGGGTGCAGAATATGTTCACCCTTTGTGCACCCACTTCGTACGGAGACCAAGCCAAACAATGACGTAGTCAACTAACCAACAAATACAGGTTCTTTATTAGTACTGGAAACTTACTTTTTATTTATTTATCCATAACTTTGATTGACGGCTCCAATTCACGAACGGTTTGCAAGGATAGCTTACCGTCGATGAGGATAACAAAACGATATAAGTCCCGTCAAAATTTGTCAGATGAATAAGCTTTAACACCAATTTACTGGGCACGTTAGTAAATTTTACTGTCACACCTAGCCGTTGTGCATCTTGGCCATGTGATAGTGATAGTAAAAAATGGATACCATATTTACGTTCAAATACATTCAAATTTACTACACTTGATGTTAGTTTTTACTACCATATGAAATTTACATTCAAATATATTCCAATTTACTGGATGTGTTGTTATATTTTACTATTACACCTAGTCATGGCGCATGATGACCATGTGAGAGCGGTAATACAAAATAGATACAACATTTACATTCAAATACATTCTAATTTACTAGATGTGTTGTTAGATTTTACTGTAGTAACTAGCCGTAGCGCACGATAGCCATGTGATAGCGGTAGTACAAAATAGATACCATGTTTACATGCAAATACATTCAAATTTACTAGATGTGTTATTGGATTTTATACCACACCTATACTAGGTGTATCATGGCCATGTGATAGCGGCAGTACAAAATAGATACCACATTTACGTTTAAATACATTCCAATTTATTGAACGCGTTTTTAGATTTTACTACGACATATAGTTGTGGCACATGATGGCCATGTGAGAGCGGCGGTACAAAATTGGCCATATCTACCATATTTATGTCCTAAAAATTCTAATTTACTAGACGTGTTGTTAGATTTTAATGCCGCATCTAATCGTGGCGCATGATAGCCATGTGAGAGCAGCAATACAACATGGATCATATTATGTTCAAATACATTCCAAATTATTAGACGTGTTGTTAGATTTTCACTTCCACACCTAACCGTGGTGCATGATAGCCATGTGAGAGCGGTTGTACAAAATATACCATATTTACATCCAAATACATTACAATTTACTAGACGCATTGTTATATTTTACTGCCATAATTAGTCATAGTGCATGATAGCCATGTGATAGTAGAAGTAAAAAATGGATACCACATTTACGTCCAAATACATTCCAATTTACCAGACACATTGTTAGATTTTACTGCCACACCTAGCCATGGCCCATGGTAGCCTTGTGAGTGGCAGTACATGGATACCACATTTATGCCCAAATATATTCCAAATTACTGAACACATTGTTAGATTTTATTGCCACACCTAGCCGTGGCTTATGATAGCCATATGAGAGTGAAAGTACAAAATGGATCACATTTATGTTGAAATACATTCCAAATTAGTAGACGTATCGTTAGATTTTACTGCCACGTTAGATTTTACTGCCACACCTAAAGGTGGCACATGAAGGCCATGTACTCAAGTTTTTGGTGCGGACACCACAGAATGAGATAATTGAATTATACTAAAATAATTTCATTAGCTCCTGGCAATACAAAATAGATACCACATTTACGTGCAAGTATATTCTAATTTACTAGACGTGCTGTTAAATTTTACTACCATATCTAGCCATAGCGCTTGATAGCCATGTGATAGCGGCAATGCAAAATGGATGCCACATTTGCGCCCAAATACATTCAAATTTACTGAGTGTTGTTAGATTATACTGCCATATCTAGCCGTGGGGCATGATGACTATGTGATAGCGACAGTAAAAAAATAGATACCTCATTTACATTCAAATACATTTTAATGTACTGCCACGCTAAGCGTAGGGGGGAGGGTAAAGAGAGAAACGTGAATTGATTGCAAACTTTGAACGACGATATCACTTAAATCATTTATCCTATTTACAATCCGTTTGAAACGTTTCGCTAGAAAAAACAATTATACTTAACAAAAGGAGATCCATAATTAATATGTTTTAACATTGTAAAAAAATTACTGCATTGAATGTTTCAATTTACTATACCTAAACCAGACAATTACTACATCGTGAGCATGAAAAAGGTGGGTAAAGAGAGACATAGGGGTTGATAGAGGTGGGACGTGGGAGCTGATGGGTTTTCTTTGACTAGTCTTTGGCCAAGTTAGGATGTGGGTTACCTATGAAAAGTAGTATAGCGTAGAATAACCTATTCTAGTAGAATAGCATATCAATATCTATATACACAAACTTTACATTGTATATTGGTTCGATCCAAGGTTCCAAACACTTTACCTAAATGAAGGTCTATTCATTCAGTATATAATGGTAGCCTAATATTAATTTTTTGAAATTTTGGGTCGTCAAATTTATTACCCAGGTAGCAAAACTCTCATTTAGACAAGTGACCTGCGGATGCTTTTTAAACATGTTGACACACTATAAGCATATTTCCATATCAACCGTAAGTCTTGAACCACCATGGAGGAAACAAAAGAATGAAATCGACAGTAAAACCAACGTGTAAGTCAGCTCGTGCTGCATTTGTTATATGACTAACTTCAGTTAAGAACTTAAGATATAGTATGGTACTCCCCTACTGTTCTTTTTTCGAACTAACTTCAGCTAAGTAATAGTTAGCAAAATGACATAATACCCAATGAGTACAGCTAAGCTATATCACATTTGAAGAGCTAGCACTGCAGAACGATAAACATGATGTGAAAGGGATGCATTTATGTTAAATATAGGTGGCTGATGCCTACAATATACCTAGGAAGGTACTTCATATCAAACAGTTGTACACAACATCACACATCTGATTCCCCAAAGCAGATAGTTCCCAATCAAGTACGCCAATTACTCGATCCTGTAGAGAAACAGCGGTAACCATCTTACAGAAGAATTAACACTGTGTACAGTAGCCAGAAGATTACATAAATACTTTTGATGCCAAAATACAAACCTCTGTTGGGTGAAAAAAACAAGATTGTCAACACGGTAATCACCATGAACAAGACCAGTTCCCAATCCTGCAAATGCATGCAGGCTTCCCTTAATGCGTTCAGGCTTCCCTTTACCAGTGGAACAAAGATATATATTGCCTCTCACATCTTTCTACCTAAATCAGGAAACAGTAATCATGTCTAGCTGCAACTGGAATATCACAGCTATCATTATTCAACGTTCATAACATGACAACTATAGTTCTTGTTCATTTTCTGAACCTGAGTGGTCAAGTCATAAGTTGTAATGTGGGAACAGGCAATCTATAGTCACAACTCGCAAATCCTATGTATATATCACTTCTAGACTAAGAAGAAACAAATAACTGCAACTTAAGAACAAAAAGATAGAGCACATGTGCTTGTAGAGTTTTTTCAGTATAACTACTAAACAGCACTTCACAGACTGAGCTAGTTAGAGCAATGCCAGTATATGTGTCGGTTGACTGCAAGCAACATCATAGTGGGCCAGTATATAGCCCCAAAAGGCATAGTTTTGGAACTCAATGATGATGTAGATAAATTGGTATTGAGTTTCGTTCTTACAAAGCAATCAGATAAATACTACATAACACGTACTTGTCTTTTTGCAATAATTGTCTCTTCTCCCATGCTTTTGCAATCCAACTGCAGCCACATCAACTCTGTGTATAGCAGCCAAAGTTTTGGCAGCAGGAAAATATACAGCCTTCCTTTTAGTTGGGGTCACTCCCTGCATGAAAGAGGGCACAAAAAGCACCAAATTATCATTTAGATAACCATTGACAATTTGACACATAGATTTCAGGGAGCATATATAAGCCCTTAGAATGGGATTGTGAGAACTCTCATGTCAGCTACTATATGAACTCTAAATGTTTCAGAAGGAAGGCTTTGAAAACTGTCATTGCCTTTTAGAGTTTATGTTTAATCTGAGCCTTGTAGATTTGATCAACCATTGTACAGTAGAAGAATGTCTAGTTGATAGGTAAAACTGCCCAAATTTCAAATCCAAATATTACCCAGTATTGATGAACTGGTCAGCAAATGTGAAGAATGGGCAAGACTAAGAATGCTCAACAAAAAACGTACCAGCAACTTGCTGTCAGGGTATATGTACCGGCGACTTGTTATCAGGATATATTAGTCCTTCTAGATATTACATTATGTAGAAAGGAGTTCTGATTACACCTGCATCAGTGCAAAGACAAAACACCTTAGGGACAGGAACATCCGTGTAAGCACCCAAAGCTTTGAGAACCTGCTTACAGAATCTAGATCAAGCACAACTCAGGGAGTAAATTCACATCACTTATCAGAAGTAAATAACAGCACATAAGAAGCATTCGACATCAAGATATCATGTAAACCCACCATTACCTGTATGTATGGAACTACACACAGCAGCTGAAGCCACAATACCACGAACTGGTCTGATAGGTACGTTAAATCCCTTAATAATACAGTAGCTAGGAAGTTCATATTGCTCCTAATAAGCCAATGGAACATCAGTATGGTAAGCCTGCAAATCGAATCGAGGAGAGCGGAGGAAATCGATCTGGAACTCGCGCTCGACTGCGTGGGCGGACTGGAGGATGGAGCCGACCGGCTTCTTCCGCAGCATGTAGCGCCTAGTCTCGCCACCGGGGACGGAGGCCTGGAGATCAACGCAGGAGGAGATAACTGGATTTGGCGGATCCGGTGGAAACCCCAATAGTTTTGGCGGTGATCCGATAGACCAGGCGGCGGCAGCACGATCTAGAGCCAGATCCGGCGGATCCAGGCGGCGGCCATCGGCGGTGGAGCCGCAATTTAGAGGCAGTGACGGTGCGACTGAACGGCGAGCTGCGCCACCGACGGACGGGATGTGAGGGGAGGAGGCGACACAGGCTGGGGCAAGGAAGAGGGACGTGGAGGAGGCAGGATGGCCTGGTCTAGGGCGAGGTGGGCCGGGTGGGGACGTGAGCGAGGAGAAGAGGCGAGGCGAGGCGTGCGGGGACGGGGGCGAGAGGGCAAGGGCGAGGGTGCGGGGAGAGGCGCGAGGTGGCGGGGTCTGGGAGGGGAACGGGATAGCCGGCGGAGGCGATGGCGATGCGGCCGACTGAAGGAAGCGGGAGCGAGGAGGAGAGCGTCTCCTCGAGGTTCCCGGGCGCAGACGCGGCGTCGCGCGGAGGCCTCTCGAAGCGCCGAGAGCAGGACGCGCAAAGATCCATCCCACCGGTCAGGAGTAGAGATGGCGAAATGGGCCGTGCCTAATGGGCCGGCCCGAGGCACGTTATTATAGGCATGGCTCGTAAGCCTATGCTGTACGAATTTTTTCTCTTTAATATTTATTTTTATTTTTATTTTCAAAACTATGCGTCAGAAAAAAATGACAAAAATGCCCCCCCGTCGCCCGTGTATGGGGCGATCGGTGCCCTCTGCCGTCAACGCCGTTCGGCGACGTTGGTGGGCCCCCCTGTCGCCCGAGAGCAGGCGGCCAAGCTTGAGCCTTTTTTAGTTTTGTTTTGTAATTACTATATGCTTTTTAATATAAACCCCGTAACTTTTGCTAGGAGTGTCCAAATTAAATGAAACTTGTTTCTAAATTTAAATTTTGGAATGAAGAATTAGAGTGTAAAATAAAGATCCACGTGTTGTTTGCAGAAATTTTATTTTATTTGAGTTCGAATGCTAGGCTCTAACTGTGGATTGTGAAGAAATTATAATGTGTGTTGATCCATAATTCATGAAATAAATAGAATAAGTTACTACAACCTTATGCACTTCATTTTTGCAAAAATATCTAAATATGATTGCATTTTGAATAAAAGATGGCTAGTTTAAACCCTTTATAACATTCATTGTTCAAGCAGTTAGAATAATGTCGAACGACCTCAAAACTTGATGAACCAGTTTTGTTGCATTCTTGGGCTTGCATAGGTTACAATTATGTAAAAATATTTAGATGTCACTTTAGGGTGCACTATTTTATTGTTGTCCAGAACATGCACCCGGTAAAACATGAAAATTGCCGTATCTTTCGCAAACGATGGTAAAACTCGATGAAATCAAATCGATTTAACCGAAAATGCTATAACCTATCTCGATGGAGAAAAATAACATCATTTGGGACAAGCTGGAGCGAAGAGGACATATCTGAGCCCTCCGGACGGTGAGCATACTCTTGAAGGTTGGGCATGACTGTTTATTACGACTTAAAACTAAAAGGAGTACCACGAACAAAGAAAACCAAAGTTAACACCAGACGTCTATTGAGTGCTTGAGGCCACTTCCCATTCGCCCATGCCTCGTGGCTTCTCTGCACGCGTCGCGCCTCTCTCGTTCCTCTCTCTCTCGGCCTCCTTCTCCTCCGCTTCCTTCCTACATGCCTCCTCGCGTGCGGCATCGCGTTGTTCTTGAAACCATCGCGTGAACTCATCCTGCCGGTTGGCTTGGTCAAGCCGTTGGTCCTCGGGGTTGATCTCGTATCAAACCATCGCTCAAATTCACACAATGGCGGAGGTGACTGCATGAAACGTAAATTAGCAAAGTTTCATTCACAAATATTATTTAACCCGACGATTGTTACCATGCGGCGATCCTTGAGCTCTTCTCCCGCGGATCGAAGGCGAAGGCGGCACTTCCAATACCTCCTCTTCCAAGTTGAAATTTCCCAAGAGCGGACAAACCGCAAAGATCTCCGCACATACACATGGGTGCTCTGACTCCACGAGGTAGGAAGAGATTTTGATACGCTAAATTCGCGGGCATGCACTTGCTTCTTCCTTTGCCTTCCCTTACCCTTTGCACTTGCACGCCTCGGCATTTTCGATTGATGCTCACCCTCTATTCTTTCTCCGCTATTCTTTGCGAGACCGCTTGTGATAACGAATGTTATAAAGGCGCGATATCGCCGGGTATAGAGCGATCGCCTCATATTTGGCGATCGCCCCATGTAAGCGATCGCCTCACATTAGAGCGATCGCCCTACTAGAGGCGATAGGTGTACCAAACGTTGGTGTGTTGTCACGTCGTGTGGCATAGGCAAACAATGCATAAATGATTTGAACAATTTATAGTGATAAATTTGTCATGTTACTAACTCGGGAGTTATACAATGTCTTCTTGAGCGTAAAGCCATTACAAAAATACATCCGCATAACATGTCAATCACGCCACGCTTCCTAATCGGCCCGTGGGGTAGGTGAGTGGCGACGGCGGACGGACGTCCCTCCTAGGCCGACCTGCGCGCAGCGTAGAAGTAGTCTTGGCGGCGAGGCCAAGTCCGTGGCGCGCACCAGAGCCGAGAGGGTCGAGGTAGTCGGTCGAAGGTACTCCTCGGTCGAACTCGTCGTCGAAGGCTCGTCGAAACCACCGGGGGTCTATTTGGGCGCGGGACGACGAGGAGCCTCGCGAGCCCACCGCCCCATCGCTGCGTGGGAGCGTAGCGAGGAACCGGAGGTAGGGCGAGACGCGAAGGAGCCTCCCACCATCGCCCCCATCGCCGCTGCTGCGGGGCGTAGCGAGGAACCGACGGGTAGGGCGAGACGCGAAGGAGCCTCGTCCACCACCGCCCCCCTGCGACTACATGGGGCGTGACGGGCACCGGGGTAGGGCGAGTCTTTGGGGCGAAGTGGCGTGGTGTCTTTGCGTCCGCCGACGTCTCGCGCCTCGGCGGTGGCCAGCGAGCCAACCGCCTCATCGTAGCGAGGACCCGACCCCAAGGCGTCTTGGACTCGGCGGTGGTCACTGTATGCCCCTCTAGGCGCGTCAACATGGACACGACCTCCACCTCAATCTCGCCAAGAGCCGAGTCCGCATGTAACGTCAGTTGGTATTACGTAAGTTACATGAAAAAGACGTGCCCATGTAGGTTCGATTGCGACACTTACCGAGGCGTTGTCCCTCGGGACATCTGTGAAGAATGCGTGTCCGCTATCGATGCATGCCGTGGCGACGTCACGGTCTTGGTGTGTACCCACCCGAGGCGAGTCTGTGGGCGAACCACTCCATGTCTTGATCGTACATGTCATGGTCGTCTGGTGGGTCTCGGTGACCCTCTCGTCGAGTCGGCGGCCCCACTGCAGGCCCATGGTCGCATACGGTCTGAATCGAGAGCCCACCGCGGCACCCATCCGGTCATCTGCAATGCAAAAGCAGTAAGTACACACCACATTAATTTCGCAAAGATGCGGAGTAGTAGGATCGAGGCAAGTACACGTGAGCGCCACGTCGCGACAACGTGACGAGGCGGCAAAGGAAAGGATCGAACAGCCGAATCGCCGCAGAGACTCGGTGCGGGAGTACTCCTCGACACAAAGGTCAAAGACGAGCACCTTACGGGTGAGCCAAAAGGCCTCATCTCGCGTGCAAAGCACGGAGACCCCGTGAGGTGCTCGGGCGTGGACGTCGTATGCGGTGTATGGCGTCCACCGCACGTCCTCGTCGTGGAGGCGGTCGAACTCCCGAACGAACTCCTGATAGGACCTCCTCACCTGTCGGTGTGCGAACCTCCGTTGCGAGGAAATAAGAAATGGCGAAGGTTATTCAAGTGCGTTAGTGGAGAAAAAGATACGAGGGAGCATACCTGTCGTCGGACCCAGTAGTGGCCCAAGGTGGGCCAGTCCACCGGGTCGTCTCCGTAAAGCTCCTCGAGTGCGGTGTCGTGTCAACAACGAGCTGCCGACGGAGAAGCGCTCCCAAGTCCACAATCGGAGGAGTAGGGCGCAACCGACATCGTCGCGTCGTGCTCTCGCCAGAGAAACGGCGTCGCCGCAGACCTCATGCGTCGCCGCAAGCACACCGAGGCCCACGACCACCTTGCATCACTGTTTACAAGGGGAGTTAGGCGTGCTCGTGAGACGAGATTGAACCGAGTGTGTTACCTCATCCAGGGGTGTCGGCGATGTCTTGGGCGTACTCGATCGGTGGCGGTCCACCGTGTTCCGTGGGAGGACGGAACATCACCCAACCGAACAACAACGGAGGTATGCCTCAAGTGGCGGCCACGCCCGCCTCCTCCGCGTGTGGGTGGAGAAGCCGAGCTGCGGCGTTCGCAACAAACATTATCAACAATTTGGCGCTTCTATTTTAATTCTCAAAGAAAGAGGTACTCACCGTGAATCGGAAGCGACCACGCCGTCGGTCCGTGGGCTCGGCCTCCCTAAGGGGTGGTAGGGTTTGCCCGGGTGCCGCGCACCTCGGCGAACGCGCGGACAACTCGGCGTGCCACGTGGCGGAGGCGTCATGCGGCACGGCTGCTTTGGACCCGCATGGGGAGGCCTAAGAGGTACGACACGTCTGCGGCGTCGGAGCCATCTCTCCGCGGAAGGTGGAACATGTCGTCTCCGGTCTCGACCGGTCCACGAGTCGCGCGGCGAGAGGACCGGTCGTGCAACCGCGGGACCTCCTTGCCCGCTGCAGGCGATCACTGCTCCACCATCCTACAAAGAGGAAGTAAGCCACCGCCGCAACTCGCATGTAGTGCAATGCGTCGTTAAATTGCATTCACGGTAAGTACATGTACGTAAAGAGTGCAAGCGTTGGCGACATCGTGGAACCAGCGTGGGTCAATGCGGCGACTCGTTGGGCACCCGAGGTCGGAGTGTCCCTAACTCTCGGTTCTCCTCTGCGGAGTACCTAGACCGGTGGAGTCGCATCGACGGTCACGTCCGGCACTCGAGGCAAGGTCGCGCCATCGTGGCTCGTTAGAAAGCAAATACAACAAATTTGTCGGTAATCACATATGCACACAAAATGAAATGCGAAATAACTAATTGTACCATACTCATCAAACAATACAACCGAAGTGCGAGAGCCAAAAAACTCATATTACAAACATACGAAAGACAACGACATGTTCGACGAGGCACTGGCGTCGAGAATTACATTATCCTCATAGCTACTAAGCGGTACATCGAAGAATTACATGATGCGAAAAATAACTTACGATTACATTGAAAATTACATCGATCATTACAACTTACATCACAACTTACGGTCCATTGAAAAATACAAGATGGGAACAACATGGAAAATTACATTATCCGCGGTTGCGCGCGCCTCGGACTCGTCCATATCGTTCGAACGCGCCTTGTCCTTCGACGTCAGACCTTGGCTTCAACATTCGGATGTCGGTACCCATCGATGGTCCGGAGGGGCTGTTGTGAGCGATCCGTCCACTCGGTACCGTACACCTCGTGATGCCACGTGTTGAGAACGCTCGCTTGTAGTAGTGCGGGAGACGAGCGGACGGCGGATTGATGCGTCTCGGCGGCTACGGCAATGGCGTGCGAGCACGGCAAGTCAAGCAGCGTGGTTTCGGCGAGAGCACTCGCAATCATTGCTCGGGTATGCAGATGGGAAGTCCTCTCGGTGGGCACCCTGCGACCTCGGTCCACCGCGGCACGTGGTATCTACGTTCCACGCCACTCTCGGTGTAACCCGATGTGTCTGCGCCTTTCTTGTTTTCTTGGATATGTAGGTAAACACAGCAGATTGAGTAAGACGATCGATTGTCCGACATACATCTTTGTGGAGGTCTTGTATCGCTCAATGAAATATCTCTGTCCCTAATAAGACACCCTCAACTATACCCACCAGTGGAAGGCATCTGGTGCCTTTCATTACCTAGTTGTAAATCTCCGCCAGGTTCGTTGTCATGATCCCATAACACGAGCCGCCCTCGTCGTGCAGAAGGGACCATTTATCCAAAGGCTCATGTCGTATCCAATCGGTGAAACTCTTTATGCTGGTACCCGGCCTACGCCGGATGTTTGGGGGTCATCGGCGCGCACATAAGGTCGTGGGGTCCTCTCCTTGCTCATGGTACACCATCGGGTTCCTTGATGAACTAGCGGTACCTCTCGGATCCATTGATTGCTTCTTCGTTAGTTCGCCCAACGTCTTCCAAAGCGCGTCGAACTTCCTCTGTTGGTTCTGTTTGCACAGCGCTTGAACATGTTCATAAGCTCCTTGTTCTGAATCGACGGAAAAATTGGCACCCATGTGCCTCATGCACCACCGCTCCTCGGATCCGCCACTTTCTTTGCTCCCACGACGGCGGACCCTTGTTGCATATCCACGATCGCCCTTAGCGACCTCGCATGTCGGTCATGGATGACACAAACATCGAACTGTCGAGAACAAGCGCCGACTTCACTCTTTCAAGGAACCGATCCGCTCTCCGTGTTTTCCCCCTCCACGAATGCCAACGCAACCGGTAGAACACGGTTGTTGGCATCCACCGCGATCGCAGATTAGAATCGCCCTTGTACTTCCTCGTGAGGAATGTGCCGTCCATGCAAAGGGCCGGCGACAGTCTTGAACGCATTTATGCATGCGCCAGGCGAAGAATGCACGCCGCAATACCCACTTCCGTGCACGCACCACCCGCAGGAACTCCGCAAGGTCGATGGATGTCTGGGGTTCCTTTGTGCGATTGCCCGAGCAAGTGGGGAATATTCTCGTCTGAAGCCTCGACGCCCGAACCGTATTTCGAGAGTGTCCTTTTGCTCTCCATGCCTTTGCGTAGCTAATCTTGTACTGAAACCTCTCCTCCACGGCTGTGATAATAGATCGAGGCTGCAGATGGGGATTGTCCACGATCTGACCATAAAACACATTTGCCACCCAAGTGGACGACAGATTGCGGTGTCCCTGCTCCGCTTCTTCCAACTCGCAGTTATGCTCCATCACTATGGAGCATTTCCAGTAGTCCGTCCACTTCCCCTGGTATGCATGCACCCGCCATGGGCACGAATCAACTACGCACTTCACGTCGTAGTCCTTCTTGCTCGACTTCACAACCCTGAATTGCCGCCGGAGAGACATTGCCCAGTACTTCACCGCATCCATCACAGCCTCCTTGTCTTTATATATGGCCCCCTGCGTCACCTCGTTCTCACGATACTCCCTTCATTCATCGTTAGGTCTTCGAAATTGTAATTGGTCCACGCACCAGGGATAGGCACCTCAGGGGCGTTGTCCTCCTCGTCGGAGTGCTCACCATCAGGGACTTCCTCATCCGCACGGTCCTCCTCTTCCATCCGTCAACAATGTCCTCCACCTCCTCCCCTCGTCGGCCACCCTCGCGCCTCCACCGTCTCTCCTCGCCTCCCGGTCCCTTCGCCACCGCCAGCCTCGTGCTCCTCGTCTCGGGCTCCTCGCCGCCTTCCTCTTCGCATCCTTCTACATTTGATGTCCCTCCGCCGTAATGTCCACCCCGACATCACGAACTTGCGACACCGATGGAGCTCTAGGGTAGCATCAGTACCAACAACATGAGCGCCAACCCGCTCTCAGCAAAACCAACATAACTCCTCCATGTTGACGTCGAGTTAATAGGAATCAACTCTCTATAAAAGCGGTCTTGCGCTCGGCTCACTCTTGCTCGACCTAAGAACCGAACAGTCTGGGCATCCAAAGCGAACATCCGACACATCCACTCCAACAAACCCTCAGATGTCCTATCGCTCGACCGCATATGCCCGTCGACTCTTGAAAATGATGATAGATCCACCCCATCCGCCCCTGTGCTATCTCCCCATCTCCATAAAATATTTGGAAATACAATTTCTCCGACATCTTTGCAACGTCCGACGAAAAAATATTACTCTAAAATACAATACACATCCTGAAATTTCTAAAACTAAATACTACATTAAAGTTCTAAATATGAATCATGACATTAAATTTCTAAACAACACTATCAGAAATTGTAAACGCTACACAATCCTAAATTTTCTAACACTACAATAAATTTGTAACGTACTTAATACTATCTGATCTGAAAATTCTAAAACTAAATACTACATTAAAGTTCTAAATATGAGCTCATGACAAGAAATTTCTAAACAACACTATCAGAGAATTTGTAAACGCTACACAATCCTAAATTTTCTAAACACTACAATAAATTTCTAACACTACAATAAATTTGTAACGTACTTAATACTATACAGTCCTGAAAATTCTAAAAACTAAATACTACATTAAAGTTCTAAATATGAAGCTGCGACAGTAAATTTCTAAACAACACTATCCGAGAAATTGTAAACGCTACACAATCCTAAATTTTCTAAACACTACAATAAATTTCTAACACTACAATAAATTTGTAACGTACTTAATACTATCTGATCCTCAAATTTCTAAAAACTAAATAGTACATTAAAGTTCTAAATATGAATCTATGACAAGAAATTTCTAAACAACACTATCCGAGAAAATATAAACGCTACACAATCCTAAATTTTCTAAACACTACAATAAATTTCTAATACTACACTAAATTTGTAGCGTACTTAATACTATACATCCTCAAATTTTTAAAACTAAATACTACATTAAAGTTCTAAACGCTACACAATCCTAAATTCGACTAAATATTACATGCTACATTAGAATTCTAATAACAAACAGTCCTCTGAAATTTTCTAAACACTACAAAATCGTAAAATTCCTAAATAATGATTTATAAAATTTGTAAAAATACCTTCATAAAGCATTTAATCGACTTTTTTCCCTTTTCTTCTTCTTTCTCTTCTTTTTTTCTTCTTCTTTTCTTCTTCTTTTTCTTCTTCTTTCTTCTTCTTCCTCCTTCTCTTTTCTCTTTTCTCTTCGTTTATACGCCTCATTGGTTTTACTGCAGAGCGCGGCGAAGCTTTCAAAGCACTGTTGTACCAGCTCGGCGATCGCCCTGCTCTCGAGCGACGAGGGGCCCACTGTAACGGCTCACTTTTTACCGCTTGCTCTCTGACGGCGAGGCACATATCGCCCGTGTATGGGGCGATCGCCCCATACACGGGCGACGGGCGTATAGTTTTGCAAAAATTTGATTCGGACGCATAGTTTTGAAAAAAAGAATAAAAATAAATATTAAAGAAAAAAAATTCCACGGCGGACCGGCACGACACGATTACGGCACGGTATGACCCGTTTAGTTTAAAAAATATCTATTTTATAGCTGTTGAAGGATTAAAAAATTCAAAAAAATCCGAAAAATCAACATACTTCGAGTTTTTCTAATTATTCTAAATTATTATTATTATTTTCTGATTATTTTCTTATTTTTCTGCATTTTCTCATATTTTTCTAATTTTTTATGTTTTTTTAAAATTGACGCTAACGGGCTACCGGACCGACCCAGCCCGTTAGGCCCGCGAAGGACCGGGCTGGCACGGCACAGCTCGAAAGGCTAACGGGCCGTGCCTGAGCCGTCACCTCGGCACGTGGTAAACGCGACAACCCGCTTAGTAGTCGGGCCTAAGCGGCCGCGTCTTGGCCGGTTAACAGGCAGATCGGGCCGTCTTGCCTGCTTAGCCATCTCGGTCGAGGCCGGGACCGGGAGGCAATCCGACGGACGCAACAAAGAACGGAGCTGCCGCCACAAACCTACTCGGGAGGTACCCAAGTGGGAGGTCCGACAGGGCTCGGCTCAATTAAAAAACGGCACGGTTCGTTTCGATCCGACTAATAAACAGGTCGTGATGTGTCGGTCCACGTACTGAGGAGGTAGCCCAAGCACAACCGACGGAGCTAATGGGCCGTGCCATGCCAGCACGGGTCCGACAAGCGGTGTCGGCCGTTAGCGCCAAAAGAATTCAAAAAAATTTAGAAAAATATAAAACATATGAAAAAATGCAGAAAAATATGAAAAAATAGAAAAAAAAATCAGAAAAAATTCTAATCGTGTCGGGCCGTGCCGTCCCAAGCACGCCACGGACGAGTGGGCCATGCCGTGCTCAGGCTGGACCAATAGTGTCATGCCTCATGCTAGCCCATTTGGACATCTCTACTCGGGGAATTTTTTTTTCTTTAATATTTATTTTTATTCTTTTTTTCAAAACTATGCGTCCGAAATTTTTTTCTGAAAATACCCCGTCGCTTGTGTGTATGGGCGATCGCCCATACAGGCGATTAGCAGTCTTGCCATCACCTGCCGTTGGGCTCCGTCAAAGTGGGCCCCACTGCGCTTTGAGACAGAGGCGGCGTGGGTTACAACGAATTTTTTTTAGGTATTTTTTGTAATTGCTATATGCCTTTTTAATATGAACCCCATAACTTTTGCTAGGAGTGTCCAAATGAAATGAAACTTGTTTCTAAATTTAAATTTTGGAATGAGGAATTAGATTGTAAAATAAAAATCTATGTGTTGTTTGCAGAAAAATAATTTTATTTGAGTTCGAATGCTAAGCTCTAACTATGGATTGTGAAGGAATTACAATGTGTGTTGATCCATAAATCATGAAATAAATAGAATAAGTTACTACAACCTTATGCACTTCATTTTTGCAAAAATATCTAAATATGATTGCATTTTGAATCAAAGATGGCTAGTTTAAACCCTTTATAACATTCATTGTTCAAGCAGTTAGAATAATGTCTAAAGGACCTCAAAACTCGACAGAACCAGTTTTGTTGCATTCTTGGGCTTGCATAGGTTACAATCATGTAAAAATATTTAGATATCACTTTAGACTGCACTATTTTATTGTTGTCCGAACATGCAATCGGTAAAACATCAAAATGGCCGTATCTTTCGCAAACGAGGTTCAAACTCGATGAAATGAAATCTGATGAACTTAAAATGCTATAACCTATCTTGATGGACAAAAATAACATCATTTGGGACAACTGGAGCAGTAGGACATATACGAGCCCTTCGGACAGTGAGCATACACTTGAAGGTTAGGCCGCACTCTTTATTACGACTTAAAACCGAAAGGAGTACCACGAACAAAGAAAACCATAGTTAACACCAGACGCTCATCGAGTGCTTGAGGCCACTTCCCATTCGCCCATGCCTTGGCGGGGCTTCTCCGCACGCCGCGCCTCTCTCGCTTCTCTCTCTCTCGGCCTCCTTCTCCTCGCTTCCTTCCTACATGCCTCCTCGCGTGCGACATCGCGTTGTTCTTGAAGCCGCCACGTGAACTCGCCCTGCCGGTTGGCTTGATCAAGAAGCCGTTGGTCCTCGGGGTTGATCTCGTATCAAACCATCGCTCAAATTCACTGATGGCGGAGGTGACTGCATGAAACGTAAATTAGCAAAGTTTCATTCACAAATATTATGTAACCCGTGACGATTGTTACCATGCGGCGATCCTTGAGCTCTTCTCCGCGGATCGAGGCGTAGTTATGGTACTTCAATACCTCCTCTTCCAAGTTGAAATTTCCCAAGAGCGGACAAACTGCAAAGATCTCCGTACATACACATGGGTGCTCTGACTCCACGAGGTAGGAAGAGATCTTGATACGCTAAATTGCGCGAGCATGCACTTGCTTCTTCCTTTGCCTTCACCTTTCCTTTGCACTTGCACGCTCGGCATTTTCGATTGATCCGAATTTTTTCCTCACCCTCTATTCTTTCTTCCTGTATTATTTGCGAGACCGCTTGTGAGAACGAATGTTATAAAGACCAGATATCGCCCGGGTATGGAGCGATCGCCTCATATTAGGGCGATCGCCCCTACTAGAGGCGATAGGTGCACCGAGACGTTAGTGTGTTGTCACGTCGTGTGGCATAGGCAAGCAATGCATACATGAATTTGAACAATTTAAAGTGATAAGGCTGTTATGTTACTAACTCGGAGAGTTACACAATATGCTGCTGAAAGTAAAGCCATTACAAAAATACATCCGTACAACAAGTCAATCACGGCTACGCTTCCTGATCTGGCCCGTGGGGTAGGTGAGTGGCGACGGCGCACGGACGTCCCTCCTAGGCGGCCTGCGGCGCAGCGAGAGTAGTGTGGCGACGACGGCGTGTCTGTGGCGGCGCCCGAGAGCCGAGAGGGTCGAGGTAGTCGGTCGAAAGGTACTCCTCCGTGTCGAACTCGTGCGTCCACAAGGTCGTCGAAACCACCTGTGGTCTCGCTGGGCGCGACGACGAGGGAGCCTCCGCAGACCTTGTCCCCACCGCTGCTGCGTGGGAGCGTAGCGAGGAACCGCGGGTAGGGCGAGACGCGGAAGGAGCCTCCTCACCCACCGCCCCCACTGCGGTGAGTGGGGCGTGACGAGGCACCGGTGGGTAGGCGAGTCTTTGGGGTGCGAGGACGTGGTGTCTTTGCGTCCGCCGACGTCTCCGCGCCCGGCGGTGGCCAGCGAGTCAACCGCCTCATCCTATTGAGGACCCGAGCCCAAGGCATCTCGGACTCGGCGGTGGTCACTGTATGCCCCGTAGGCGCGTCAACATGGACACGACCTCCACCTCAATCTCCCCATGAGCTAAGTCCGCATGTAACGCCGATTGTTATTACGTAATTTACATGAAAAGGCGTGCCCATGTAGCTTCGGTTGCGACACTTACCGAGGCGTTGTCCCTCCGGGACATCTCGTGAAGGGTACGTGTCCACTACCGATGCTCGCCGCGACGTCGACGGTCTTGGTGTGTACCCCACCCGAGGCGAGTCTTGTGGGCGAACCACTCCATGTACTGATCGTACATGTCATGGTTGTACGGCCGGGTCTCGGTGACCCTCTCGTCGAGTGCGGCGTCCCACTACACGGCCCATGGCTGCATACGGTGCGCGAACTGAGTGCCCACTGCAGCACCCATCCGGGTCATTCTGCAATGCAAAAACAGTAAGTACACACCACATTAATTTCGCAAAGATGCGGAGTAGTAGGATCAGGGCAAGTACCTGTGAGCGCCACGTGCGACAACGTGACGAGGCGGCAAGGGAAAGGACTAGAACAGGCCGAACTGCCGTAGCACTCGGTGCGGGGAGTACTCCTCGACACACAGGTCAAAGACGAGAACCGTACGGGTGAGCCAGAAGGCTTCATCTCGCGTGCAAAGCACGGAGACCCCGTCAGGTGCTCGGGCGTGGACGTTGTACGCAGTGTATGGCGTCCACCGCACGTCCTCATCGTGGAGGCGGTCGAACTCCCGAACGAACTCCAGGTAGGACCTCCTCATCTGTCGGTGCGCGTACCTCCGCTGCGAGGAAATAAGAAATGACGAAGGTTATTCAAGTGCGTTAGTGGGGAAAAAGATACGAGGGAGCATACCTGTCGTCGGGCCCAGTAGTGGCCCATGGTGGGCCAGTCCACCGGGTCGTCTCCATAAAGGCCCTCGGGGTACGGTGTCGTGTCAACAACAGGCCTGCCGATGGAGAAGCGCTCCTAGGACCACAACTGGAGGAGTAGGATGAAACCCGACATCGTCGCGTCGTGCTCCGCCCGAGAGACAGCGTCGCACAGACCTCGGTACGTCGCCGCTAGCACAGTTGAGGCCCACGACCACTGCATCATCTGTTTACAAGGGTGGAGTTAGACGTGCTCCGCTGAGGCGAGATTTGAACTGAGTGTGTTACCTCATCCAACGGGTGTCGGCGATGTCTTTGGCGTGCTCGATCGGTGACGGTCCACCGTGTTCCGTGGGAGGGCGGAACATCACCCAACCGAACAACAACAAGAGGTATGCCTCCAAGTGGCGGGCCACGCCCGCCTCCTCCGCGTGCGGGTGGAGAAGCTAAGCCTGCAGTGTTCACAACAAACATTATCGGCAACTTAGCGCTTCTCTTTTAATTCTTAAAGAAAGAGGTACTTACCGTGAATCAAGCGACCACGCCGTCGGTCCGTGGCGCTCACCCTCCCGAGGGTCGGTAGGTTCGCCGGGTGCTGCCATTGCCATGGCTAAACGCGCGGATAACTCGGCGTGCCACGTGGCGGGCGTCGTGCGCACGACCTGCCGGACCGCGCGGGGAGGCCTAAGAGGTACGACACGTCTGCGGCGTCGGAGTCATCTCTCGCGCGGAAGGTGGAACATGTCGTCTCTGGTCTCCACCGGTCCACGAGTGCGGCCGGCGAGGACCGATTGTACCAACCGCGGGACCTCCTTGCCCGCTGCAGGCGCCACCTCCTCCACCATCCTACAAAGAGGAAGTAAGCCACCGCTCGCAACTTCGCATGTAGTGCATTGCGTCGTTAGAATTGCATTCACGGTAAGTACATGTACGTAAAGAGTGCAAGCGTTGGCGACTTACTCGTGGAACCCAACGTGGGTCGATGCGGCGACTCGTTGGGCACCCGAGGTCGGAGTGTCCCTAGCTTTGGTTCTCTCTGCGGAGTACCTAGACCGGTGGGTCGCATCGACGGTCACGCCCAGCACTCGAGGTAAGGTCGCGCCATCGTGGCTCGTTACAAAGCAAATACAACAAATTTGTCAAGAATTACATGTGCACACAAAATGAAATGCGAAATAACGAATTGTACCATACTCATCAAACAATACAACCAAGTGCGAGAGAGCCAAAAAATCTCATATTACAAACATACGAAAGACAAAGACTTGTTCGACGAGGCACACAACGTCGAGAATTACATTATCCTCGTAGCTATTAAGCGGTACATCGGAGAATTACATGATGCGAAAAACAACTTACTAGTACATTGAAAATTACATCGATCATTACAACTTACATCACAACTTAGGTCCATTGAAAAATACAAGATGGGAACAACATGGAAAATTACATAATCCGCGGTTGCGGCGGCGCCTCGGACTCGTCCATATCGTTCGAATCGCGCTTGTCCTTTGGCGCCCGACCTTCACTTCAACATTCGGATGTCCGGCACCCATCGATGGTCCGGAGGGCTGTTGTGAGCGATCCATCCACTCGGTACCGTACACCTCGTGATGCCACGTGTTGAGAAAGCTCGCTTGTAGTAGTACGGGAGATGAGCGGACGACAGGATTGATGCGTCTCGGTGGTCTGCGGCAATGACGTGCGAGCACGGCAAGTCAGCGGCGTGGTTTAGCGGCAGAGCACTCGCAATCACCGGTGCCGAGTATGCATGATGGGAAGTCCTCTCCGGTGGGCACCCTGCGACCTCGGTCACCGCGATGCACGTGGTATCTCCGTTCCACGCCACTCTCCGTGTAACTTCGATGTGTCTGCGCCTTTCTTGTTTTCTTGGACATGTAGGTAGACACAACGATTGAGTACGATCGATTGTCCGACATACATCTTTGTGGAGGTCTTGTATCGCTCAATGAAATATCTCGTGTCCCTAATAAGACACCTTCAACTATACCCACCGATGAAAGGCATCCGGTGCCTTTCATTACCCGATTGTAAATCTCCGCCAGTTCGTTGTCACGATCCCATAACGCGAGCCGCCCTCGTCATGCGAAGGACCATTTCTCCAAAGGCTCATGTCGTATCCAATCGGTGAAACTCTTTATCTTTGGTACCTACCTCGCCAGGAGGTTTGGGGGTCGGCAGCGCACACAAGGCTGTGGGGTCCTCTCCCGCTCATGGTACACTATCGGGTTCCTTGATGAACTAGCGGTACCTCGGGATCCATTGATTGCTTCTTCATTAGTTCGCCCAACGTTTTCCAAAGCGCCGAACTTCCTCCGTTAGTTCTGTTTGCCACAGCGCTTGAACATGTTCATAAGCTCCTTGTTCTGAACCGACGGAAAAAATTGGCACCCATGTGCCTCATGCACCACTCCTCCCTGTGCCGCCACTTCTTTGCTCCCACGACGGCGGACCCTTTTGCATATCCACGATCGCCCTTAATGACTCGCATGCCGGTCATGGATGACACAAACATCAGACACATCGAGAACAATGCGCGACTTCACTCTTTCAAGGAACCGGTACCAACTCTCCGTGTTTTCCCCCTCCAGGAATGCCAACGCAACCGGTAGAACCTGGTTGTTGGCATCCACCGCGATCGTAGTTAGAACCGGTACTGAAACCTCTCCTCCACGGCTGTGATAATAGATCGAGGCTGCAGATGGGGATTGTCCACGATCGACCATAAAACACATTTGCCACCCAAGTGGGACGACAGATTGCGGTGTCCTGCGCCCGCTTCTTCCGGCTCATGATTATGCTCAATCACTATGGAGCATTTCCAGTAGTCCTTCCACCTCCCCTGGTATGCATGCACCCGCCATGGGCACGAAACAACTACGCACTTCACGTCGTAGTCCTTCTTGCTGGACTTCACAACCATGAATTGCCGCCGGAGAGACATTGCCCAGTACTTCACCGCATCCATCACAACCTCCTTGTCTTTATATATGGCCCTCTCCGTCACCTCGTTCTCACGATACTCCCATGCATCAATGTTCCCTTCATTCATTGTTAGGTCTTCGAAATTGTAATTGGTCCACGCACCAGGGATAGGCACCTCAGGGGCGTTGTCCTCCTCGTCGGAGTGCTCACCATCAGGGACTTCCTCATCCGCACGGTCCTCCTCTTTCATCAGGTCAACAATGTCCTCCACCTCCTCCCCCTCGTCGGCCACCCCTCGCACCTCCACCGCTGTCTCCTCTGTCCCTCCAGTCCCTTCGCCACCGCCAGTCTCGTGCTCCTCGCCGCCTTGCTCTTCGCATCCTTCTACATTTGACGTCCCCTCCCCCGTAATGTCCACCCCGACATCACAAACTTGCGACACCGATGGAACTACCGGGTAGCACTGTACCAACACCATGAGCGGCCAACCCCGCTCTACGGCAAAACCAACATAACTCCTCCATGTTGACGTCGAGTTAATAGGAATCAACTCTCCGTAAAAACGGTCTTGCGCTCGGCTCACTACTGCTCTGACCCTCAACCGAACACTCTGGGCATCCAAACTGAACATCCGAGACATCCACTCCAACAAACCCCTGTATGTCCTATCGCTCGGTCTACATATGCCCCGTACGACTCTTGAAAATGATGATAGATCCACCCCATCCGCCCCCTGTGCTATCTCCCCATCTCCATAAAATATTTGGAAATACAATTTCTCAGACATCTGCTGACGTCAAGACGGAAAAATATTACTCTAAAATACAATCTACAAAACGTACATTGATCGTACTACAAAATTATTTACATTGCCTAATACATTATTTACGTAATAAAATTAGTAATACACAACCCTAATAAATTAAATTTCTAAATATTACCTATAGTTTCTACTGAACTAAATTTCTACATACAAAATACTACATTAAATTTGCATATAGTGAAATACTACATTAAGTTTCTAAATACTACATACTACATTAAGTAACTGCTACATTAAATTTCACGAGAGCTATACAATTCTAAAATTCTAAACACTACGCAATCCTAAAATTTCTAAATACTACAACAAAGTCCTAAATATTAAATGATACTTTAATTACGCAACCTATAAAACAATTCCTACAATTATCTCTAAAAAAATTCTTACAAATAACTAGAAAAAAATCAGAAATTTACCTTTTTTTTCCTTTTTTTTCTCTTCTCTCTTTCTTTCTTCCTTTCTTCTTTTCTTTCTCTGCCTCGCTTCGGCTTCTAGGCTGTTTGGCTTGCTTCAGGCGAAGGAGGCGTGACTTTAAGAGCCCGTCGCCCCTACATGGGGCGATCGAGAACCCACTAAACGGCCGTAGTTGGGCAGGGCTAATCGCCTGTATGGGGTGGCGATCGCCCATACACGAGGCGACAGGGTATTTTTGTAATTTTTTTTCGGACGCATAGTTTTGAAAAAAAGAATAAAAATAAATATTAAAGAAAAAAATTCCTACTCGGGACGTCGCTGCAATTTCCGATTTCATGAAATGCCTCTTCGAAAATTCGCTGATGTGGACACTTCGAGAGCTCGCCGATTCTAGGCGCCGTAAGATTGTAGATATTGATTCGTAGCACGGTTGCAACTAGAGGTGGCGTCGTGTTGTCGTCGCCGGGCAAGACGGCCCATCGTCGTGCCGGCTTAAGCCGTGCCGAGGCGACGACTACCGTCGTGCCGCCGTCTTGCGTCGGCGGCCGGCTCGCCAGCGAGCCCGAGCCTGACCATTTGCGCTTCGTCTTGCGTCGCCCAGTGCCCACCCATTTGCACTATTGCAACGAGAGAAAAGGAGGGAGACGCATAGAATTGAGGAGTGAATGCAAATATTATGAGAAAAAGAATTAAAATTTATTTATTCTTGAACAATTACATAGAGCGATGGGGATGTACTCAACACACAGGCGAGAGAGGAGGCAATGGGCGAGAAAGAAAGTGAGCGAGACAAGCGAGAGAGATTGAGAGGATGGCGAGAGAGAGAGTGAGAGAGCTCTCTTCCGCTTTGTCCGTCTCTCTCGGTGTCGGTGATAGGGGTGATGTTCATACTACTAGGTGCATCCATGCGGTTATGCTCGTGAGTCGCTGATATTCATGCTAGACTTCTTCCTCATACCCTAAATCATCCGGCCCGTCTGACCCATTCTACGATGTCGTCGCGCGTCGCGTGCGATCCATCGTGCTCGATTCTCGAGCGACACGTCCCGTGCTCTGATGTCGTCGCGGCCGCCCGCACGCCCACTTCGTGCGGGTCGGGCCGGCTTGACCGTGATGTCGTGCTTCGGACCAGCCCAAAAGAGCCCGACCCAAATGCCCACCTCTAATTGCAACTTACATCTACGCACGATCGTCCATTTCTCTCTCCTCGCCCAGTACCTATCTGACTATATATCTCTGTTGCAAGCTCATTGATTCTGTCACTCATGCAGGCTATATGACCTTGCAGCCGTCCGTGAACGCTCCAGCTCAGATTCCCAGAGTGCAGTGCTCCGCGATGGTCTTTCCTTTGTTATGCGTAACTCACGTACGTACCTTACCCAGGGTAAAATCTCTGAAACGATATACGCACTTATTTTTTTCCTCTTTCCACTGCTCCACCGTTCGGTCTCTCACTGGCATTACCGATCGATTACCGAGCACACATGCAAGCATGACGATCGGATCAGTCCTCACACGCGACTTCGCACACGAGAGAATCCAACAACATAGCACATGCGTCGCAAGTTCAGTTTGTCCGCTTATTATTTGAGGGTACCGTTAACAATACTGATTTACGGTGCAAAATCAAAGATGCACCGGTAACGATTTTCGTCGATAATCGATTGAAAATCGTTAAAAATCGAACGGTTTGCAAAATTAAACGGATTTGAAATCGATGGTCAAATCGTGGCAAAAAATCTCGATTATCACCCGATATGATCGATTATCGAGCGATTTTTACATAAAATCAACAACAGAATGAAAGATAGAAAAAAAATCAAGGAAAAATGGAAAAACTAAAAATGGTGGAAAAGTTCAGAAAATCAGAATAAATCCCAATTAATCTACAAAACACTTCAGAGAAATTTCAACAATTTTTGAATTCATTTAGTACTTCTGGAAAATCAAAAACAGCAATTAATGAAAAGGAACATAGACAATGTCATATTTTTATAAATATTTATAAGCTTGAGCATGCTCTTATATTTTAATGGTATCATAAAAAGTTCCCGAAGATTATTTTTTAAAATTTTCAGAAATATTAGACTTCATTTAGTACCCCTAGAAAATCAAAACAGGAAAGCATATACAAAGACAGTAGCATTATCAGAATTTTTTTTAAAAAATACACAAGTCTGATGATCATCTAAAATTTTACAACATCATTAGCATTGCCTCTAGACCTCACACAAAAATGTGCAGAAATATTAGACTTCATTTAGTGCCCCTAGAAAATAAAAAACAGAACAATATATACAAAGACAGTAGCGCTGTCAGAATTTTTTAAAAATACACAAATATAATAATTTGAAAAATTTATAGCATCATTAGCATTACCTCGGGACCTCACACAAACGTTTTCATAATTTTTTGACACATTTGATAAATTTTCTAATTTTTTGAATTTGAATTCCACTTGTTTACGAGCAGTTTTAGATGTCGAGCAGGCTCGATACGGCTCGATAATCACGATATTTGAGTGATTATCGATGATATTGTGAACGCATGCCCATAGGAACATAACTGTTCAGGACGACATTCGTAGGCATCGGATCGAACAGTTTTGAGAATAGTCATCACGTGGGGGATCCTCCTAGGGTTCGCAATATCGTCGCCATATCGAGCCGGTTCAGTATCTAATATTGGTCGGTAAACAATTAAATTTAAAAAATTGAAAAATTGAAAAAAATTATGCGACGAAAATATCGCGATAATCGGTGAATATCGCTTAATTTTTGATGAATATTGAGCGAAAATCGCTCAAAAAATCAACCGCCGAAGAAGTTCATTTAGTTGGTAGATTATCGAGGCATATCGAGCGATTATTGGTGAAAATTGATTTTGTTTTTGAATTTTTACTTAAAAAAGTTTAATTTTTAAACCCTTCTATTTTTAACGATTTTTGATCGATTATCGACAAAAATTGGCACCAGCGGAGAGAGGGGGGCGATTTTTAAGATCAAATCGATAATGTAAACCCTGGAACCTCCCCAGTAGAAAAGTCTCCTGCGTGTAGGGGTAACATATTTAGGCTCTATTTGGTAGAGCTCCAGATTCTGGCTCCACCTCAGATCTGAATCTTGTAGGCTAAAATAAATAGAATTAAGTTTATATTTTTAGTCTAAAATTAAATAAAATGACTTACCTAAACACTCTTAATATACCTACAGATCCAGCTTCGTGGATTTGTGAAGCTACAAATACCCAGCTTTATCAGATTCATGAATCTAATGAAGTAGGAGCCGTACCAAACACGCACTTAGATCCGTGACTTGCACGGAGGGGGGAAAATCTACGTACTATGGAGTACTATATCTTGCAGTGGAGTGCAGTAGCAGTACACACCAACACATGGAGGAAGAAATGTTGTGGGGAAGGCTTTGTGGGCCTTTCCAACAAAGATTACAAGGCTCAACTGCACCTTCACATCCACCCCATCACATGTTTGGACGTTCCCCAATCCAATCGATCGAACCATGACCACGAGACTAGATACAAAAGGAGCCTAGATCGAGAGGGCGCACCTGTGGCCTGTGGGGCTGGGCTGAGGAAGAAACCTAAGTGAGCGGAAATTTAAAAATATGAAAAATAAAGATTTAAAAATTTAAAAATAAAATTTAAAAAAGTTCAATGGGAATCCAGATTTTGATTTTAAACAATATCTTTTTTTCTTTTCTTGCATTTTAATTTTAAGAAAAGGGGAATAGCAATATTAAAACTATTTTTCTAAAACAAACAAACTATAAAAATGAATTTATGATGTGATCTTTAATTTGGATTTTAATTTCTTGAGTTTTCTAAATTATTGGTTTACCTTGAGTTTTTGTTCTAAAAGAAAAGTTATATATATTGACACGGTAAATGGTAAAAGTAGAAAGGATAAAAATCCAAAACCAATAAAATTTGTAAAAATCTTAGATAAATCCTAGATCCATCCAGGATCCTGATTATGCAACTTGCATTGATCTGGATCAATAAAATTAATTAAAAATACAAAAATAACCCTGTCTAGATACTCTGAACCGACATTGTAAGAATTCTTCAGAAGTCACTCGACCTTAACATGAGTTAAAATTTTAACCATGCCGACATATTAACCTTACCCATGCCTGGTAAAACTATCAAGAATTAAATCCTATATTCAGTATTTTTAGATATTCAAAAACAGACAATCGGAAAAGCTGAAAATTGCAATGTCAGAATTATTAAAATTAACATATAAAATATAAAAATCTGAAAATTTTATATAAAGTAAATAATTATATATTAGAGCTTAATAAAATTTTTAATAAAATAATAATCTGATCTTGAACCCCAATTAATCAAAACTAGAATCAGCAGAAATTAATAACTGTGCATTGTCAGATTTTTAATAATATTTTTTATCAATAATTGTTATCTAAAATTTTTACTGGACCCTTTTATATTCCTTTACGATCTACATAAAATTTTTAATAAAATCTTGAGTCCATCTGCCAACCCAAACCTTGATTTTATCTCGTGCTGTCCAGAGTCTTTATGCGTTCTGCCTTTTTCTTTCAATGACAAGTGGGCCCAACCTGCCAGCTGTCCTCATGGACTTCCCTCACCTTCGCTGACTGCCTTGTGGACCCTTGCCCCACGCGGCAGCCTCTTCCCTCTCTTCTCTTTTTCCTAAATCATGTCTCGCATAGCAGCAGCAATTTCTGCCGCATGTAGCCTTAGCCTTTCTCCGTTGTCTTCGCCACAATCATGAGACCGATGCGGTTGCGTCGCTACTCCTAGCACGGCCTCAGCTGCACTGGATTAGCTCCGTCTCAGTGAGATTTCGCGCGAAGACTCGTTACTACCCGCGCCATTCCGCCGCCGAACCAGCTCTACCTGAGCTAGGGTTCAAACCTGTGCCGAACCGACCTCCCGCTTATACAAACACCATCGAGCTTCTGCTAGCACCCCTCACACTCCACTTGATTGCCCCGCAGCCGATTCACCATTCGGGCTACTCATCCCCTCCAAGCCCGGCGGCAACCAGAGAATGGGGAAAACCTCAATTAGCCAATTTTGTGAACCTCGGCTCAAATCATTTTATCTGAAGCTAATTCATAGCCTCTAAGTCACATCCCTCTTCCCAGTTGAAACTCATCTTCACCGAAGAGCCGCAGCGCTGCGCAACTCCTTCCGCCGCTGCTCGTGCATGGTGAGAGCTCACTCCGGAGTCTCTTCTTCGTGTTCGAATTTAAAAATGAAATCGCCTAGTCCTAATGATGCTCACCCATGTGATGTTAAAGCTCAGGAACCCTAAAACCCGAGCTTTGCTCGCCGGCCATGGCCGTCGCCGCCCCCTCAAGGTGGCACGCCAACCCAGGCCATCTCCGACCGAACTATCACCTCCCACGTGTGCGCATGGACGCCCAGATGCCCGCCGTGGAACCGATTCGCCATCTCCGGCGAAGCCTCGCCGCCGGCGAGCCCAGAAGTTGACTCCCCTGTCCTCTGTCGCTGCGCATTGGGACCCACTGGCCAGGGAGTGAAAACATTGCTTCGCTATCCTCTCGGCCCCGCTGGTCGGTCTCACGCGGCACTGGTCTCGCGGGCCCGCACGTCAGCTGTAGTGCACGAGCTTATCTCTGTCGCCTGGGCCCGACATGTCAGCTCCTCAGCCCAGTGCCGCCCAAAAGAGGAAAACAGGTTTTGAATATGAAAACGTACTTTCCCTTTATGGTAATATTTCTATTTTCTGTATTTTCTAAACCGCAATGCATTCAAATACTTATAACTTTTGAACCATCCAACCCAATGAGATGAAATAAATTTATAAATTCATAATAAATTCTGTAGATTCATAATATACAAAAATATTTTGGAAATGAACTCTGTTTAAATTTTAAATTAAATTTAAAGAAAAAGGACTAAAATATGTCATATATATAATTTTTGCAAATAAGCTCCAAATTGAATGAAACAAATCTTGCTAGAATCCTTAGACTCCTATAAATATAATTGTCCAAAAATAATTAGAGTTCACCATAGGAAATGTTTGAGTTATTACATGTAGTAAGTAAATAGTTCAATATTAATCCAATTAATTTTAGTGTTTTGAATCTGAAATTTTAAATAATTAGGATATGGATCAAATGCACTAAAATTTTGGTAAAATTAGTTTTGTATCACCCCTTATGTTATAAGGATCCCAAATATACAAAGATATTTAATATTAATGCAATGTTAGAATAAATCCATATCAAGCCTTGCTAATCTTTTATATAGAAAACATCTCGGATAAAAGCAAAATATTGTGAAACCAACTTCAAAACACTCTTAATGATGTCCCATGATAATGCCAGAAAAATGGTTAAATAATCCTATAAAATGCAGTCGCAAACTAAGAATTAAAACAGAACCTTTATCGTGTAAACTATAAAACTAATTAAGCATTTTCAACTGTCCGTAGAATATCTCGTCTTAATACAAATTTTATGAAGATCAGTTTAGAAATAATATTTAGGATATGTATTACCATAATCTAAAAAAATATTCTTATTACAACTTGCTTTGCATCTGAACCGGCTAGTCCAATACCCTTAAATAATATGGTCGTTGTAACTCTTAATATCATACAAGCTTTTTCAACAATGAATATAATATCTCGTCTAAGCACTAAAATGTATGAAATCAGCTTAAGAATGTTCTTCAAAGTATATACTATCCTTTTCCGAAGAAATAATCTTATTTCATCATGTTTCGCATATAAATCCTATTAGCCAAATAACCTTAAGTAATATGTTTTATGGACTCGATTATATAATCAAGCAAACTTTGTAATAATGAACAAATATGTAAATAAGATATTTGTATCACCAGAATCTTCTTAAAAACCATAAATAAATCCAGTAACTTAGTTCAATAGATCTAACAAATTCAAAATCACTTCTTCTGCAAAATCACTTAAGGAATTAAGTGCTATTCGCATAACCCTTTAAATTGTGTTTTAATTCTATTAATTCAAATAATTTTATCATCTATAATAGAAGTTATAAATGCAAGAATTCATAATTTTAGCCTCTTGAATTCGTAAAATCAAGAATAGATAATCTATAAAAGAAGTCATACTTGGCTATCATAAAAACCTTAACTTTTGAATACTTGTTTATCTAGAAAACAATATGTGGAATCATACAACTTAAACCCTAAAATATTCCTATTTTCTGCAGTGAATCTTTATTTGATTTTTTGTCTGTTTTCTTGTTGCCCTTATTGGAGTTGGATATTTGCTATGTTTTCGATTGAACGACGTGTAGAATCTGACGTCGCTACCTCCATCATTGCCTCCGTCAGCCGTGGCTTCGTCTTCGTCATAAACAATAAATAAGCAAGGCAAGCACCCCCTTTGATCATATTGATCCCAGTTTTATAAATGTTTTCATTAAATGTTTTACTGCATACTTTATTTTTATTAAAGTCTGCTATATTACGGGTAATGGTAGTTGTACCTGTAGTTATTTAGAATTTCCTTGATAAGTATGAAATTGTGAACCTTGATAACCCTAAAATAGCATAGACATTATTTGATGTCAATTTGGGTTACTCACACATAGTATCTTGCTCAGCCATGCTCAAATGAATATAAAACTTTGACTATATTAAAAATGTTGGATATGACATTTAATGGGTATGACCTTTCTTATGGTTGGTATTTTGGTTGAAAAATGAAAATAAAACTATGGTTTAGATGCGGGCAATTATTGGTAATAGCCGGGAGTGCATGTCTTTGCACGTAGTGTAGGGGGAGATTATTGCCCGTGTCGGATTAAGGACCGAGCTATGGGTTGTTTTTAGGCCAAGAATTACCGTACAACCACAAGTGCTAGTATGGGACAGCCTTAAACTGATTAAGTTATCTAGTTTAACTATGCACTTTGGAAGGCTGGAGTAGTACGAGCTGTTTCTTAATGAATTGCTCAAAGGGACGTCCACACCGAGGTGATCATGGATCAAATGTTTACCGATACACGATTGTACGCCATCTTTGTGGGAAGTTCCATCATTTCTATGCTCGAGTTCTTCTACCATAGTATGGGTTTAACGTCCCGGAGCTGGTGCAAAGTTAACCTAGATAATGTAAAGGTTTTCGTCATGAACATTCTGGCCACTACGCCAAAGGTGCATGAAATATGCGGCAAAAGGAAAAAGGTCATGACTTGTGGGTAAAGATGTACACCTCTACAGAGTGTAAAACTAATCAATTAGCCGTACCCGTGGTTATGGGAACTTGGTAAAGTCATCACATAGTTAGATGGTTTTTATTTTCATAAAATCTGGTTTCTACCGTGTGTCGGTAATTCCTACTGTGTGTCAGTGTGAATGATTTGTGGAGATGGTCAGGATACCCAGGTTCGTGATTTCACTTACTCGTACTCTACATATTATTATTTCAGTATTAAATTGCTTTTACTTAAGTTCCATTTTGCAATCTACTATTCTGTATTTACTTTCCAAATTGGATTTATGCAAACTAACCGTAGTAGCCTTTCCTTTGAAGTGGCTTGCATATATAATAGGCTTTGCAAAAGTCTTGCGGAGTACGAAAGTACTCACCCTTGCTTAATTTTTGTTTTTAGATGAAGAATCAGATTAGTCCAATACAACATATTTGACGCAGGATTCGGAAATGTTAACGATGAAGCTTTTCTAGGGATTATGCCTTGTCAGTTGCCTGAGGGTTGGATGGGCACACTACAAGAATTGTAATTCTTTCCGCTGCACTTCACTCTATATTGTAAGACTTTATTGTATAGATTACTATTATCATTTGTAATAAAGATTGTGGATGTGATATCAATTGTTGTAAATGTGCGTGCTAGCCACTGATCATGGGACTAGTACCGTATGCACATGTGATTTCTATTTTTGCATTTATGTGAAAATGGGGGTCATTAAAATGGGCAACTGACGAATTTTTTGAAAAAATAATATTTTTTTATTCAAATTGTAAAAATATAATTTGATCATAAAAATTGCAAAACTATAACTCTGTTGACATATGGTTGGGCGACAGTAACATAAAACGCAGAAAAAGCTGAGTCAGCGCTGATGTGGCCTCTCTATTGCCCAATAAAAGAGTGACATGCATCTATCGCCTAATCGCTTCGCGACATATTCTTGTCACCCAACCATTTCGTGACATATTCCTGTCGTCTTTTCATTTCGCGGTATATCCCCTGTCGCTCAATGGTAGGCTATAGAGCATCCAAACCAAATAAATTATAAAAATCATGAAAATTTTTTGGAGGAAATTAAATTCATAAGGGACATTTTTGCACTGATTTCATTCAAAAATTCGTTGTAACTTGCAAGCATTAATTATTAAAACACAATGTTATTTTGACAGTTGCTAGAATTTTAGAGTTCAAACCAGGGTTCAATAAATTCAAAAAAAATCATATTTGTCAATGATAATTCATGTAGTATTTTACAAAATTATTTGTCAATTACTTTTATTAACAAAAAATTCAAATTTCGTTGTTCCGACAAATCATAGTAAAACATTAAATAAAACCCGACATTGATATTACAAAGTATAGTAAGTACAACAACTAGAATAGCATGGCATGTGAACTACACCTAAGGTACATACATGCCTTAGGGAATTCATAAAACTGGGATACAACATAGGTACATGCCTCTGGTGAAGTATTAAGTCACAAAACCATACATTCTATAGCCATGATTGTCGGAATAGGTCGCTACTATAAAAATAAGAATAGTTATCTATTGGTTCCTAACAGGGTACTACGTATGGATACCTAACAGGGCTTAATGTAATATCATCATCGGGGTTTGGAGGACTACGAGGACGCAAGGTTCGTGGCTTAGGTGGCATGAAATCTTCATCATCATCATCATTTATATGGTTAGGAGCTAGTCCTCCTTCAGTGCTGGTTGAACGTACTCTTGCATTGTTGCTTGAACGCCTTGTTGTAGTAGTGCTTGAACGGCCTGTTGTGATAGTGCTCGAACATCGAGGTCTAGGTGATATGAAATTGTCATCATCATTGTTATCGTCATTTGTATAGTTAGGAGCAAGCCCTCCTTCGGTGGTGGTTGAACGTTCCCTTGAACTTTCTGCTGCAACAGTACTGGGTGGACCTCTACCCCTCCAGTTAGATCCTCTTCTGCATCTTCTGCGCGAACCAGGCATCACACCCCCGCCGAAGAGCATATACATCGCTACAAATTCTGGGATATCTTTATTCAGCAACTCTTTATCCTCCGGGAATGAATAACATACAAGACGAGCATACAAATTAGTGAACTTATGGATAATGCTAAAAAGATTAGTAGGGTGGACAAATAGGAAATAACTAACCTTAATATGCTCTGCATACTGATCGAGCAGCATCAGTACCTTATAAAATCTCGTAGAGAAGCCTGTAGCAGAAGGGTGGTCGGCTAGTTCACACACCCTGAAATACCTTTGATGCCACCCTTGCTAGTGCGCCTTGAGATCATTGGAGGTCACAAGGTTCAGGCCAAAGATTGTCACCTTATCCCTTGATAATGTAGGACGTAACTCTTGTAATTTGGATACCACTTTACTTAGGTTCTCCTCTTTGAACGGATCATCTTTACCATTACGTGTAACCTTCAACGTGTAATGAAGGTCTACACTGCTCATATCAAGTATCCACGAGAATGCTCTGCTAGAGGATCCAGCCATGGTGAAGTGTGAGTAGGAGCTGTGTATGTGTGCCTGCGGTTTGGCCTTTATAGTCTCGAAGGGGTGGTGTATGGACTAAGTGTTGGAGGGTAATATTCAAATGTGCAGACGGACAGCAAAACGCTGGAGTGTATAGTCAAGCCGGGCTGAAAAAGCAATCATGCATGCAAGGTGTCAGTACTGACAAATATACTATGCAATAAGTGATCACTTCAGAGTTAAAAGTAGGCAGTGAGTAGTCACTTCGGACTATGCAGTGTACAGTTAGTGCGTACTGAGTGTACTGATGGGACTTTGTACCGTGCAGTAAGTAGTCACATCGAACTATATTGTGTGTAGTGAGGGGTCATTTTAGACTGATAAAAGTCTTCAAGGAGTTGTCCCATCAGTCTAAGAAATAACATCTCGTATTACGATGCAGGTCCTACTGTAGCAAAAAAATAACATTATTACATAACCAAATATAATAGTTCATGATCATAAAAACCATTTGCCGTACAACATATCTGGAATAGATTAACAAAATCCATAAGATACAAAGTTCCAACAATCCAAAACATAAGTAACTACTACCGGCCCCGTTTCTGGCCGGCCCCTCGCGTCATGGCAGTCCTCCTGCGAATCTGCCCATGCGAGTAGGTCAACTGTGTCGGCTCGCGGTGTCTGGCTGGAGGTGTAGCGTACTCCGGCTGAGAAGGCTGCGTCGACAGTGGTACTCCGTGCAACTGCGATAGTCCAGGCTCATCTGCATCAACGGAGTACCTCAACATACCACCATCGTCAAGATCGTAGTCCACGTGGGTTGGATCATCAGGCTGCCCCTCATAGTCTTCAGGTGCAGGTGAGGCTGTAGACGTGGTCCACCGTGCCTGTGAGCTTGTGACAAATGAAGAATTGTTGAGAGCATTCAAAAAATGATTGCAAAACATAGAAAGTGCGATTAAGTACTCACCTCCGGCGTGAGCGGCTAGACCAGCTGTCCAGCAGCTTGCCCTCTCGCAGACGGCTATGTGAAGGGGGCACGAGAGGCTGTAGCACAGGAAGATGTACCTCCAGCACTCCTACCACCACTAAGCGGCATGTTGTCAACCACATCGGGAGGCTGGCGATATCCCACCAACTGGAGAACGCGTCTCGAGCTCTCCCTAAACCTCACGAAGAAAGAGGTCACCTCCTCTCTGGTCACGTTAACCCTGCAAGTCAGACGAGAAAGGAAGCTCCCTGACTCCTCGTAGTACTGGCCTAACACATTAGTCTAGAAAATACATTACGAATTGGTTAACACGTTTACCAACTAAGTGGAAATGAGATCGTAGATTGGACGCAACGTACCAAACTGTGCAGAGTCGAGTCCATATGGGCGGGATACGTGTCACTCAGCCTAGGAACATGTCTAGGAGGATCGGGGTCGACACGTACCAAACGCAGACGGGTACGAGAAGTGTACCATTGTCGATAGCCGTGGTACGTCTGTGGGTCGTACACCGTACCCTCAGCATGGACGTCGTCCAGGACTCCTCCCCACTCCTCAACCCATGGTACCATACGTATGTGCCAGGGGGTGGCCTTATGCACCCCCTTCCTAGTTTGGCTGCGGATAATAAATAAATATAGCAATATTAGATGGCATTACGTGATAATAATTACAGAACATCGACGCAGGGAACTTAGATGTAGGCGCCGTGTGGGACCTCACAGCCGACCGGGACTGGGAACTCTTGTCGTAGACCGAACTGCCTCATCACTCGATGGACAACGTAACCCTCGACCTGGACATCGAACAGGAGGAACCGACGTGTACGCCAGTACGCTGCGTCTCGTGTGCACATGGTGGACAACCCACCTGTCACACTTAACTGCACGTCTGCCTCTGTGTACGGCGTCCAGCGTACGTGGTCATCGGTGAGGCGATCGAACGCAGCGATGAACTACGGGTAGCCCATCCGCACCGTCCTGTGTGCCCACCTAGGCTGCAATTACGACAGAAAAATCAAAAACAGAACGTTACCGTTAAAACTGACAATTGTTAAAGCGAAAGTTTCACAATCGTGATTGCAATATCTTACACTTCGGTAGCACTAGATGGTGCCCATGGTCAGAGCGTCAACGTTGTCATCACCTTTTCCTTTATAAAATATTCAGATAGATATATACCGGGTTGCATTCCAAATAACGCACATGCGGCTATCACATGAGAACATGGCCTATGCAAAAGGTGCGGTTTGTTACACGAGCATTTGCAGTCAGCCTACAAGATGCACTCTTGGGTGATAACCTTCTGGTTGGTTCCACGTCGTCCTTTATCCCTACATATTACCTCGAAGTGCAGTATTCGTGCACCTACTTTGATAGCTCTATGCTTGGCCGCCTTCTTACTCTTCTCATCCATGTATTTAGTGATCATGCTAGAGTACAATAGATTCTCATATCTCATTACTACTTAAGCAGCTCGATGCCTATCTACAAAGTACTTAGTTGTGCCCCGCAGCACTCCCTCAACAATTCCTACCAACGGGAGACACCTCATCCCTCTTATTACCCAGTTGTACACCTCCGTGAAGTCAGTTGTCATGACACCATATCTAGCACTATGTGTGTCATGTAACGATGACCACTTCTCTTTCGGCTCGTGCTTTATCCAGTCAGAGAAATATTTGATTGGTCTTTGCCTTCGACGACGATTCATCGCCTCATCTTCTGTTTGTAGAGGGATAGAGACTCCGCCTGATCCTATGTTTTACTACTGCTAGCCTTGTTCATCTGCTCCTCTTTGTGTTTTGTTGTTAGCTCATCAAGATTCTTCCATAGAGTACGGAACTTACTCGCTTGGTTCTGCTTACATAGCCTCTTAAACATGTTCATCAGTTCATTATTTTTGAATTGCTTATAGAAGTTCGCACCCAAATTCCTCATGCACCATCGTCTCTACAAGTCAGGCCATGGAAATGGCTCGTCTTCCCCTGTTTGCAACTGTTTGATAGCACTAAGCAGACCAGCATACTTGTCATGCAGTATGCACACATCTTGACGAGTTTTCACCACTCGGATCTTCAAGTTTGGTATGAACCACAACCAACTCTCGTAGTTCTCGCTTTCTACAAAGGCGAAAGCAACAGACAAAATCTGTTTGTTTCCATCAACGCCCACAACTGTCATTATGTGCCCTTTGTATTTCCCAGTCAAGAATGTGCCGTCCACGCACAACAATAGACGGCAGTGATAGAACGCCTTAATGCAAGCTCCGAATGCGAAGAAAATTCTCTTCAGATGCCTCTTGGTCGGCCAATTGCTTGACGGACAGTCTTGATAATCATAATAAGTGTCAGGATTTCTTCCCTGAATGCAACTGAGCAGTGTGGGCAAATTATAGTAGGAGTCTTGAAATTTTCCAAACCTCATTTCTAAGGCCTTCTGCTTCTCCTTCCATACTTTCCCATAGCTAATTGTATAGTGATATCTGTTCTCGATTGCTCGGATAATAGCACGGGGCTCAAAATTGAGATTCTCCACTATCTCTGGGTACATGATATTTACGACATACCACGATGTGAGTTCTGTGAGCCATCGAGGTTTCCTCGATCATCTGAGATATCTTTGCTAACCTTGAACATAGCCAATGAGTGCCCCATTTGGGCTTATACGCATGCACTCTCCAGAGGCACTCTTGCATCTCGCACACCACGTCGTAGAAGGTTGGGGTGGACTTCTTAACCTTGAAAGTCCTTCTTACTGATAAGACCCGATCTTTCACAGTATCCTGCACTACCTCTTTTGTTGGGTACATACTGTTAGGCCTAACCTCATTCTCACTATACTACCAAGGTGTATCACTATTTTCATTCACAACCAGCTTATTAAATTGATGCGTGCTCCAATCTGTTGGCACAAGCGGCTCCGTATCTCCATCTTCTTCATCCGAGTCATCGTTGTCTTCCACTAGTCTTCTGGTGTATTCACGGTCTTCCTCTTCCATCATTGTTGTTATTTCCTCAATTTCCTCTCATTCATCTACTTGTCCCTGCGCTTCTTGTTCAATGTTTTCATCATCCTCCCTAACCTCAACTTGCTCACCACTCTGGTAAATGATGTCCTCGTTGCATTCCTGTATATGCTACTCACGGCTAGATTCTCCAATTCTAGAGTCACCATAACTGAACTCATTTTGAGGCTCACTACACTCACCGGCGTTCAATTGCTGCTGTAGGGAAACAACCCTATCATATGCTTGCACTAAAAGCACTCGATACCATCCACGTTGCTCCGTCCCCCTCACATATGATTTCCATGATGCAGTTCCCTTCACCTCAACTAACTCCTAATAAACAGGATCATTTCGTATATTACAAAGGCAAAATAACTTCAACTGGTACTGATCTGGTTCCATCCGAAAAGCATAATACAACCAATTCAACATAGAAGAAAATGTACGCTCCTCGACCCTACTCAAACTTCTGTCCACATACTAGAAGTTACTCAGATATGCACCCTCTAAACCATTCATGACAATCCCTTCTCCATAATAGGTTCTAAATGAAATTCGTTCTGACATATCTGCAGACCAATTCATTAACCCACGAATTAATATCTGCAGACCTAACATAACTATATCTATATGCTCAAAAAAAATCTAGATCTATCTATATCTACACTTTTAAAAATATATATCTATCTGCAGAAAAAACAACTATATTCCTAGAAATATATGTCTATCTAGATCTATCTGTAAAACTATCTACATTCCTAAAAATATATATCTATCTACTTCTACCTGTAAAAAAAACTACACTTCTAAAAATACATATCTATCTACATCTATCTGTAAAAAACATCTACATTCCTAAAAATATATTATTTTTCCTAAAAATATATATCTACGTAAATGTATTTGTACAAACCAACTAAATTACTAAAAAAAATACTAAATCTATGTGTAACCTCTAAATTTAACTAGATCTATTATTTTTGCTATCCTACCATGGTATATTGCTAAACAAAATAAATAGAAAAAAATTTAACTGCAAAATGAGGAGAAACCTCAAATCTGGCTTTCTCTTCTCCCCCTTTCCTTCTCTCCCTTCCTCTTCTTTCCCTCCCTCCCTTTCCTTTCTCTCCTCTCCCTCCCTCTCCTTCTCTTTCTCTGAACGGCAAGGCAAACAAATGAGAGAGCTCGTGGCTACAGTAAACATTGTGGGTTTAAATAGACTATCTCTGTCGTCAGTTGGTTTGGCGACAGAGGCCGCGCCCCCACTGTCGCCAACCAACGGTCGATTTTTGAGCTATAGCCTTCTGGTTTGGCGACAGGGAGGCAGAACTTTTTGTTCGTCTACGTGGCGCCAACGTGGCTGTTTCTCGTCAGATCAAATGGCAACATGAGTTTCTATCGCCGTATCAACGGGCGATATTTCCCTCTCGTTGTTTCAAACGGCGACAAAGGTATATTTTTGCAATTTTTTCAGATCGAGGTATATTTTTGCAATTTGAATAAAAAATGTATTATTTAAAAAATTCGACGACTGATAGTGGCACGGCACAACGAGGAGGGTAGTCGTTGTTGAGCCGGGAAGTGGGGCGCGACCACGTGGCCGAGTGGAGAAGGCAGGGCACGAGGGGGGAGCGGAGGAGGTGCATGCGCAACACCATGATGAGCTAGGGTGGGGGATCCGAGGAGGAAGCTGCGTCCTACGGGTGGCGGCGTGCAGCCAATAGCAGCACAGCACGTCGAGGAGGGGAGGCGGTGAGATGCTGTTGGGCCGGGGAGGGGGTGTATCCGCGTGGCCAAGCGGAGGTGGGTTGGGGGGCAACGTCGGTGCGAAGAGAGTAGGGGAGAAGGTGCAAGCGCGACACCATGATGAACTAGGGTGGGGGAGCCAGCCGTCGGGGAGGAGAAATGGAGGAGGCCAGGAGCAGAGGAGGAAGCTACGGCCTACGGTTGTCGAATGGGGCAGTGGGCTGCTCTGTTGCGCCAATTTGTTGCTTTCGGCTGTCTGCTGCGATGCTACCTGGTGGTATATGTTAGATACTATAGGATGAACTAATATGAACATTAGCTAGTCTGAAACATGATCACCAAAACCATAATGCGGAAATTAAACATTAGGTTAAACTGACCTGGAATTGAGGTAGAAGCCATTAGAGTTCTTGTCGGCGATTGATGAAGAAGGTAGAGGCGTAAAGAATCTTATGCGCGATGAAGAGATGGATACCGAAAATCTTTTGGTGATAGTCACGGTCTTGGTAGCCTCGCGTTGAAAACCCTTGATCGGATGGGGTGTTGGGAGTAGTGGAACTCAAGAACTAAAACATGATTTTGAGTTCCAGCTTCTCTCTTCTTCATTCACGCTGGCTAACGGGACCATTACCAAATATATATATTGGTGGCTTCCGATCAGAGCGCATAAGATATGGGTGGGCCTTGCCCCAAAATTTCGGATCTTGCCCAAGATTTTCGGATCTAGCAATTAAGCCGAGATCACAACCAACATTCTCCCACTTGATCGAAGGCTAATTTCATAAGTCCATACTCAGCAGAACAACACACCAAGATAAAGTATTACAACGATTAATTTAAGCATCGCTGCAACCCCAGTATCTATAGTGCATCATTCTATCTTGATAGGATAGTCACTTATTCTTAACGGGAGTTGGTTTTATACTTACGGTCCTTTTGTGCAGTTTGTTTTCATTTGTCATCATGTGCACATTAAAAGGAATGAAAACAAACTTTGTAATTTCCAGAGTCGAAGTTTTGAGATCTCAATTTGTCCCAGAAGTATAGGCTGTCAATAAGTCTTATGCCGGCACTAATTTTAAAAACAAGCCTTTAACAGGGAATCATTAAACTAAACATGATGCATAAACTTATATATTAAACATGATACTTAATTCTTATAGGCTGAACATCAATAATTCGATTCTGGATTATATCTTCACAACGTCATGTGTTTGGCAACACCACTTGACATGTTGTTACTCGAAGCAAAATTGCACTCTTACATAATAAATCCCGGGATAGAATCTTAAGCTAAAAAAATAAATTTTCTTATTCTTAAACCACAACAGCCTATTGTGGATTTCTCATTATCTAATAGCCTTATGACATGCCACAAGTCTACTTGCATCATTAATGATGCTCTAAGATATTGACTAGAGCCATTCCACAATATGGCTCTTTCTGCAAGGTTGAAGATTTGAATTAATGTGGATTTCTTAATATCAACGCGCCTTGCAAAATCAGTGTCTGAATAACCCACAACTTTATGATTATCAGACTTCTTATATGTGAGCATGTAACCATTAGCACCTTGCCTACGATGCAAAGTTGTATTTAGTAGTTTTTCTAGTGGTCCAGTCTTGGATTAATATTTGCCAAATATCCCGGTAACAAACGTTAAATAAGGGTGCATACAAACTTAAGTATACATAATGTTCATGACAGCGGAACTTAAGAAAAACCTTTTGTCGCCCTTAATAATCGGAGTAAACTCCCTTAATATTGGACCTATCTTGGTGAATTTTAATAGTCAAAACATGAGAGACATCACCAAGACAATCTAAAGTCCCAGAAGGAAATATTTGGGTCTTTAAACATTAATGTCCCTATTGCTGGTAGTCCACAAGACATCATCTATATAAATAGTTAAGATATTAAATTTACTCCCACTGGTCTTAAGGTTAAAACTTAAGGTATCTTTATGTGAGGCTCGTATTATTCATAAACTCCAGAATCAATTGGAGGTGGAACTTTTAGAAACAAAGATTGCTATTCTCTCGGACTATCGGTATTGGAACATAAGCACGATTGTCGTCAAGTATAGTTTATCTTGTCTCAGAGCTCCCACTAGAATCAATATTTTTATAAACTCAGTGGTACCTTTTAGTCTGGATGGAATCTTGACAATATCCCACGTATATAAGTATTTTAATTTTCCCAGAGTGTAAGATATTGACATTATCCATTAAACTTATTGACAAGGAGAGTATCTTTAATAGAGTAAGGGATTTGTTCATGGGATTTATGTCTCACATAATGAAGCTTTTCTTTTCTCAATGAGACGTTCCATTCTCCCCCTCGAAATGTGGTACAAGCATCCATGCCACAATTTTGATGAACTCTCATAAATATTTCACTTTTGATGAAGCCAATAGAGTTAGCAACATACTTAATGCTCCCCAAATAATTTATTAAAGTGTAAGCAAATTATTTTTCATAATGAGAACATAAATTACATAATTAGGATGGAGGGTGAAAACATAACTTAGTACTGATGGAAAACTTCCAACAGCTTCAATATTAGCCTCCTATTCATTCTCTAAGGCTTCGCTTTAAAACTTTTATAGTCTTGAGGTAATATTGGCAGTATAAACGTAGTATTCTATCTTAGCATTTAGCCAACTTTCTTTATGAATGCACACATTCATGGGTACAATCATAGTTCACTTCTTATTCTTCATTATTGTTGTTACATTGTTTATGAATGACGTAATGAAGTGAATTAGAAAGGCTCTAATAATTTTTCATGTCCTAGCTCATTGACTTTGAGCACTCTTATGATCATAATACTGGCAAGAACTTTTGAGGAGCTTCTTAATGCTTTTTCATTATTGCCAGATAGTCATAATTTAATTGGAAGATTACTCCCCCAGATCCTAAATTTTATGATCAAAAAAGGACATTTGCTTAAATTGCTCCCACTAGTCATCAGAATACTGAATTCTTATTGGGGTACTAGAAACAGCCGAAGAACTTATGGCTGAATTGATAATAGGGATATAACACTGATCATTACTTAATATCCACAAAAATATGAATGATTGTCTACTATGAAATTAACCCTACGCTGATTAGGTTAATAACATGCTAATGACAAAACTTAGCAATTCTAATTTGCTTCACCATTGGGCAAAAACAAAGAAGAACTTAACTTGAGGAAAGAATCAGCCGTCCGTCTTCGTATCACCCTTTTGGTAGAAAACGAAGAATAACTGGATTCATTAATGGGAATGACAAATGATTACAAACAACGTTGGTTAGTATGTAACCATGAGCCATAAAACGTAATCTTTAAAACAACATGAAATCTCTAACCAAAACTTCTCGATGGTTCCATTTTGATTAGAGAATCTATAGGAATGACACATGACTATAATCAATTTTGGTCGGAATATAACGGAAAAGAACTTAATTTATGGGAATGGTACACAGTTGCAAACAACTTTGGTCAGAATGCAATTATGGCAACAACATATTCCCAAAACTTCATTAAATCTCTAACTAAGACTTCTCGTTGGTTCCATCTTAATTAGAGATATCTTAATTATAATATAGTCTTTATCATATAAATGCTTGAAAAGACTCAATAACTTAATTAATATGAGAATTAATTAAATGTCACATGACCCATAAAAGATATTGGTCAGTATATAGTCATTAAGCATTTAATTAATCATATTCACATTGTCTCAAAGTAGAATACATTAATAAGAGACAAAATTAATCACATTATCAAAATTACTGAGCATTAGACATCAAGTACTTATTTGCGGAAGCGTAAACAATTAATAATTAATGAGCAATAAATTAAATGTTAAATTGAAAATAAGGGAAAAACTTAAGCTCATAATTTAGGGCATAAAAAATTGCAACATATGTGAAATCATAAACAAATTAGGTAGTAACATAATACTTAACTAATCCCATTTAGCTTATTCCAGTAATGCACTAAAGCGTTATTTTTGGCCTATCTGAGAAAACATCCAAAAACCAGCCTAAAACTTATGCCCAAAGATGGGCTTATTAATAATGCATGGCTTAGGATCTAAAACATTTCATCAGTGGGCAATAAAATTTGACAATTCATGATTATAAACAACTTTGGTCGAAGTACAACCATGAAAAGTCAACACTTAAGTATATTAATGTCCAAAACTTAGTCATAGTCCCAAATCAAAATTTCCCGTTGGTTCTATTTTTAATTTGAGACAAACTTAATTATAATAGGCCAGAAAATTTTAACTAAATTTATGCATTCCTCAATTATCATAATTGCATCACTGAGGGCAACTAAACATTAACCAAAAGGTGTACAAAATGATGCATTATTATTGGGAAATTGACATTAATTATTGTAGTGCATAAAGAAGAATCAACATTAATCATAAGAAAATGCACTGAAATTAATTAAAGACCAAAATAAATATTAGATCACATGAAAAAAATTTAAAGTTCAAATTCTCATCACCGTTGGGCAGAAACGAAAAAGAACTAAATTATGTTATGGGTGACACATGTTCATAAACAATCATTACATGAAAAAATTAATTACCACATTGAATAATATGCCCAAAAAATTAATCATGAAATTACTCATAACATGAATGCCCAGGAAAAATTAATAATTAACAATGCTTATTAGTGAAATTAAATGACTGAATGTAAATACAAAAGTTAAAGGGGCTAAATAGCATAAAATTATTGACCACACACTCATGACCCGACATGCGCGCTTCTTTGCCCATTGTGAGCCGGAAAGTGTCGGCCTGCATGGCTTGCTTGCCCATGTGAAGCGAAGAGGCGGCATGCGCAGGAGGTGAGGCGGCGGGCTACGCGCGACGCGCGGGAGGCGAGGCGTCAGCCATTGATCCGAAATGGACGGCCGAGATCGAGCGAAGCTCGAACAAAAAATCGATGCGCGGAAGAAAACCTAACCCTAATCCCCATTCGTCTCCCGAAAAAACGCGCAGCGTCAACCGGAGCGGCGGCGACGAACTGATGTCGCGCGGGCTCTGGTGAGGCGAGAACACGGCGCCGCGCCAGCGAAGGCTGCGCGCGCGCTGCATGTGAAGGCGAGAAAGGATACAAGCCGACGCGGCCGCGGGAGAAGCTAAGGTCCGCGGGCGACGACGGCGACCACTGCATCGACGTCAGCGAAGACAACCGAGCGAGGTAAGCCCCAAAACCCCTCTTGAATCATTAGGATTTCTTGATTTGGGGACAAATAATGGAATTTAGGGTTCGGGATTTATTCATATCCCCTCCTTCTAAATGCTACCGAGCACAAAAGAGTTCTTAATCCGACGAACCAAGCATAAACCGAATGAACACAAGATCAAAACGGAAACTAATCCGGGCTAAAAGGGATCAAGATTATACTAGCATCGCTCTGATACCAAATGTTAGATACTTTAGGATGAACTAATATGAACATTAGCTAGTCTGAAACATGATCACCAAAACCATAATGCGGAAATTAAACATTAGGTTAAACTGACCCGGAATTGAGGTAGAAGTCATTAGAGTTCTTGTCGGCGATTGATGAAGAAGGTAGAGGCATAAAGAATCTGATGCGCGATGAAGAGATGGATACCGAAAATCTTTTCGGTGATAGTCACGGTCTTCGGTAGCATCGCGTTGAAAACCCTTGATCGGATGGGGTGTTGGGAGTAGTGGAACTCAAGAACTAAAACATGATTTTGAGTTCCAGCTTCTCTCTTCTTCATTCACGTTGGCTAACGGGACCATTACCAAATATATATATTGGTGGCTTCCGATCAGAGCGCATAAGATATGGGTGGGCCTTGCCCCAAAATTTCGGATCTTGCCCAAGATTTTCGGATCTGGCAATTAAGCCAAGATCACAACCAACAGTATACACTTTTAGTCAACTCTAGCAATTTGCAATTCAGCGTATATAGGTGTATAGCAACTCTGGTAGTCTGGTAATTTGGTATATAGTTATATATTGTATAGTTAGTAATATAAATTTGAATCGCTCCTTTTTTTATTTATGTATGAATTTGAATTGCACAAGGCTATATATGTTTGCTTAGTTGGTTCCAATTTAACTTAGTACTTTGAGCCCATCCTCTATTTTTATTTTGGATTCGCCACTAAGCTGTACTCCTGTATATACTACACGTACGTCTTTGATAATGCACGATGACACCGATGCTCATCAGTAATTAAGGTAGCTGCAATTTAAAAGCCGAGATATATGGCGCACAGTGCACTCGTTGATTTAATTTGTTGCTGCAGCCTTGCAGATTACACTGATGAACCCAGGGAGGGGCGGATCTGCAAAGAAGCAAACAGCCCGTGCCGGGAAGCATACCTCGTTTGACATTCAAGTTGTCACTTGTCAGATTTTGCCTTCCCTCCTCCCCATCTTAATGCTGTGCTGATCACTCGTACGTCCACGTACTAGCGGGAAATTGGTTTCAACCACGATTCCGCAGAGATGCATCAGTATGGGTATGTGCTCTGCTGCCTACTCCTGCTGCAGTCTGCACGCTGATGAATGCTGCAAAAGAAAAGAAAAGAAAAACTCGATCAGTCGGGGTAAAATGGCGTCATGTGTTTATAGGGTCTTGTCGTGTGTATCTGTGCGGCAATGGTCGGCCACTTTTGAGGTGTAGCTATTCGCATGGACGGGCATGCATGTCCCTCTGTTTTTCGTTAGGACCAGCGGGCTTATGCTTGCAAAGCTTGGATGTATCTCTCTCTCGATCCCCCGTGAGTCGCAGGGTTTTAGAGGAGAGGTTATCTTCTTGCTCGCGTTCAGAGTGGTACGTGATCAGTTATCCTCAGAGGAGCTATTTTGGATCGGTGCTTTGACAAAATCTGCCACTCGATCGTGTGGCCCGCGCCCCTGGGTTAAGTGTCGGGATTATGGCCACGTCATTCCTGCCAATTCTAGTATATATCATCAATCTCTTAAAATATACTATTATAGTGCCCGTGCTAACGCTACGACGGCAGTATACCCGCTTATCAATTAAATGAGAAGATAAGTATGAATATAACACTTAATAATAAATAATCACACGATTGCCGTATCTGAGTACAAAAATAAAGATATAACACTCAATAATATTTTTCGCTAAACGTTTCCCGTATGCTCTTAAGACTTGTTCTTATATCTTGAGGGATATTTTCTGCGCACTCATTCCACTTGTATTTTAGTATTTCAATTAAAAAACACTTCCTAAGAATAGGTGGACCCTATAAGTATGTAGTATAGACCTACTTTACAACCTTATAAAAGTGATTAATAAAATAGAGAATACAGACCATGCGGATCCGTGCATTAAGCGTTGACCATTCGGATGTGCATGAAGTTCATGACAAAATAACCTGTCAAGTTCTTGCACAACATTTTATTGCTACATGTAAGTACACAAAAAATTTAACTATTTACTAATCATGTGTAAATAACTTACCGGTCTATTGTTTTTGGAACAAACTTTGGAGCTACAATACGCCAATCATAGATATTAACACTTGCGAGCATGCGCACCCCTGCATTAAAGCAATCAATGTCCATAGGTTTTCTACCATCAAGTATTTCTTGGAGTTTCTCGAGTGTTATGCTTATAGGGTAAGGCTTGGAGTTTCACACCCATTCTTTCCTGTAAAAGATGCTTTGTGTTAGATATTAACACTAATCAGCTTACACGTACAAAAGAGTAGCTATGTGTATGAAGGCATGAAAAAATAGTAGAAATAATAAGAATCACATACCCCAAAGCATCTCCGTCAGTTATAGACATGATTTAGCCACAAATCGCATTGGCCGTCTCTTTAAAGCTAACACAATTCACTTGAGTATTTATGCCAGGCAATACTGCATCTTCTCTCATTTCCTGTAGTGTCTAAAATCACACATTCATTTGGATCTACTACTTCTTCGGTACTGGAAACTTCATCTTGGCATCTTTTTTGCAGTTTAGAGGCGAATCGAAAATGATGGCAGCTAATTTTGATCTGAAATTAGTCATGTCTTGGAGTATCATGTAATTGGCGTAAACCTTTCTCGAGGTAATCTGAACTTTCGCATGTAGCTTTTCTTAGGATAATAGCTCTACAGTACTTACCAAAGATGTGAGTGAACCTTTTTGTTCAAAAGCTTAAGTCTGCATATCTTGAGCTCCTGGAGCTTTATTTGGATTAAAGCCCGATTGTAAATTACAGCAAGAATCCTAGTTGAACTTGAACTGCGATTCTTTTTAATAATCTTATGGTGATCCTTTTAAAAAATTATCTCATGGTGATCTTGTTTGTGTTGCGAGAAGACGTTCTTGAGGAATTTCTTTGGGAGGGTGCTTGGAGTGCAAGCGCATCGCTGAAATAAAATGAGAGCTTAATAAACTTTTTATCGAGTGTTTTGGTGCTAGAAAGATATGTATGTATATTGTGCCGACTATTAATATGGAAGTAATGGGCGATTACTACTTGACTCATTCGATAATAATAAAAATAGGAAAAAATTAGCGTCCGGATTCGATTGAGGATGTTTAGTCGGATAGCACTTTCCTTCTGCGTGTCCACTTTCCATATCCGTTATAATCTTCTCACGGTGCCGCTCACGATCGTAATCTCGTCAATTAATGCGGCAAAAATCGAAGGTGAAACCAATCGAATAGGAAGGCTCCATATACGCGTAGCAACTCGAAAAAAGGAAAGATCTCACGTTAATTAGGAGATTAGGATTGGGCGTCTGATCCGATCTGCTTTTGCTCCCAACGCCGTGATCAATGTGATAGTGCGACTTAATTTGCATGCACAATTAGCTAGCTAGTCGATCAACATATATCCATCACATTAATTAGCTTTGGCTAATATGTCGAGATGGAATCATCCGGCCAAAAGAAACAAGAAAGAAGCTAGGCCGGCGAGAGGACGGCCACAAGGATGAGGGCGGCCCGTCGGAGCCGGTGATGGACTGTCACTTTGTCATCGCTCGACTTCCTCGATGGCCCTCTTCACCTCCGCCTCCTCCTTGTCCACGAGCGTCATCGGCTCCGGATGCTATTCGGCCTCGTCGGCCGCCGCAAGCTCCTCTGCGGGTGGTCAGGAATCGGCGCCAGCGCACCCTCCTCGCCATTGTCGCCGTGGTACTCGCGATCGCACAATATCCTCGTGAAGAAGATGGCGAGGCGATGAAGCGCGCGACGCGCAGATGAGAAGAGACCCGAAGCGCCGAGTTGACTGTTGGCGCCGGCGTCGTTGCTCTGCGAGTCGCCTTGCCGGGTTGACCACTTGTCGTGGATCCGCTGCGGTCGCCGTTCTCCGACAATGTCGGGATTGCCGTCAGCAGTCCACCGCCGAGAGGAGTCCTCCGGAGCGCTGCGTGCGAAAAATTCGGATGAGTATTTCTCAAGAACAATGCGGTCGTTCGAGTGCTTAGGAATCCCCATCCGCTCTTGGTGAACTCTGCTGACCGTCTTGAGCGGCGGTTGGTGGAAGGAAGAGCTCGGCGTAGGGCGCTTCGTCGGCGATAGCGACCACCCTCCGTTGCGGGGCCGAGCCGAGGCCGTGGCGTACTCGTGGATCTTGAGCTCCACGAGGCGCGACTTCGCACGTTGAGCACCGCATCATGTAGTTCTTGGCGAAGGAGCCGACTGGTAGCCGATAAATTCGAGTGGAGATGAGGTCGTCCCCTGGATCCCGTCGGCAATTTCTTTGCCGTCGAGATCGACGTCGAGCTTGCCGTGTAGCTCGAGTTGATGATCGGCACCACGAGCGACCAAATGATCAAGACGAACCGACCAAGAGTGCTCACGATGTTCTCTCCGATCATTTCACCCATTCATCAGTTCATTTCGATTCGGTGAGTTCGGACATGGATGGACATGGTTGATTTCGACAAGTGCTTCTTGTGCGCGAAGAACATGGTGGAGAAGTGAACGAGAAGATGGTGACGATCGCTTCTGGGCGAGCCGGAAGTCGGGTTGAAGCGGTGCTCGAGGATCGCACGAGCGGAGCCGACGAAGAGGAAGAAGGCGCCGGTGACGGCCCACATCCCCAGCGTGAAGGGCTTGAGGAAGGCCCAGGCGCTGGAGCTCTTCTCCTTCACAGGGGACACGATCACCAGCCCCGACTCCACGTACGGCCTCGTGAAGTCCACGATCAAATAGGATGAGGTGCACATCCATGAATGGAAGAAAATTAAGGGCGTGATTCATGGCACTGACTGGTATGGTAAATATTGAATCGAAATTAAATGGGTTTAGATTTGCAACATAAATTCCATATATATAATTCAATTGAAATATATATGTGCGGGCTCTCCTGTTGTGGGCCACATGAATGAATGAGTTAGACACATTAAACAACGGCCATCGGATGTGGGTGAGTAAAACTGAGAAAAGATCTGAGACGTTCATTTTGATGAATGCAATTTTAGGGGCGTTTTCTTTGGGTGCACGAACATTAGGCCATCTCTAATGAGGTGCATTATTTAGGGTGGACGTAGAAAAAATTGCTTAGGTGCATTATAAAGGGGTATAGATGTTTGAGAATTTGGAGTCATCCGAGGAAGATTTTTTTTCTTTTCTTTTCTTTTCTTTTTTTGCGAGGGAGGAAGAGACTATTCCACCTGCACAAGCATTTGATTCATGCGAGCGCAAGCGAAAACCCCATGGCTATATCAACCCCAGTGTCTCGAGAATAAATACATTTGTTGTCGAAACTTCAAAGTATGTTCTCTTACTGTATTCTCTCATGACAACGTAGCTTTGACACGAGACAGTGATTACGAGCCGTCCGGCGTGCTCTCTTTCTCCCGTCCGCGGCCGTGCCACCAGCTTTAAGCCTCTGCCCGACCGGTCCGCCGGCCCGGTCCCCGGCCGGCCAGCATATAATATGCTCACAATACTGTTCAGTGTTCACCGCACCGAGCGAGACGCGCTGAACGGTGCACCACTCGCCAGCAAGGCCGCCTCGCCCGCGCCAGCACCAGAAAGAGGAGCGCGGCAGCACAGCGACACCGGCAACGCGACGTGGTGCTTGTAGCTAGGGTGGAAAAAAAACTCGAAACTCGCGAGTTTAATGAGTACTCGGTAACTCGACTCAACTCGAACTCATTTCTTAACGAGTCGAGTCGAGCTGAGTTCTGAACTCGTTAAGGTAATGAGTTAAACGAGCGAGCTTACGAGCTTAACGAGCGAGCTAACGAGTCCAAAAAAAAATCACTACAACCCTAACCCCGTTCGCTACTTCGCTTCAACCTTCAGAGTTCAGACCCGACCGATTCGTTTCCCCCATTCCGCTCTCGCACTCCTTCAACCCTAACACTCGCCCTTGCTTCCGACGCCTTCGCCACCGGCCAGCCGCTGTGCTCCTCTCCTCCACCGACATGTTTCCACCGGGGAGGTTGTCGCCCGTCTCCCCGCTCTCGCACTCCCCCAAGCACCCCACTCCGAGCTCCTCGTCAGGGTCTTCTCAGGGGTCCCCCTTGCGCCCGCGTCGGGCCTCGCTTTGTGGAGGAGCTACTCCGGTCCGGGGAGATCCCGCTCCCATCCAACGCACCAGAGTGTTCCCCTCCTCCCCTCACCTCTCTCCGATTCAGATGGGGCCTCCCGAATCCGCCCCCGGTAGCCACGCGTAGCACGGGTTCTGCCCGGGCACGTCTCCACCGTGCCATCCACTTCAGATTGAGGTTCGTGCCTTCCGGATCCGTGCTTCCTCCGCATAGCTTATCATCATTCCGAAGCAAATCGATGAGACCAGATGAAATAAATTGTGCCATATTTCTGTCCCACTGAAATAATGCTCGAATTATAATGTTAATATTCTTTTGCGAGTGCCATGTTCTCTTATTAGCTATGAGACATTCTTCACTGCTGTTACTATGTTTTGAACACAAGGATATGGTCTCTGAGAGTCAAATATTTTATGCGCTCACCTACCGCGGCCATTCTGCTGTGAATCTCCACCTTGTGAGGTTTCAAGCTCTACAATTGCTGCTTTAGGTGATCGATGGTGTATACTAGTATGCTATTTTCATAACTCATAACAGTGAATGCAATGCCGTTTACTTCAATAGCTTATGTATTTTATTAGTTCAACCCTGATAGTAATTTCAATTGCAAGATTGTATACCATCTAGGCTCACTTAGCAGACTTCAGTGAGTTATTCTAGTGTATTTTGGATCTAACGATTAGATGAATATTATGGTTGAGTTCTGCTTTTCCTTTTCTTTTTCTTTGGTGCATAGATGCTGCAGTTGGGGTCTTTTCATTTTAATTTCAACATTTTGATTAGCAGATCATTCTGCACCCTGAACTACATGGTCTGTTGCTTATATTCATAATGAGCTTAACGAGCCAACTCGAGCCAACTCAAGTTTTTAACGAGTCGAGCCGAGTTGAGCATTCAGCTCGTTACGAAAACGAGTCGAGTCGAGCTGGCTCGTTATCTTAACGAGTTTAACGAGTCAAGTCGAGTTGGCTCGATATCCACCCCTACTTATTGTGACGGCGGTCTTGGCATCGACCGGTGGCGTTAGATGTATACACTGGTGTGACGTCGGGCCGGGCCCTCTCGCGGCACAACCTGGGCCAACCTGCTCGACGCACGCTCTGGTATTGTGCCAACAAGGCGAATCGATAATGCAGAGCGAAAAGGGGGAGGGGGCAGACTGGGTTCGAGGTCACCACCATTGCTAACGAAAAGGCTCGTTAGTGTTCGAATCAAAATTGTTTCGATTAGAGTAGTTAATAAAAATAAAAATAAAAAAAAATGAGTATATTTTAAAGTAAAAAAAAGTCAATAACTAGGATCGTCACAGGCCTACTACTACTGCCCCTCGCCCACTCTATAAGATTCGAGGTTAAGAGCTTGCTCCCTTATTTCTTGTGAGAGACCTTGCCGGCCGCTGTTGTTCGGTAGGCAGTGTGTTCGATGATCACAGATTGTAAACAAATATCGTCTCTTTCTTCCTTTCTTTACGGTACCAGTATTCCTTCAGCAAAAGGCCAAACCGATCCGGTAATTACATGACATGTAAATTGGCCGCACCGATCCCGATGAAGAGAATAAAATGAGACCTTTCTCTTCGATCTGAACCAAAGCTTTGCTCCAATGATGAGATGTGGAACGGACATCAGGAATGATTCCATCGTACGGTCCAAGCCGTTTCTCTAGTAGGGAAACGAAGATCGAGTGGAACTAGGGAAACATCGCACGATTAGAAAAGATGAGTAACTCAGAAGAACCGAAGAAGAAAAATTTTCTGAAAATAAGCTCAGGGACAGTACTACCACGCTACATAGGTCGGTAGTGCCTGGATGAACAGTAACCTCGATAGTATCAGGTTATTATAGCGGTAGTGCCACACTACAGTAAAAATATAGATGAACTGGAAAAATCAATACGACTTCAGAAATGAAAATGGATGAATCTTTTGATCGACTAATCCAAACCCTGTAAAACTTTGTAGTCACCTTCCTATAGATGTCAGCAACCTATTCCATCCTTCAATCGTAAGGATTGACGTCAAAGTTTCGAACTTTTTCCAGTTCAAGGAAGAATGCACAAAAACGAGCTCAAGAACAAAAACTTAGCCCTAAGCTTGTTCATGATATTTTGATGATCAAAATGTTCCTAGATAACCTCTCACATATTATAGCAAGCAAGAATACCCAAGAAATATCCCTCAAACAAGCAAGATCAAGATCTACCTCAAAATCTTCCTTCTCAACCTAAAAATCGATTTCTTGAAGAAACTTGGATGATCAAGAAGAAGTTTGCCTAGATAATTGAGGAGATGGTCTACAGAAGATATATCTATCAATTATACATCCTTGGTGGCACGAGATCAAGCAAGAAAGAAATCACAAGAAAAGATCAAGAGCAAAGCATGAAGAAGATCAAAGCTTAAGGCAAAATTTGAACATGAAGATGATTTGTATTCAGATCATGAGGAGTGTTTACAAAGGCTCTCACACATGAGGGCAAAGCTCCTAAGGAGCACACACACAACACAAGAACATCAAAATCTTGTGAAAAATCTAATCCTAGTCTTAAAGCTTCAAGGCTTCTCCTCCCCCTACATCTCCTTATATAGTGGAGGTAACCTTAACCCTAGATCAGGACACACAAGTGGATATCATCCGCATTTATGTGAGCTAACCTGAAATCCAACACTCTTAATGGGTTTTCCACTCACATAAGCACCATTCTCAAAGCGGCTATAGCATTGACGCCAAATCCGCTCCGTGAGCCCGAATTTGCATCAAAACCACTTTGGTGTAACATAAACCACTTAGGCCACTGCCGCGATCGCCGGTATTGGACAAATTACTAATTTGCCTCAATGATCGGTCTTCTTTTACTCGAAGCATCGCCATGCTTTGCGTTTTTCACGTGGACCCAATGACTCACACGTTCGGACTCTCCCGAACCGTCCTCGCTTGCAAACAGGCCCAAGTCACTTGGCGCACCACGTGGCTTTGACCGCTTCACCATGGTGGCATCGGCTTCCTTGATCATTCTGGTCCTCAACTCCTCCTTAAAACTAGTCCCGGTCCATGCCGTTGCTCGCCATGTCTATCACCATTGCTTCACGCTCCAGTTCCTTGTCTTCCCGGCTTACAACCACTTTTCGCCCTCAGTCATCTTCCAGCATAACTTAACCGTTTTGGGTCTCAGCTCTCCTAGCCTAGTCCCGGTCTCACTTTCGCCTCACCATGATCTAGCCCTAGAAACCTGTAACCAACACAGACAAGAAACACATCACGCAGCACTGCTCAAAATAATATACATTAATCAATAATTAATGCAAATATTAAACTTAAGTCGTAGTAAAGTCGGCACTACCGCCACCCAGGGGCAGTAGTACCGCACCCCGGCGCTACTGCTCCTGGTTGGCCGGTAGTGCTGCTCACACTGAAAAACCCTGAGAGAATCCTCTTTGAAAAATAGCTACCACCTACTGGAGGCCCCCGGTACTACCGCCCCTATGGACCGGTAGTGCCGCTCAGACACACCCCAGAGAAAATACCTCTCTGTGAAAATGTTACCGCTCACCTAGACTCGGTAGCACCATAGGGCCGGCACTACCGCCATCTCAGGCCGGTATTGCTGCCTGGCTGGCACTACCGCTCCTATAAGCCCGGTAGTAGCGCCATTAACCAGACATCCCTCAAATTACTTTAAATTCAAAATAGAATTCAAAACAAACTCAAACTCAAGCACAACGTACTCAAACACAGTCAATAATTCATCACCAACGAGGATAGACCTCTGCATAATTAATCTTTCACACATGAATCTGGGAGAAGAAAAGTAGGAGCCGATTTATTATTCTACGGACGAGAAGATCGGTGTCCTGAAGAAAGAAATCAAGGAAATGCTAGTGCAAGACATGCAAGTTGATATCTAGGCGCTGACTGCTGACTGCTGCTGGTGCTGGCAGTTTCTGCCACATCCGAAGTGTCATCGACTTTTAAGGTTGGAGGGTGACTTCATGGTCCAAGAGTACTCCAAGTAGCCTAGCTATGTCACATCTCGTGATGTGAGTTGATAACCAAAATTTGAACACGTCTGCTTTAATTTTGAGCTATTCCAGAGTTTCTGAATCCTCAAACATCCGTTGACGAAAATAGTTGTTCGTAATGCCCCATTTCCCAGTTATTTATGTGTACGCACAGTACGTATGCAGTAGAGGCGACAACCCAGCAATAACGCAACAAGTCAAAAAAAAAAAAAGGAATCAAGCTGGATCGATGGGTCCTTCCCTTGCCAAAAATATTTCTTGCAAGAACCGGCATGAACTGAGCACCGAGCAGAGTGGCGTCCGTGACATGATCACTAGCAAGCCAGCATTTGTGTGGTTTGCATGGCTTCATATCCAAGCTCTCTGAAAGAGGGACGGCAGGTTCTTATTCCCTTATTATCCCTCTCAGATTCTTCGTCCCGTATATCAACCTTGAGAAGAATACCCCATAATAGCTCCAGGATGAGTATAGACGATGCCGTCATCTCGCGGAGAGACAGAGAAAGGATAGAGAGACGGGACCATGGTGTACCGCAGTGAGGTCACACGTCCAGAAATACATACATGTCACAATCCCTCTCCTACCTTACAGAGTTTCAGTCCCCGTCGCGGCCATCATCTCGTAGAATAGCACTGTCACGCTCATTGACACGTGTATCAGACCAGTGGTATACATGGGAGAAAAGAGGATGTGATCAGCATTACTGTGCGTTCATGACGAACACCGGTGCGGTATCTTAAAGACTATCGAAAAAAGATTACGGGATTAAGAGAGGTACCATGTGCTTGACGGTCGGAGCCGGTGCTCTGTCCCTTTTGCTGAAGAAATATTCAGATAATGCTTTCTTAACTGTAAGCCCTATTAGTTTCAGGTCAATACGGTACATATCTCCAAGAGACCCTTCTTTTGCGTGCTTCATGTGTTTATCTCCCTGTTTATGTCCTAAATTAAATGGTCTCTTCTTGATTTACACCTAATTAAGCCGAACTCTAGTACCATGAGTGACGTGCACGCCAGTGATCGAGTACACAGAAATACCGGCTAAATTTCTTCAATTTGAATATGGATGAGTTGCACTGGAAAACCCTATTTTCATCTTCAGGGAGCAAGCAAGTTTCACAATTCCCATCAAAGAAAGCAACCGAAACGAAGAGAATCTCGGCGTAGACAGGGCGGGCCCAATCCCAAGTCCCCAACTAAGCGAACACGGCAGCCATATTCCTCTCTGCACTTTTTTTTATTGCCAGTTTTTTTCCCTATAATTTTCATTTTTAAAATTATATAAATATTAAAGTATAAATAAAAAGTAGATAATGATTACTTATCTCTTCGTTTGCTTCAAGGTTGTGCAACCCTGTTGCTCATTTTTAGCCGAACAATTCTAAAATTGATGTTTTGAACATCACTTGGGCTTATGCACTTCAGAGTTAGTGGAAAAGTAGAAATAATATGGTTTTTCAATTCTAGTGTTGGTCCAGTGTGAAAGCAACATAGAGAAGAATATTTATCTTGCTAAGTGATTGGCGTTCTTTGTACACAGAAGAGATTGTTATTAAGATGAAGTAGTTCTGCATAATGCTGGAGTTTAGAATTCAAACGTTGTTGCCTCCGAAATCTGGAGTAACATGAAAAGGATGGACAAAGTGGCAGATGAACAAAAGAAGATGTTATAACTAACGATCTAAAGACGTTCTCAGTTTATTTCAATGCTCTACTAGATAGCAATATATAGTTTAGTAAACCTGTTGAGTTGTATGATCTAAATTACTGGATGTAAACAGACTGAATATAGCGAGCTACGTATAAACTTGTACGGTAAATTAAGATCTAATTTGAATAAGGCATCTAATAAAAAATATTCCTCCCTTCAACCGCTGCCTCTCGCCACCCGGTAAAATCCAAACGAGGCGGCATAATTGGTGATGCATAACACCAAGCGACCAAATTCCCTCCTCACACGGGAACACAGGACTAGTCTCGGAATTTGTGTCCTTGGAATGGGCCCCGTTCGCGACACTACTGCTACTAGTATTTTACTACACTTAGTCTAAAAAAATCTTCCCAAAGCACGCAGTGAATGTTTTTAGGTTAAGCCGTGATCTCTCAGTGACATAAGATAAACCATTGCTTCACTGGTCTTCTACGGCTTGTTTTTATTACTAATCTGGTTTTGTATTTATAAATTTGATCTCATTTTCCACTACGAAAGACGCTACATAGGCGGAGAGGGTGGGAGCAGACGCTGGAGCGCAGGAGGAGGTGCTGCCATGCTCGGAGAGCACGGGAGGAGCTGCGGTAGCGCACGGTAGGCTAGCTCCTCTCGTGCTTCCTAGGCGCGACAGCGCCTCCCACGCTCCCCCGTCTTGATGCGGCACCGTCTACCTTCCATACTCCTCAGGTACGACAGAGACAAATATTACTTGTCACACCTTTCATAGTGGGGGAGGAAGCAAATTTTGTAAATATATGTGCACCACCGCCGAGGCAAATTTTGCAAGTAAATATACAGGGGTAAGGTTTTGAAAAAAAAAATGATACAAGTATCAGATAAGCCATGATTTCAGTGTACGACCGTTGGTTGACAGACAAGCCTGTACTTACGCTGTGTGTATATATATGCCCACGTGTGTATGTATGTCACCTTGCACGCAATTCACTAACCTAATGTTCACGGTTATATATAGTAGTACTGTACTTTTATATATTCTTGTACGCCTATATAGGCTGTCTCGTTGCTTAGGCTAGTGATACGAACTCTAGGTTCCATGAATTAGCTTTTGATTATGGTTGGTGTTACACAGTTGGGACAGCGAAGAGTCCGATTTAAAAAAGGCCGTAGTTTGACCTGTTTGACTAGGCAAATACCTAGCGCATCTTTTCCGGTTGATCACAGGTTGAGTGTGTGTATGTCGAACTAATCACTGTAATTGCCGGCTTAATAAAGTCACTCCGTGCGATTTGACGCGTGCTGGCAAATCCATCAGCTCTAGGTAGGAACACGAAAAGATTGCAAAAATATCACAAAAAACCAGAGTGCTCACAAGCTCTTTTATCCCTATCTTCATGAGATAACTAGTATATGTAATTGTCGGTCGAAATCTATAGGGTCTAAGATTAATGATTTTCCAACATGGTGGGCCTGTATATGGTCATTCCGGCTGTCGATGGTTTATGGGGCTGTACTTTGGCCGACGCAAAATTTGCCTTATCAATTTGTGCCAAAAATTTGCCCCGCAAAATAAAAATTATGTCAAATTTTAGTATTACTAAAATTTGAACACGAAATTAATTGATCAGGATTTGGCGAAAGAACGAACTACAATTAACGCTAGCGAAAACATGATCCTACCAAAATCTTCACAACGAATCAGCGACACATCCATGTCAAATCCGTTCAACGCATCCAGCCAAATTTTGGCAACCAAAAGTTGCCAAACTTCTCTTGCCAATAAAATTATGTGACATCGTACAACTTCTATATGTATGGATTTTTGCAATAGAGAGTTACACTAACATTATATAGAAAGCCTTTTTCGTACTCCCAAAGTACATACTCTCACCTCTAATATACCACTTAAATGAACGATTTATACTACTTTATCACTTTTGGTATACTCCAATAATAATTCTAAGATACTCCAATGTGACATGATTGAAAAAATTTCATCAGAGCTTTTTATTTTTTTGCTACATACCATTTTCTATATGTAAAAGGAATATATAAACAAATTATGCTATAAAGGGTGGACTTTGATGAAATTTTTTGTGGAACTCACTTTGGAGTATCTTATAATCAGTATTAGAGTATACTCAAAAATATAAAGCGGTATAACAACATCATTTAAACGGTATATTAGAGGTGGGAGTACATACACCCAGGAGTATGGAATCATTTTCCTAGGAAGCTTTTTCCGTACTCCTAGAATACGTGCAGTCCATACATTAATTTTAACTAAAGATATATATTGTCTACAATACCTATATATATATTTATTTATTTCATAATATTACAATTTTATAATTTTTCTAATACATGATAATAAAATTTATTTGTCAAGGTGGCATCTTATTGACTTTGAAAATTCAAAAAGGTCACATTTTATGAATGTAGTGAGTAGAAATTTGTATGGAAGGCAATAATTCATTTCATTTTCATTGTTCCCTCCACCTGTCAGTAAAGTTTAATCATTACTCTACCTATTTGTTGTGCTTAGTCAAAATTAATATATATATACCTTATATTTTTGCAACAGGCATGTAAACATAGTATGCTAGCTAGCTCCGTATAGTTTGCACGTACGTACATCGATCGATCGGTGCATGCATCACAACAAGTATAATATTAGCTAGGAGCGAAATGAACGCACGTGAACCCGTGGTACTCCATATGGACCAGGCATATATCTACGAGAACCGCGTCAAAATCAAGCCAATAATTGATATGAACAATGATGTCTTGATTATGGCCACCATTAGCTATAAACATTATAGCTTCGTCATGCAGTACGTATGACCATGGATCGATACGTACTCTCATGGCAAAAGAAGAAGAAGATTCGTACTCTCCATCAGCGACTGCGCCAGCAGGCAAACACAAAATTTCAGCGGGAGTTGAAGGCCGTGACGCCATACGCCGATACGCGACAGACGGAAGGAGACAGCTCTGTTCCTTTTTACTTAGGTTTTTTATTTTTCATGGTCTTCCAGATATACTATTATTTTTTATAACTCTATTTTAAATACACTAATAAAATTATAATATTACAAAACTATTTTTTAGATAAATCTAATAATATGATTTTTATACGTTAATCTAGATATATTTAAAATTAATATGCCCCTACATACACTATCTCAGCCGTTCAGCCACTTTGAGATTCGTGCTAAGCCCCTATCTCTTAGGCTCCTTTCCCTCCCTTCATGGCTCACGCAATCTCTCTTAGCCGGCCCAGAAGGACGAAGATAGCAGCACGGCTTCAATGCGGGCGATGGCGGGGCACGCAGCGCGGGATGGGGCGGTGTAGGGGTTTTTGTCAGCGGCGCGGTTTTCCAGCGGGCTCACCGGCGGAGGATGGCGGCGGTTTCGAGAGGACAGGGTTTTTGGCGAGGTTTTGCGATGGCGACGGTGCGCGATGCAACTTGAGGCGCATCAGCTTGGGCGAGAGAACGAGAGAGAGGAGGAGCCACACGAATTTTGACGCAAGCCCACGATCTAGATAGTGCCTGTAGCTCCGTACTGTTGTGGAAATCCACTCTACTTGTGTACGTGTTTTGCTTTCTCTATGATAAGCTCAGAACATGTTAATTTATATGTCAAATAAAGCATCATGCAGCCTGTGCACAATTGTACTTAACGCTGTTGAACAATAAATTCATCTCATAGATCAACCTTAATGCTAATTACGAATACTCCAAGAACAGTCAAAATAAATGAGACTACTACAGAAAAGTTTATCACAGATGGTTCGGAACCGTCATCACAGACGGTTTCCCGGACCGTCTGTAATCATGTGTCAGTAATGTTACGGCATATCACAGACGGTTTCTAAACCGTCTGTGATAGAATATATCACAGACGGTTTTAAACTATATCACAGACTGTTTTATTTAAAAACCGTCTGTGATGTTATGATTTTAAAAACCGTCTGTGATGTTATGATATCACAGACGGTTTTTGTTTGAAACCGTCTGTTACATCATTATATCACAGACGATTTTAGTTGAAAACCGTCTATGATATGATGATATCACAGACGGTTTTTGTTTGAAACCGTCTGTTACATCTTTATATCACAGACTGGTTTTAATTAAAAACCGTTTGTGATAAGACTTCCAACAGGCAACCATTAATCTATTTATTGGCTAGCCTCAGGAAATGCTAGCCACGCCCTCTGGAAAAAAAGCAGATTACAGAATAACTAAACTCATGTTGCAAAAACATTACAACCATTTCAGAAATGAACTCAGATATATTAACCAAATGTAACTCAATAGCATTAACCAATTAATCGAATACACAACTACAATTTACAAATCCACAACACAAGTTTGACAATTAACCCAAATGGTAATTTAGAAAAAAAATACGACTCCTCAAGTTATACGGCGATGGAACTCGCCTTTTGTGTAAAACTTGGTGAGCAAGAAGGCACAAAGCGGCCTCGAATTCGCTCGGATCGGCCTCTTCCAACACAGTTGTTACCCGATTAGGCGTTTTCTTAGTGACAAGGAGTTCCATGTTGTGGAAAACGTAAAATCCACAACGGTTATTTCCTTTCCTTGGTGGCACTGCAAATCTGATTTGGTTAGTTCCAGAATCATTATTACATAGTTTACATAGGATTATTGTGTACAGCTGTTACCGAAAACTTAAAATCGTGATTCAGCTTCGCCCTGTCCTTGCCAGAAGGCCCTCCATAATATTTGTACACTTTGAACACGCTACGTGATTGCAATAGGTTAGCCTCAGCTATTCCAAGAGAAACATACACGTTTGAACAACCTACATGACCATGTTATCTTTGGAGGAAACGTGATTAATTACCTGGTGATTAATTTTGCGATAGGTTGTAAGTCGTGGCTGCCACTCTGTAAGGAATCAAGGTAAATAACCCGATTCGTCGATGGATGAATTACAATGAGAACCCAATGAAACCTACACAGGTATGTCGGCATGGTCAATTAACAGAACAGAGTTGCGAGCATAGTGCAAATCAAACTAGCACTTACCCTGGGTTGTGGGGTAAAAGTATGAACTCTCTATCTTTTTGAGCCACCAAGGCCTCTCCAACGTATTTATCGACAAATCTGTAATCTTTGTCCATTGTTTGCTTGGAGACTATGTGTGGGTCCAGAAAACCCACCGGTTGTTCATTCTTCCTCGCTTCCTGGATCATGTATCTAAATATACGAAAGCATTGAGTCATATATATATATATATATATATATGACTTTTATCGATATTATACGAATGTAGAATGTGAATGCACACACTTACAATGTCCAGCATCTCAAGAGCGCGGCGTCGAGGTTGAAGACGTCAAAAAGGTCATTGAAGTCGGCTGTGAAGAATCCCCCCGATGACTCATTGAATAGATGCTCATACTTGAAACTGACCGATATACTCGTTATGCGGTCTTGCATCGCTTTTAGCCTGTTGCATGCACCAATTCTCGCAATCGACGTAAGCAATAGAAAGGTTCTTCATGCGCTCTCCTGTTACAAAAGGCTCTCCTATTTGGTATACTCGGGCCGGGGCAATTGGATAGTCCAATTTCTTCGTGATCGCCGCTTTACCCTTGACTTTTTTACGCCATAAGGAGTCCGCACGGCGGCAGTGGGCACCATCAACCGAATGTCCTTTGATGCAGGGGCACGGAGCCGATTTGGTGCTCACGAGGTGCATCATCCGCTCGAGCGGTTGGGAAGCTCCGTGATGGAGGACGGGCGTCTAGGAGATGTCATTCTTTGGGCCTTTGGATAAAGCGTGAATGGCGTCCCCAGGTGTCACAATCTCGTCGTTTGGGGGCATCGGAAGTGGGACGGTCTTGAAATTATCGTTTACACCGCCCACACTAACCTTCATGAATCCACTGTGCCACAAGGGTGCCGTGCACGAGCCCTTCAATAAGCGGATACGCGACCCAAGTAGCGGAATAACGGTGGCACCATAGACAAGTCTCACTTGGAGAGTGCCGCGTGGCCACCTACATAACGGTACATAGTTAGCTCTGCGTCCAATGACTATTTGTATGGAGCATTCAAGACATATATATAAGTACCTTGATGTCACAGATGTGAGATTTCCCATGTTCGGTGTGGGAGTGGGCGATACAATTTGCTCTTTTTGGTAGTGGGGTGATTTGCCCACATACATTTGGGACTTCGCGGTGATTATTGAGCCTTTCCTCGAGGCTTTTATCTTATTGTTGAATTCTTCTCTTAGTCTTTCCTCAATCCTTTGTACGATCGTTCCTCTCGCTCTGCTTTGGTTCTCTTCCCTCTGCGGTATTTGTCCGACTACTGAAATCCCGACTTCCAGGAACAAAACCCCAACGCCTCGCGTGCGACTGTGGTGTTCCTTGTTTCCCAAGGTCGTGGAGAATACATCTTTCTCCTGTCGGCAAAAAGTGCCCTCGGAAGATTGTGTACTCAACGCTACCTGCAAGATCTCGAAAAGTTAATTCACTTACGAAATTACGGACTAATTACGTACAAAATTGGAAGTCCGATATCTTAACAGTCGTTGGCAGACTTCCTCGTCCGCAGGGTTTGTAAAGGAGACGGTGCCGAAAGACGTTGCACTTGACCTTGCTCTCAGCCAGTCTCTGGCGCGTCGGTCAACGATACATGCAAATGGCACATATGCCTCCTCGTCCTCCCTCTCCCATTGGTCCCTCTTCCCCGCGTACCTAGCGGTGCCAAGTCTGTGGGGGTGGGTGCTCCTTGCCTGCAGGGTCTTGTGGGCTTCACTTTGACGCACGAATTCATCCGTCGTCTTCACCTCAACAAAATTTTGCCATATATCCTCAGTAATGAACCCGTACTTAGAGAAGGGAGTCCTATCCTTATTGACATATTCCTTACAAGAGTGCTCTTGAAATTCTTCCACGCCTTTCCCGCCACTAGCAGTGCATACCGTCGCACTAAGATCACAAAGTCTTCTGGGATATCGAACGAAGACATAATTTCTATCACCAAGTCGTTGCGGCTCTCATCAGTCAGTGACTTCCAGGATGGACATGTGATGGGGACCCGTTCCCGTGCGACTATCCCGCACAATGTTCTAAATGCATTCACCGCCTTTCTTGGTTCGGTGGGGCCCCATCCTTTCGATCAACCGCTGTGATGGTATATCGTTCCGTGGGCCTTTTATTTGCTCCTCTTGGACCTCGAGGAGTTTTTCTTTTCGGTGACTCATCACATCCTTCAGATGGCAAATGAGGGTACACCATCTTGCAATCTACGTTGGTTGTCGTGGCACAGCAGGAAAGAAAAGTAAACAAACATGGAAGGCTACCAATTGATAGCTGCTTTTATTTAATGGGTATAAAGGTAGTTCAGAGAAGGTAAGTTGAGAGAAGCAATTCATGATATTTTAGTTATAAGTTCTCATAAGTAATGTCTAACTTGGTCTCTGACACTAGTCTGGATCACACCATGTATAATTGGCTTGAGTAATCTTGTTGTAGTTGCTAAATCGAATATGCCCAAAAATGAACAACGAGATCTTGTTGTAGTTGCTATATCGAAGTGAGTTTCTCTCATAAATAAACACAACCACTTAATGGACAGTCATACACCTCACCAGGGATGGATTGAGGAATAGCAAAAGGGCCATTAATGCACACCAATGAAGAAAGCATGGTCAAGGTGTGCCACAAGCAATCGGTGGAGAGAATGACGTGTACACTGGCCATAGGAAATGAGGAAAATGTGGTGACGAAATGTGGAGATCGTCAGCGAAGATAAAGTGCACATTGGCACTTTGGCAGTGATAGGGAGGTGCACTGTGCATGTGGTTGGATCTAGATGTCATTGGCAGCGAGTTGTACAACACCAAAGGCTGGAACGATGATCAGACTGTTGGTTTTAGCTCAGATCAGCGAACACGTATGATGACAAAAAACATAAGCATAAGAATTCATGAATACAAGTATAAGTATTTTGGTGGTGCGGCATAACAAGTATCTTTTCTTATTTTCATGTTTGCTTTCTTACCAACCTCAGAACTACCTAGAAATTTATACCCTTAATCTATAGATCTCCGAGGTTAATGTTAAGCTTAGCTTCAAAGCCAAATAAGGATTTATAATAGTCACAAGCAATATCAAGCATCTTATTGGTATCATAAACAGGACCATCAGGGCCCTCAAGAAGTAATAAAGTTCTTTCTCCTTCTTTGATTAGCCACGACATGGAAATATTTAGTATTTTTATCTTCTTCTTTAACATTCTTTCCTCTAGCTCGTTGTCTAGCTTTGGTTTCTTCAATAACCCAAAGGGAAGAGACAACAGCTAATAGAAACTTTTCCTCGAAGGAAGTGCTACAAAAAATTCTATCAATCACCGACATGCTTAGATTATCTTGGTTGTTAGCCCAGGTAAAGTGTCTACCAGACAAATGCATTTCCATAAGCCCCCGCATCTCTATCCATTCATTAAATTTATCACACCATTTATGATCTACTTTGCCATTATTCTTATAATTTTGAAATCTAACCAAGTTAAAATCTCCCCCTAAGAATCCATCCCTTATCGGCACTTACCGAGCGAAAATCGATGGGGGCGTCGGCGAGGGTTGGCGTCGATGATGGGGAGGCGTCGTGTGAGGCGTCGTCGTCGATGGGGAGGGTCGACGAGGCGCCGTCGGCGAAGGGAGGCGTCGGCAGTGGGCGAGACGAATATACTTAGTGTTTTGAGCGTGTGAGTGGAAGAGTAGAGAATGAATGATCTGCCAAAGTGGCCTTTTATAGGTCTCCCATATCACAGACGGTTCTATAATAGAACCGTCTGTGATAAAACTATCCCAGACGGTTCTAGTATAGAACCGTCTATGATGAAGATTGACACAGACCTTCATTGCTAAGGTAAATCCAAAGTTTGGCCTTCTTGACATAATGTATACTTCAGTTTGTGCGAGCAATATCAGTAAAGGAAAGGAAACTATATTAAATAAATCAGATGCATATATACACAAAGTTGTTTTTAATTTCGAGCATTTCATTACAAACAACTCTATTATCTTCTAGAGTACACTTAAAATCATAACTCCACTTGCTTATTCTTTTGTATAAAAATTAGCCCTTCATGATGATCGACGCGTGTGTAGCTAGCTTCTTGAGTTGTTCTTCTGGGTGTGATGCTCTTTCCGATAGGAGGCAACTCTTGAATTGATTGTATTCTTCCTCATCTACTACATTCTCTACTCCGACAATCCTCCTTTTTCCCTGAAGAACTACATGTCTCTTCTTGTTGGACGGTCGATTACATAGAATACTTGAACAACTTTGTTAGCGAGCACGAATGGTTCATCTTGGTATCCGATCGTGCGAGGTTGTGATGAGTGACACCGATTTGTCAACCTTCACATCGGAGGTGGACCCAACGACACGAAATAAGGGGATCTTGAGCGATTACATAGTCGAGCTCCCAAATCTCCTCTATGAACCCATAGTAGGAGCTCCTCGTTGACCCAACGGTGTTGAACGCATCTATGCATACACGCTATTACGGTTTGTGCTCTTCATATCCCGATCTCGTGTAAAATATGTACCCATTTAAGTCGTATCCTTTCCATGTTACAAGCTGTAAATGTTGGCCCTTTTGCCAACCATGTGAGCGTATTACACGACGAGGTCCGGTGATGGGTCGCTCCTTGACCATCTGTTAAAGCAAGGTTATCTTTGTCTCGTGATCCAAGACTCTTGCGCGTTAGATTCTCTTGCCGTAGCAGTGCTTATGCTCATCGATGTACGGAGACACTCTGACCATGTGTTGCAAAACCATGAAATGAGCTTGAGCATAGGAAGCTGGATCAGGCGTGATTGCTTTCCTTCCGATGGTCTCGATGCCCTAGAGTCTCCCCTCATGGCGAGATCGAGGCACACCTATTGGTTCGACCTGAGCCATATAATCGACGCAGAACTCTACAACTTCTTCGGTTGCATAACCTTCGACAATGCTACCCTCCGGCCGAGATCGATTCCGTACGTAGGACTTGAGAATTCCTATATACCTCTCGAATAGGTACATGCTACGTAGGAACACGGGCCCGCATATCTTTCTCTATCACAAGGTGAACAACGAGATGGACCATGATATCGAAAAACGACGGAGGGAAATACATCTCAAGATTACATAGAGTCATCACCACCTCAGCCTGCAGTGCATCTAGTGCTTCGGGATCGATGACCTTCTGAGCAATTGTGTTAAAGAAATAACACAGCCTCGTGATTGTCTCCCGGACCTTGACTGGCAAAATACTTCTAATTGCCACAGGGAGCATTTGTGTCATCAGCACATGACAATCATGAGACTTCATGCCAACTAATTTCAAATCTTGCATCGAAACAAGTCTCTTGATGTTAGAGGAGTAACCGGACGGAACTTTCACACTATGCAAGCACTGACACAGTTCAATTCTCTCGGTCCTAGACAAAGTGTAACAAGCAGGTTTGCAGTATGTTCGGCCTGTATCTGTCTCTTTCGGTGCTAACTCAGGTCTTATGCCCATATTGACCAAGTCAAGGCGTGCATTGATACTGTCCTTTGATTTGCCTTTAATATTCAATAAGAGACCAATCAAGCTATCACAGACATTCTTCTCCATGTACATCACGTCGATGCAGTGCCGAACTTCTAGGTGCTCCCAATAAGGTAGGTCCCAAAATATTGATCTCTTCTTCCACGTGCTCTTCTCACGGGACCTCGATTTACGCCCCTTTCCAAACGCAACATCCAAGTTCTTAACCATATCATGGATATCTATCCCACTTAAAGGCTTTGGAGCTAAACCGTCTTCGTTCGTTCCATCGAATTGTTTTTTCATTTTTGCGGTATGGGTGATTCCTCCGAAGGAATCTACGGTGATGCATGTAAACAGTTTTGCGCGAGTGATTCAGCCACACACTCTCGGTATTGTCTAAGCGGTGAGTGAGTGACTTTGGTTCCTTTTGTACTCGGCACGATAGGTTACCAAAGCGGGTAATCATTCTGATGCGAACAAAAGGCAGTGCAAAGTGAAGTTCTCTCGTTTGTACGCATCCCATACCTGTATCCCGGGAACCCATAGTGTTTTTAGATCTTCCACCAATGGTGCTAGGTACACATCAATATCGTTCGCAGGTTGTTTCGGTCCTTGGATAAGTACAGACAACAAAATGTACTTGCACTTCATACACAACTAAGGAGGAAGGTTGTAGATACAGAGATTCACGGGCCAAGTGCTATACCGGCTACTCATGTTACCGAAAGAATTCATTCCATCTGTACTCAATCCAAACCTTATATTCCTTGGATCCACACCGGATTCTTGAAACCTCCTATCAATGTTTCTCCATTGGATGGAATCAGCAGGGTGCCTTAGCATTCCATCGTTCTTACGCTCCTCCAAGTGCCAACGCAACAGTTTTGCCTCATTTGGGTTTGCAAACAAACGCTTCAAACGAGGAATTATAGGCAGATACCATGCCACCTTAGCAGGAGGTCCTTTCATCACCTGAATGCCCTCACTTTCATCATTCGAATGACTCTTACGCTTGTACCGGGATGCGTTACACACAAGACATATGTGCAAGTTCGCGTACTCTTGGCGGCAGACAGATCTGACCGTTCGGACATGCATGTATTCTTTCTACATCCATTCCCAAGGACAAAGAACCTTCTTAGCTTTGTAGGTAGTTGTCGCAACTCGTTTCCCTCGGGAAGCATGTCGCCAATAAACGTAATAATATTGTGAAACTCTTATCGGACCAACCGTTGCTTGCTTTCAATTTCAAATAGTTCAAGCACGGATGACAACCTTGTGTATTTCGACTTGCGACACAGGAACAAAGGTTTCTCCGAGTCCTCCATCAAGCCCCGGAATTTAGCATATTCTCTATCATCACGGTTCCCTTCTACATCGCGCAGCATCTGATTCAAATTATCTTCCTGCAACCTATCCTCATCGGAACCACAATCGATATGACCATCCGACATATCATTGACTTCGTCGACCATGTTAGTACCTACTTCCTGTATCTCCTGCTCTTCACCGTGACTGGTCCAACATGTATACCCCGTTTTGAAACCCCTCATAATCAAGTGTGCTTTGATCTGCGCAAAGTTTCGAAACATCTTTAGATTCTCACAGTTAATGCACGGACAAGACATAAACTGCCCCTTTATTAAACATATCCTCTTCTGCAGCTCTTCTAAAAGCGGAGACGCCATTAATATACTCGGCACTCACACGGTTCTTAGTGTACATCCATCTTCGGTCCATCTACGCCAAGCATATAGCATTAATTAGTGTTAATGCAAGTAAAACCCATTACTACCCTTATATAGAAAGAACACATGAATCTACAAGCTAAATCTAAAAAATCATCAAATTCTATCCTTACCAAGCAAGATCTTGAATATACTACAATTAGACACCGTTACTAACCTTAGATCACCAAAATCAAATGGATCCTCAATCACCCTTCAAAATCAACGGTCTTCTTTTACCAAATCGCCTCACAGCCGCAGCCAAATGAAAATAGATCCCGAAACCCTAAAATGCACCAAGTGGCTCGGGCCTCTGTATTTTATATTGCTGATAGAAATCTCAGACGATTTTATAAAAAAACCATCAATGATAAACATAGCATTCCAGACGGTTTTATCTATAGGGGTATCAACTCTTTTCTCTTTATTAATTGTATATTGATTCTCTTGTATAATAGGATGCTATATTTATACTCAAACCCCCTCAAGGTTAGTTTCAAAATTCTCTCATCAAAACTAAGAGTCTGATTATATTTTAACAAATGCTACAACAAATTTGCAATTGAAACATTCCATTTTGCGGAACAAAGGCTCCAGCTTTTGGGAGAAGCAGGAGCCTAAAACTGGAGTGTTCGGCCACATCCAGCGTTTCCGCAACCAAATTTCTCCACTTGACAAACCTTCTATTGTCTTCTCCATTCGTCCTTCACTATCACATCTCCGCCCTCGCAGGCCGGTCTCTTCCTCCTCGTCTCCCAGACCTCGCCCATCTCTCCTCCCTCCTGCATGTGGCTCCAGAACACATGGTAACGGCGGTGCAAATATATACTACATGGGGCAGTTGATTGCATCATTAATTGGATGGCAAACGGCGCAGATTGATCTTTTCCTTTCTTTCCTCATTCTCGCTAGTTGGCGACAATATCCTGCTTATGCTTCGGGGGTACTCCTGTACATTCTCCTCCTCGCTAGCTGCTCCAAGAGTTTGAGGGGCTGTTTGAGGACTGTGCTTCAGTTTTACTTCAGCTTTAACCCAAAAACTCCCTAAACAGTATGGCTGTAAAGCAGTTGGAAAACTAAGTCACAGCAGAAACACCCTCAAAAGCTGAAGCTGTTGAGGATGAATTTTTCAGCTGTGGTTTCGCTTGACCACCTCCCACCTCGCTCGCTCCGTTTTCCCGACCTCCGCCACCCCGCCTCACCGTCTCCACGTCACCTCCCCGCTCGGACGGCGCTGTACTTCGCTATGTTGCTATCTCCCTGCTCGGTTCGTCTTCAAAGCCACAATTTGCAGGCTACTAGTTTGCCAAACAATTATAACAAGAAAAGCCACAATGACATATTACATTCTACACTACTTTACTACCAATAAAACAAAAATAGCTTTTCAGTCTAATCGTAGCTCTCTCAAATAGACCCTGAGAAGCCACCTCACCTTTGCTTGGCCTGGGTTAGATCCAACTCCTGGTGGCTCTGAAAATCACAGGAGAGCTTAGGCTTTTGACCGGCCCACTCTACCTTATCCGTAGAAGCTCTGACTGGAGCCTGGTCACACGTTACATGCCCTCGATACAAGCTTTTCGTTGGATTAAATCTTTGATATATATATATATATATATATATATATATATATATAGTTTTTGGAGAGTAATTTTCTGAAACCGAGAGGGAGCCGGCAAAGAAAGTGAGAGGGGCTCAGGTCACAGCCACGCCTGCGGGAGCGGCTCGGCGGGCGGTAGGCATGAAAACGAAATGGAAGTCGGTAAATGATTGTTTCATTTCTGTTTTCATATTTTTTAACGGTAACGGAACGAAATTGGAAACCCAGGAAACGGATAGTGACGGAAACAGATGCGGAACGGAACATATCGGATACGAAAACGAAAAATTCCATTCAGGTATGTTCCAAGTTGTAACACCCTACAAATTTGTAAATTCTTCCATTGAGCATTTAATTCGGACTTTATGAAATTTTTATGAAATTTCAACATTAAATTAATGATTTTTTTCTTTTTTCATATTTAAATAAATAATTTATTTGAGAAAAAAACTAAATCTTGCTAGAAATAATTTTCATAAGTTCAAAATGTTATAAAATATTTTTGAGATTTTTTTTAGAATTTTTGAACTCTATTTGATATTTCTATAAAGTAATATATATTTCTAGTATTATTTAAATTAGAAAACGGATTTTTTGGTTTCATTTATACGGAATTTATGTTTCCATTTCTGGTAAACAATTTTCGTTTCCATTTCCATACCGATATTTTCCGTTTCTGTTTCGAAATAAAGGCTTTCGTTTCCATTTTTAACCCTAGCGGGTAGCATTTCGGTGACCGCGGTGACTCGAGCAGGGTGTTGTGGCAGGTGGCACAGTGGTCTCTTGTAGGTGATGCTGCATTACTACAAAACACCAAATCACTGTCGGTTCCAAACTGGCATCAGTGCCAGATATTGGAATCGGTAGTGATTGATCGACAGTGATAGTCCGACTATCACTGCCGATTCTAGAACCGGCAGTGATACTGATATCACTACCGGTTTGTATGCTAATTGGCAGTGATAGTCCGGTTCGTAAATCACTCGATAAAATAAAAAAATTATTTGCACCTAGACCGACCAACCTGTATTTAATATGCACGGTTCGTAAGTCACGCAATTTTTGCACGCGTGCGGTTCGTGGTACTCGAATCTGGGACCTCTCACCTCGCTTGATGCTTTCTTATCATCTCACTTAACATGCACTTCTTAACTACTATAAGATATATTTTCATTTTATCCCTTCGTATCCGAAAGTTTCAACGATTATTTGAACATCTAAATGACTTTAAATAAAAAAACTTGTCAACTACAAAGTTGTAGCTCTCATCGAGAGCTACAATTTTCCTATAAATTTTTTCTCCATCCAACTCCGTATGAAAAAGTTATGATTTTTGAAAAATATTATCACTACGGGTTCAAATTCGAACCGGCAGTGATACTATTATCACTGCTGGTTCGTAAGCCGAACTTGCAGTGATACTTCCTCCATTATCACTTATCACTGTCGGTTCTTAAGAAGAACCAGCAATAATAGTATCAGTGTTGGTTTTTTTAGAACCGGCAGTGATAAGTTATTATCAGTGCCGGTTCTTTTTTGGTGGAGCATTTGTACCGGTTTAGCTTATGAATCGACAGTGATAGTGTTATCACTCTCGGTTCTAACCGAACTGACAGTAGTAAGAAAGGGGTTTTTGTATTAGTGGTAAGAGAGTGTTGTCTGTGTTTTATGTGGTGCTAGCCTGGCCATTATGGTGCTTCCGTGGTGTTTCCAGAATGGACTATTCCTTGTCCTAAGATGTATCCCATTGAGGCCAACGTTCTATTCTTCTCTTTTGAAATGAATGGTAGAACTTCTGCCTCTAGTTTAAAAAGAAATGGTGTAAAATGTAATAGATGTATGCCATAACCACTTTTCGAGACAAATCTATACATATAATTTTAATTATAATATATTTATAAAACCAAGTAAAACTATAATGTTATGAAACTACTTTTTGAGACAAATCTACACATATGATTTTTTATGTATCCAACATAAATATTTAAAAAACATATTGATAACTAAATTTTTAAAAGTTTGATTGCATGTGTTTCGTCAAACGACATGTTTTTTAAATATGGTTACTTATATATAGCCTTTTAGTATTTGGAAAGGTCAGGTAGATGAATCCTAACAGGAATAGGATTCCTAATTAATCCTAACAGGAGTGGGATTTCTATTTGTCTTAGAGGAGAACTAAGGAGGTTATATAATCCTATAGGGTGGTCATGAACAAGAAACCATAAGTCAAGTCATCCGAAGTAAGAGGTGCACGAGAAGATTAGAGAGTATTTTATTCTTTATCAATAGATTATTGTATATGGCAAAGATCCAAATGACCTAAAAGGTTCGAGACGTTGTGAGAGAGCAACAATCTCCTGTACTTTTTTTTAGGTTGTGCTTAAAACTTTACGGTTGGTTTTACCAAATCTTTTCTCTCTCGTTGTGGATGCTTCAACAACGTTATTTTGGTTCTCTACAAGATTCATCTTCGTCATTCTTGAGACTGTGCACGTTCGTACCTTGTCTCATGAAACTTTGATTCGATCCGCAGTTCGAAGACTTCTAAAGTGGATTATGGGGAATAGAGAAATTCCTTAGTGCAGTTTTCATTTTGATTTTGTGTGTAAATTTTTAAAAAAATTGGTGATAGAAAGTGGAACATAGTATATATTTATATATGTGGTGGTTGCTGGATTTCGATTTCCAATTCTATAGCTTTTTTTATTTACTTTGTTGAGGCTGGTGCGGATAAAAAGGTATCAAAATGTAACATTGTTTTTTGAACTAGAGGAGTATATATTAGCATGCACGCAAGTTTAATGAGATGGCTAAACCCGTTAAAGACGTAGGTATGTGTGAAATGATAATCAATGCATTCCGAAAAAAAAATGATCAATGCACAGCTACCGCAGTACAGATTTTTTAAAATAATATATTTTTTCATTTAAATTGCAAAAATATATCACGATCTAAAAAAATTGCAAAAATATACCTCTGTCGCCCTTTGAATGGGCGACAGGGGCAACAGAGACCTCTGTCGCCCTCTGAATGGGCGATTTTGGCACTTGTCGTCCTCTGAATGGGCGACATGTCCCCTCTCCTGTAGCCAGTTTCTAAAGAAAATCATAACTTTTTCATATGATCTCGGATGGAGATAAACTTTATATGAAAATTGTAGCTCTCGACGAGATCTACAACTTTGGTATATAAATATTTTTAATTTTAATCCATTTGGACTACCAAAAATGAGATAGAAGTTTCAGATCTAGTGTAGATCTGATTTTTAGATCTGAACTTTTCATCCCATTTTTGGCCATCTAAGTTGATTCAAATGGAAAAAAAATTGTATATAAAAGTTGTAGATCTCGTCGAGAGCTACAATTTTCATATAAAGTTCATCTCCATCCGAGATCATATGAAAAAATTATGATTTTCTTTAGAAACTGGCTACAGGAAATGGGACATGTCGCCCATTCAAAGGGCGACAAGTGCCAAAATCGCCCAATCTGAGAGCGACAAAGGCCTCAGTTGCCCCTGTCGCCCGTTCAAAGGGCGACAGAGGTATATTTTTGCAATTTTTTGAGATCGTGATATATTTTTGCAATTTGAATAAAAAAATATATTATTTAAAAAAAGTTCCCACAGTACATACCGTCTAAATTAGGGGCGGTACTAGGCACCTAAAAAATATGAGAAATGCTACAGCATCACCTCGCTACTTTTATGTTGAATCGGTTACGATTTCGATGGTTTAGAATTTTTAAGACCTTAAAACTATTTATATTGTACTTTTAGCAAATTTTAAATATATGTGTTAGATTTATGATATTACAAAATCATTATGAAAGACTATAAAGTTGTTTGCGTGAAATGTGCACCCCTAAGAAAATTTTCTAGTTCCGCCACGGGTCTAAATAGAAGTTGGTGAAAAGACTTAGGCTTATGAGTTTCTTTGAGAAGGAGGGATTCATGATTTTCTTGAAGCATATTATAATCATTTTGAAGTGATTCAAGTTCAAGCTTCAAAATTTTATATTTATTTTTCTCCTTTCCAAGGCATTTGTTGAGCTCCACAAGCAAATTCATAAGTTCATTATAAGTGAGCTCATCATCGTCACTTACCTCATTCTTACCTTTCGCCATGAAGCAACAGATTTGTGATGGAAGAGCATCTTCATCGTCACTTGAGGCGGAGGTTGAGGTTGATGGAGATGTCGGTTCTTCATCACTTGAGCTTGAGGTGGAGCTTGATGTTACATCTTCCGACATCTCTTCCTTAATGCAATCCTCAATAGAAGTGGGTGATTCAAATAGTTCCTGAAGTTTTATCCACATTTCATGAGCGCTCTTGAGATTGCATATTCTATCAAAAATTTCATCGCTCACAACACAAAATAAAACATTAGTAGTTTGAGCGTCGAGATGTAGGCATTTCCTTTCTCCTTCAGTTGGAGCAACTTCATTCAATGGAGAGGAAAATCCAACATCTACGATCCACCATATTTGGGGGCTTATGGATTTAAAATGAGAAGTCATAATTAATTTTCATGAAACATAATTTGTGCCATCTAGCACAAGTGGATTATGTGAGTGCTCTAATCCTCTAGTCGACATCCTTTACTCTCTAGACGGTTAAGTCTAATAAAAAGAGAGACCTTGCTCTGATACCAATTGAAAGGACAGGGGATGTCGCCTAGAGGGGGGGTGAATAGGCGAATTAAAAACTTTGTAACCAAATGTAGCGGAATAAAAAATTTGCAGCTAAATAAAAACTCCCGAGGGTCTAAGTCCGGAGTGTCCGGGATTTTTATCCGGATACTCCGAAATGTCCGGACTGTCCGGGTTCAGGAGTCCGGATACTCCGGATTGGATCCGAGGGACTCAGATCGGAGTGTCCGGGACTTATCTCTGGATACTCCGAAATGTCCGGACTATCCGGGTTTAGAAGTTCGGATACTCCGAATTTAAGACCTCGAAATGAGATTTTAAATCCCTGCAATTTTTCAACAATCTACTATAATACAAAAGATCTAAATACTATCAGGTACCTGGGGATGATGTAGATCTAGAGCCAAACACAACAATAGAGTAGATCGGGCAATATCAAGATTCAAAATCAAATACTAAAGCAAGAGTAAGAAGCAAACTTGGAGACAATGATTTTTCACCCGAAGTTCGGATCCTTGAGGGGATCCTACGTCTCCGTTGAGGCGGCTCAGCCACACTTGAGCCGGGGTCTCTTTCAATCCTCTTCCTCCCGGTGTTGCACAAATGCACTCGCCGGTCTTCACTCCTTTGATTCCTTCCCTTACGGAGGCGGAACCGGCCTTCACAAACTTCCCACGGCCAACCACACAAAGCTCTGGTGGCTCGTAGGTGACCTCCTAGCCGTCTAGGAGTCCTCAACCTCCAAGAGTAACAAATGCTCACGAAGAACAAGCTTGAAGATGAAATCAAGTTCTCAAACAACTCAAAACTCACTCAACCTAGCACCTCACTCCTCAAACTCTTCCCAACCCTTCTCACCAAGGGGATCACTTAGATCTAAGGGTAAAGAGGTGTTTTGGGGGCTCAAGAACAAGATAAAAGCTCCTCAAATCAGTGGGATCACCTCCTCTTTGAAGTGGGGAAGAAGGGGGCTTTAAATAGAGGTCCCCAAAAACTAGCCGTTGGAGACAGCCGCACACAACCCGGAGACTCCGGACTTAAGTCCGGATAGTCCGGACTAGATAAGAAAGGCTAACAGAGAAACCCAACCCGGATAGTCCGAAAATATGTCCGGATAGTCCGGAATGTCCGGATAGTCCGGACTCACTCCGGATAGTCCGAACAGCACTGGGCAGCCCGACGAAAACGAGCATAACTTTTGACTCCGGACTCCGATTACATTGATTTTGGACTCTACCGAAAGCTAAGAACGAGGGCTTCACAATGAACAAGGTCTCACTACCCAAATCTCAAAGGATAAATACAGATTTCACAAAGAATCCAAGGGAGACCTACAACCCTCACTTTTCGCCACCACCAACACCACTCTCTTTCTAAGTTTCACAAGGATGGATCACTTGAGCACTTGACACATCTAAAAGTCATTCGACATCGCATCCCTCTTAATAGTACGGCAATCCTTAGACTCAAATTAAATCAAAGATAATATAAGTCTAGAAATAGTCACTTGCCGTCTTCTTTCTTAATGTCGATGCATGAAGACTTTCACCAAATAATTGATGACATCTTCGCCTTGTCCAACTCGACTCGATTCACCTCATGAGACTCTCGTCCTATCAACCTTGACTTGATCATCCTCTCTGACGATCTCCACACCAAGTCAATCTTTGACTTAGTCCTCGGCTCTTGGTGACACCGCCGTCTTGTTGACCTCGGCTTAATGATCATCCTCCAAGATATCTTGGTAATCATACACATACGGGACCTAATTCTTTCCAAATTACTCATGAAAGACATTAGTCCCAAAAGCTCAATAGATATGAATAAATTGATATTTGTGAGCAGTTGATTTCAACAAGTGTTTCATATAAAGAAGCACAATATAAATGGAAACACTTGACATAAGAAATGTTCTCTACTAAGTACATCATGATGAATATGTAATTGATCTATATGCACTAGAGAGATAATTGCCAATATGATGAATCAATTAAATCATGGCAAGGATCACAGTCTTTACTTAAATGAAGCACATGATGGAATATACACGAATTGTACATGTGCAAATAATATTTTGAATAAGAGTAAATATGTGATCCAACTCTAGATTAAACTTCACCAAGAGAAGTGCATGAGAAGATACACAACTAAGACATGCATGCACCAAGTCAATCTATAGCAATATGAAGTTTAACTCTAGTTAATACATGCATACTAAAAACAAAGCACATAATGAACTCAAATGAATATATATGCACAAATAAATATGACATGAACCAATGTGCATATATATAATCAACATACTACTTGGAGTTCACTATGCATTTGCACGAAAGGAATGCAATAACAAATATAGAATAGATACCAAAGTTGCATACCTTATCTTTGCTTAACCATCCCACTTGATTTTCCTCTAAATAGATGAGACTGATACTCAACTAGGCAATAACAAGTTAGTCTCATACCAATATAATCATATTAGAGGTTTGTCATTTGTTAAGCACTAAGTTAAGCATTTACTTAATTACATAGATTGTCATTATATGCGTTTGTCATTAATCACCAAAATAACATAAGTGCCTAGATGCACTTTCAATCTCCCCCTTTTTGGTGATTTATGACAAACCTATTATCAATTGCACCAAATGACAATATTAAGATATTTAGCATTAAAACAAGCATGATGAAACAATAAGAGATCATACTTACAAATTATCCCTTTTTGTCAATCGATTAGGGGACAATTGATAAATCCATAAATTCTCCCCCTTTTGTCATTAATCCCAAAAAGGTGCTTATCTGTTCTCCCCTTTGATTGCACACTCGATAAAAAGATTAGGGAGAAAATAAATATAAAAATAAGGAGCTAGTAATAGGACAATAATATTAAGCTCCCCCTAAATCTAGGCAAGATATTATACCAATTATTTCCAAGATTTAGGTAATAGATTTTTCTAATTATACAAATTTAAAGTAGTCATGATTCACAGGATATAAGTGATGCTTAAACATGACACACGAATATGATTTCACATTGAGAAGATTTATTCTTTAAACATCAAGATCATATAGCCGATTTATATAATTTAAGCACATGCTCATGATCAAATTAAATTCTAACAATCAAGATCATATAAAGAAGATTACACAAGAAGGAATTGCTTATATGATCACAAGATGTATACAAGATCATGAATCAAAATTTGTATAAGTGAGATGCACTTTCATGATCAAGAATTTCATCAACTTATCAAAGGTATACCTCTTTGCAATGTGTCACCCATATGTACCTTTTAATTCTTGATAATGCCAAATGCAAGTTAGATGACACTTCAAAACAATTTAGGATTAGAGGATACCTCTCGAAAGATACCAATTAATGATACCAATTGAAAGATACAACACTATTTAGAATGACACAATTTAGCATAATGGTGTGCACAGACATTATTGAATATGGTCAGAAAAGAAACACGTCCCTTTGTCGATTCTTGTCCACCGCACGTTCAAATTGGTCATGATCACCGCGCCCGGTCTTAGATCCCTCGTACTATGGAGCTCCTCTCCATTTCCTTCATCCCACCGTCGAACTGGTAAGATTTGATACTATAGTATCACTTGTATTATCCCTGGCATATTGCAATGCTTGTGTTTTTGGTATAACTGGTATGATTTGATATCCTGCCACCATTTTGGTATTTCAAAATGTGGTTGCATATTCTGTAGTACGCCTTGTCTGAATAACTTTTGTTCATTGCTGAGATGGAATGTCTACAGTTTCAACTACTATAAGAATGAACACCACAAGCTCACCTATCTCTCTCTTTGTAAGAAATTAACATGCTAATATTCACGTGCACGTTGCAAATATAAAAATCATAGAATGGTGGGTCTGTTTGTTCATGTTCTCACCATCACTAAGTTTCACAACATCAGACTTCCTTCTGAAAAAGGAAAAGCAGTTACAAGCTAGCTAGGTATAGTGTTAATGCGATGAACTCATGAAGTTAGCTTGTTTGCATCCATTGAACCATAGTCATTTTCCTTTCAATAGCATCAGTTTTCTATCATGTAAATTATGTAAACATGTGTCATTGATAATTGCCGGTCTCTTGCATATCTTTCTAGTATTTGTCTACTGCCAATTCAATGTAGGTCTACTGGGTGTTGCATTCCTCATAGTTTTTTTAAATTATATTTTAGCTTTTGCTATACTTGATCTTTTCTTTCTTCTTTCTTCTCTCTCCTTTTTGGTAGGGTAGATCTTAATTCACAAAAATTAAAGACTTGTATATGCATTCAGGCCACAATTGTAAGTGGGGTTTCTATGCAATTCCCTTGGATTTGTAGTGGCTCATGAAATATACTCTATGCAATTCAGGTGCATGGGACATAATAAAGGATGGGAAGAAGCAGCCTCTATGTTTTCTGGTGATTCAGTAGTGCTTATGATATGTAATGTTGCATTGCTTGAATGTAATGACCCCCATTTTCACATAAATGCAAAAATGGAAATCTCATGTGCATACAGTACTAGTCCCATGATCAGTGGCTAGCACGCACATTTATAACAATCGATATCACATCCATACTCTTTATTACAAATGATAATAGTAATCTACACAATAAAATCTTACAATACAGAGTGAAGTGCAGCGGAAAGGATTAAAATTCTTGTAGTGTGCCCATCCAACCCTCAGGCAACTGACAAGGCATAATCCCTAGAAAAGCTTCATCGTCAATATCTCGAATCCTGTGATAAATATGTTGCATCGGACTAATCTGATTCTTCACCTAAAAACAACAATTAAGCAAGGGTGAGTACTTTCGTACTCCGCAAGACTTTTGCAAAACCTATGATATATGCAAGCCATTTCAAAGGAAAGGCTAGTATGGTTAGTTTGCATAAAGCCAATTTGAAATGTAAATACAGAATAGTAGATTGCAAAATGGGATTTAAATAAAAGCAATTTAATACAGAAATAACAGTATGTAAAGTACGAATAAGTGAAATCACGAACCTGGGTATCCTGACCATATCCACAAACCATTCCCACTGACACACAGTAGGAATTACCGACACACGGTAGAAACCAGATCTTATGAAAATAAAAACAGCTAACTATGTGATGACTTTACCAAGTTTCCATAACCGCGAGTACGGCTAATCGATTAGTTTTACACTCTGCAGAGGTGTACATCTTTACCCACAAGTCATGACCTTTTCCTTTTGCCGCATAGTTCACGCACCTTTGGCGTAGTGGCCAGAATGTTCATGTGAAACCGTTACATTACCTAAGTTAACTTTGCACCGGCTCGGACGTTAAACCCATACTATGGCGTAAGAACTCGAGCATAGAAATGATGAAACTTCCCCACAGCATGGCGTACACCGGTGTATCGGTAAATGTTTGATCCATGATCACCTTGGTGTGGACGTCCTTTCGAGCAATTCATTAAGAAATAGCTCGTACTGCTCCAGCCTTCCAAAGTGCAGAGTTAAACTAGATAACTTAATCAGTTTAAGGCTGTCCCATACCAGCACTTATGGTTGTATGGTAATTCTTGGCCTGAAAGCAACCCATAGTTCGGTCCTTAACTCGACACGGGCAATAATCTCCACCCTACACTACGTGCAAAGACATGCACTCTCGGCTATTGCCAATAATTGCCCGCATCTAAACCATAGTTTTATTTTCATTTTCCAACCAAAACACCAACCATAAAAATGGTTGACGATTACTCATACCAGGGGTACCCCAACGGCCCAGGATGGCAAGCAGGGCGCGTCAAGCCCAGCTCCGACCTGACAAGCCGTCCCCGGGCCCAACTCCGACCAAGGGACCTGCGGGGTCGCAAAAGGACGCTTGTCCCCGACCAGAGCGGGGCGAGCAATCCCGGCCAAGTGGGACGCCGACCCTCGTCACAGGTCGGGCTCTCCTGAGCCCCGACCAAGCTAAGGCAACCTACACCAACGGCCATATGTCAGGCCTCCGCCGACTGTTGGCCACGTGCCCCACGGACAGGATCGTTCGAAGTGACCGTACGGGGCAGGTGGCCCCTTCCCAAGGCAGCACAAGGGTTGCCCAAGTCAAAACTCCAGTCCCATCGCCCAGTCACACGAAGCATGGGGGCGCGCTCTCTCCCGAGGTAGCGCCAAGGCTACGCTTCGCAACATCAGCACCTGTCAGGTTCCCAGAGGGCAGGTGCGCTATTTCCCAAGGAAACGACGAACTGCTCTGCTCAGCAAGCCTACCGAACCCGGTGTGGGCGAGGCCGGACGGCGACCAATCACCAAGGCGAAGGACTAGGGCTCCTAGTCTAGTTTTTTCCTTCCTTCCTTCCTTCTCCCAATTCTCGATGTAACCTACCCCTCCCGCCTATATAAAGGGGGGCAGGGCCCTCCGGGAGAGGAGGAGGAGATAGACGGACTGAGCGGATAGACACACGCACACACACGGGGACAACAAGAAACACTCTTGTGTTCAAACCCTCACTTGTAATCGCTGTGCAGCCTTCTGCACCAAAAGCAATACAACATCGCCACACGAACTGGAGTAAGGACATTCTGCCCGAACTAGTATACACTTTGGACTTTTGAATCTAACCATTCAGGGAGAGGGAACGCGTGGCCCCTTAGATTTACAAATTTACTTGCCGGTGCTCGAAACACCGACAATGGTCATACCCAACAATGTCATATCCAACATTTTTAATCATGTCACAGTTTTAGGTTGCTTTAAGCATGGCTAAGCTTGACACTAAGTGTAAGTGACCCATATTGACATCAAATAATGTCTATGTCATTCTAGGGTTTTCATGGTTCACAAATCCATACTTATCAAGGAAGTTCTATACAACTACAGGTACAACTACCAGTTTTCATAATATAGCAGACTTTAATAAAAATAAAGTATGCAGTAAAACATTTAATGAAAACATTTATAAAACTGGGATCAATATGATCAAAGGGGATGCTTGCCTTGCTTATTTGTTGCTTACGACGAAGATGAAGCCACGGCGGATTAAGGCAATGACGGAGGTAGCGACGTCAGATTCTACACGTCGTTCAATCGGAAACATAGCAAATATCTAACTTCAATAAAGGCAAAAAGAAAACAGACAGAAAATCAAATAAAGATTCACTAAAGAAAACAAGAATATCTTAGGGTTAGGATTATGATTTCAAGTCCTCATGATTTAGTTAATTATACATTATAATGTTAATGACTTTTTATGATGAACATACCTGGTTTCTTTTATAGATTATCTATTCTTGAATTACGAATTCAAGAGGCTAAAATTATGAATTCTTGCATTTATAACTTCGAATTATAAATGCTAAAATTATTTGGATTAATAAGATTAAGATATTAGGCAACATGTTACATGCTATGCATGAATAGTTCTTGACTACAATCGATTTGTATGAGAAGGTTTCATATAAGTTAGATCTGTTGAGTTAGGCTACTAATTATGTACTCAAGGTTTTTAAGAAGGTTCTGGTGATACAAATTACATATTTGTTTATTATTTCAAAGTTTGCTTATTCATATAATTGAGTCCATAAAACATAATACTTAAGGTTATATGGCTATTAGGATTTATATGCAAAACATGATGAAATAAGATTATTTCTTCAGAATATTATAGTCTATACTTTGAAGAACATTTCTAAGCTAATTTCATACATTTTAGTTCTTAGACGAGACATTATATTCATTGCCGAAATAGCTTATATGATATTAAGGGTTACGATGACCATATCACTTAAGGGTATTGGACTAGCCGGATTCAGATGCAAAGCAAGTTGAAAACAAAATATTTTTCCAGATTATGGTAGTACATATTTTAAATATCATTTCTAGGCTAATCTGGACAATACTTGCATTTAGACGAGACGTTTTACAGGCTATTGAAAAGGCTTAAGTGCTTTTAACTTTTATGCGATAAAGGTTCAATTTTAATTCTTAGTTTGCGACTGCACTCTATAAGATTATTTAACCATTTTTCTAGCATTAGCAGAGGATGACCCTAAAAGTGTTTTAGAGTTAGTTTCGCAGTATTTTGCTTTTATCTGAGATGTTTTCTATATAAGTAAACATTAAGACCCAATATGTACTTAATTCAAATATGCACAAACATGAGGTATTCTTGCATAATAGGGGTATTATGATTTTATTAAAGATCTAGGAATCATTTCACCATTATTTAAACTTGTATGTTTTAAGTTATATTTATTTTGATTTCTATACATTGGAAAGTAATCTATCTTCAAATTTAATTCAAACTAGATTCAATTCTAAATATTTTTTTATATCTAGGTAGATTACTAACTTTTAAACACATAGAAACTGGTTTGATATGATCTGAATCAATTTTGCTAATGATATTCATATTTGAATATTCAATGTATTGGAAACAACTTTATTTAGAAAATGATGTGAATCAAGTTAAAATCTAAATAATTTTGCATATTTAAGTTCCTGGGGATTTAAGGTTTCTAACAAAATTGGTTTCATTTCCAAAAATTATATATATGGCATGTTTTTTATCCCTTTCTTTAAATTAAATTTAAAATTTAAACAAAGTTCATTTTCAAAATATTTTTGTATATTATGAATCTACAGAATTTATTATGAATTTAGAAATTTACTTCATCTCATCTGGATTAATGGTTCAAAAGTTATAAGTATTTGAATGCATTGAAGTTTGAAAAATACAGAAAATAGGAAAATTACCATAAATGGAAAGTACGTTTTCGGAGTTCAAACCCGCTTTCCTCGTTTGGGCGACGCTGAGCCGAGGGGTGACATGTCGGGTCCAGGCGCAGAGAGCTGAGTGTGATGAGGGGGCTGACGGCCATGGCCCGCTTGGCATAGAGCCAAAACAGAGGCGACGGTCTTCTCTGCTGCCGACGGCGGAGGAGCGCCGGAGAAGAGAAATGGGCAGCACGGAGAGCTTCGGGAGGTCCATGAGCATGCAGGGGTAGCGTTGGTTTAGCCAGAGACGGCGGAGAGGTGGGTCGCCACCGTGAGCCAGCGGCGGCGGCCACGATCGAGGCTCGCCGACGACGAAGGAGCACCGGAGAAGGCGAATGGGTTCCACCACAGGCCTCAGCACACTTGCGCGCATATGGGGGTGGTGTCGCGGCGACCCAAGATGGTCAGAGGCGGCGCACCACCGAAAGGAGGCGGCGGCGGACATGGCCGACAGTGGTGGAGCTCAAGCGCACGATTTCGCAGCACATTTTCACCACCATGAGAATCAGTGAGTCTATAGGATTCCGTTTTAGCACTTATTTTGGAAGAAGAGAACACGAGTAACAAGGCTCACCGTGCAGGGCGGCGGTGGCGAGAGGTGCTCGGTGCGGTGGCTCGACAGGGAAGAAGAGCTCAAATTGAAGGTGGGGAAGAATTCCTGGCAATGTGAAGAAGCCTAGGACCGAATGGTTTGAGGTGTAACCCGGTGATTTGCTTGAATTTTGGTTTCCCCCTTTTCTCGGGTCTCACCGGCGCTGGGAGAGATGAGGCGGTTTCACGACAAAAAGAAGCGGGGCGGAAGAAACAAAATGGTCACGATCGCGACAGTGACGCTTAAATACGGGTGGAGGCGGTTCTAAGAAGACAGAGGCGTGAAGGCTCGAGACGGCTCGGCGGCGCGTGTGAGAAAGAGAGACGAGACAGAGAGAAGAGAAGAAGGAATGGGAAGAAGGAGCTGACAAGTGGTGCCTGGCTGGCAGTGGGAGAGGGAGAAGTCGGCAGGGGAACAGCTGGCAAAGGATGGGCCCACTTGTCAGAGAAAGAAGAGAGCAAAATGCATGAAGACTCTGGATAGCACGAGACAAAAATCATGGTTTGGGTTAGCAGGCTGGCTCAAGATTTTATGTATATTTTTATATAGGTCTGAAAGGTAAACATAAGAGTCCAGTAAAAATTTTAGGTAAAAATTCTTGACATAAATATTGATTAAAATCTGGCAATGCACAACTGTTATTTTCTATTGATTCTGATTTTTATTTAATTTAAGATCAAAATCAGTTTGTTATTTTATGAAACTTTTTATTCATATCTAAAATGTCATTATTGACATTATATAAAATTTAATATTTTTATATTCTATATTTTAATTTTAATAATTCTGACATTACCATTTTCAGTTTTTCAACCTCTCTGTTTCTAAATTTTTAAAATTAATAAATTATGAGATAAACTCTTGATATTTTTAATAGGCATAGATAAGACAAGAATGTCGGTATGGTAAAAATCTTGGATTCAGATAAGCTTCAAAGATTATTACAAAAATCTGGCATGTTCTTTAATTGATATCAATTTCATGATTATCATGTATTTTATTTTATTTTAATGATTTATAATATCTCATATGACGTCATTAGGGTTCTGGAGGACTACATTATTTAATATTATTTTTTTGATATTTTACTTTTACCTTTTTACTTTTACCATTTTACCATTTCAATTTATGAGACTTTTCAAGAAAAATCAATAATTAAGAAAACTTAGGAAATTAAAATCCAAATTAAAGATTACATTTTAAACTTATTTTTATATTTTGTTTGTTTTGAAGAAATAGTTTTAATGAAGGAAATCTTTCTTTTCTTAAGAGTAGAATGCAAGAAAAGAAGAAAAGATTTTGTTTAAAAATCAAAATATTTATTCCAATTGAAATTTTTATTCAATTCAATTTTTAATTTTCAAACTTTTCATTTTTCATATTTTTGAATTTTATGGGATGTTACATTGAAGCTGAAGGGAAATCATGGATTGAGGTCAGTATTATTCTGGTGACCAAAATTTTCTTCCTTTCTTTTTTACCAATAGTTCTATATTGTGCAAAAAAAACAATATCAGCCACCATCCAAAAATATAGTGCCTATTTTTTGAATAGTTATATCCACAATTATGGGACGTGTTTCACATTCCAATTATAAATAAGTGTGTTATCACCTCTGTATCCCTAACAAAATATTCAGTTTTACTTTCTAATACATTGAATATTGTACTTAGAGATAATAATTAAGGGTAGTCTAGTTTTAGACGAAGGGAGTACAATTTACAGTTAATGGCTTATGGACTTCTAAGGATATAGGACAAACCATGACATATTGGGTTGTTAACAGTTTTGATTCAATCTCAGTGTTTATAAACGAATGATCCGATGTGCAGAATCATACGAAACTATGTAAAGTAAGCATTGATTTCAAATAAGCCTAGTGTTGCTTTAGGGAATAAAAAATGAGATACTTTTGTTAGTTGCTTTGAGCTATGCAGATCTATATAGCTGAGCAATATAAGAATTTAGATAACACGATTGCCCATGTATCTCTTTCAAAGTAGTAGCATTTTAGAAATCTCACTTACTTAACTTTGAGCAATCATAAATCTTTTAAAGTTAATGTGCCATCTTTTAAAGTTTATACTTTTAAAGTTGAATTCGAGTCGAAGTTAATGTGCCATCTTTTCTAATATCGGCCACCATCCAAAAACTAGAAGTGTCTGTGATGAGTGCTCATCACAGACACTTCTAGTTTAGAACCGTATATGATGTATCTTTTTACAAACGATTTTTGAACCGTCTGTGATGTGCACTTATATCACTGACATATGGTCACAGACGGTTCGAAAAACCGTCTGTGATGACTATTTCGAACCGTCTATGATGTTATAATGTGTAGTAGTGGTAGGTTTAATTTTCAACTTTTTCGTATACAAAAGAAAATATCTGTTTTAGATCCACGATATCCCACGTACGTGTGTGTGAATAAGTGATGTATAGACCCAACCGTACGTGTGCATCGTGCATGTGTCATATGTGTGCACACGCGCGTGAATGTGTATGAGCGAGAGGGGTAAGTTCCGACAGTCGGTCGACCCAATCCACAACCGCTTGACGACACCGCTTGCCTGCGTGAGCTAGCTAGCTTGCCCCCCTCTCCCATCAACTGTACACTCGCTCCTCTCTCTTTCCCTGAGCTGTACCTGGAAACTTTACCTGTTTACCTTTCGATGTACGTATTTCCTGGTATGCGTATAGGCCTTGGAAAAGGAGTAAAAGTGCTAGAAATTGATTAATATATAGTAGAAGAGCAAATGGTAGTTTGGAAAGAAGGAAGAGAGAGAGAGAGGGGGAATAGTATGATAAGGCAATGAACGAAATCAGACAACAACCTTCTTAGCCTCCTCCGAAATCTCCTCTCCACTTCTTCTTCCTCGTTGAGAGTTCTTTACCAGACCAGGAGTCCGGGACTAGCAAGAGTAGCCGCAGCACACACACGCACAGAGAAAGAGAGAGAGAGAGGTATGGATGAGAAGAAACAAAGCTCTCGTTTTTGCTTTGGTTCTTTCATATACGTGTGGCGTTTGGGTTTTTGCGAGCTTTTGTTCCTTCTCTTTTTCTTACTTGTTTAGAGTTCAACTGTTTGTTTGGATTTCACTGCAAACTTTGTTCTTTTGTTTATCTCGGACGAGCCCTAACACTTTGGAGTTTTTCCCAGCTTCTTGTCGATTCCTTTGTTGTATCAGATCGATTCCAGGCACAGACACACATATGAGATAGGTATGCCTCCCTCTTCAATTTTCTCCTTTTGCTCTTCCCGTATGGTATTTTCCTCATCGCTGGGGAAAGAACTTTCTGACATCTTCTTGCATGTTGTGTAGTGTCAATCTTGATTCTTGCTTAAGTTTGCTCTTGCCATGTCTCACTTGGAAACTACTGTTTGTTTTAGTGAAGGGAAATTTGCTAATCCAAGAAACAAGGGCTACCAAAAGGGAAAGGTTTCCCTGTCGTTGTTGAGACAGTAGCTTTTCGAGGATAAATCTGAGTGGCAATGGCATCCAATTCATCAGCGGCGGCTGTGGCAGCGTTATTTGGAATTAGGGATTGCGACCAACTAGACCAGATTAAGCCGCTGCTTGCACAGCAGAACCAGCAGCCTCCTGTGGCACCGCCCAACGCGGTGACGGCGGTTTCTGCGACGGGGTCTGGCCAGGTTGCCGCGGCGGCGCCACCAGTGAAGAAGAGAAATCTACCAGGTAATCCAAGCAAGGACCCTTTTCTGTTTCAGCGTGCATATCATCCCCAACTGATCTTACTTTGGATCTGATGGGAGTTTTCCTCAGAGTGCGCTGCTACTCTCTGAGATGCACATGCATGGTTTCTCTATATATCGATCTTACTTTATCTAGTCTTTGTTTCTTGATTTTGGAATTTTGGTTCCCAATAGAAAACCATGTCTTTCTGAAAGGGAATCGTTTTACAGTCCCAGATTTCTTTTCACTGGATTTAAATTACATGAAATGGTCCTTTATCTCCTTCAGTTATATTTCTCTCTCCCTTGCACATTGAATTCTTGCATATCCTGCCTCGATTCAAAGCAACTGGTCATCACATGTTTTGGTCTCTCATACTTCATTTAAAGCTTGTATATATTCTCACCTGAATGAATTATCTTCGGTGAAGAGTAGAGACTAGAGAGCATTCACCTAATTCTTTCTAGATTAATTATGCCAACTTTTTTGTTCTTTTGAAGCCTCATGTTTTAGTAGATAGATTAAAATTCATTTAAATACAAAGTCACGACTCAAGAGTATTATCAGTTCAAATCCGACAAATATTTTTGCAAGATTCCATGTATATGAGCTGTTCTCCTCTTCACCCTCAGCTCTTTCTTTCTCTTACCAATTATGAGAGATAAAAATAGGGCCATGACACGATCCATGTGAATTCCTTTGTTCCCTATATCTCTTGCTGCAAATAACCTTTGCCTCTTTCTTCCTCAACGTCTCATGCAAATATTCTGCCCTCCGTTGCCTTGATTTGTCCCTACCTCACCAAACCAAAGGAAGAAAATATTCCTCATATTAACCCAACACCAGTACTAGCTAGCTCCCACAACCATTAGTTAATCATGAAGCCTAACTTATCGCCACATTACTCTCTCTCACTGGGAAATTCTCATGTAGTAAGAAACATGTGTTCGTCATTAGTACGTTGTTGCCTTTTTCCTTATCATTAGTAGTAGAGTGCTCCTCTCTCCTAATCCACACAAAATGTAAACCACTGTACTCCTATCCTGCAAGCGTACCACAGAGCTAGTAGTACTTCTATATGCATGTAGAAATATTTAACATGCATGCATATCCCATTCATCATCCTCTGTGCTAGTACTTACCACTCACTAGATAATCGCTAAGATCAGTTTACATCAATAGGTCAATATATATAGAGGCATGGTTAATTGAGCGAATTGATTGAAGCGCGTCAGTGTTTCTATGGCGCATTGCATATATATATACAGACCCAGACGCGGAGGTGATCGCGCTGTCGCCGAAGACGCTGCTGGCGACGAACCGGTTCGTGTGCGAGGTGTGCAACAAGGGGTTCCAGCGGGAGCAGAACCTGCAGCTGCATAGGCGCGGGCACAACCTGCCCTGGAAGCTGAAGCAGAAGAACCCGGCGCAGGTGCAGCGGCGGCGCGTGTACCTCTGCCCGGAGCCTACGTGCGTGCACCACGACCCCGCGCGCGCGCTCGGCGACCTCACCGGCGTGAAGAAGCACTTCTGCCGCAAGCACGGCGAGAAGAAGTGGAAGTGCGACAAGTGCTCCAAGCGCTACGCCGTGCAGTCCGACTGGAAGGCGCACTCCAAGATCTGCGGCACACGCGAGTACCGCTGCGACTGCGGCACGCTCTTCTCACGGTACGTTCTGTTGTACACACGTACGTACACACCATGCTAAGCGTAGTGTCGGTGCTGATCGATCGCATGCATGCATGCGTGGCTTGCCAAAAAGGACATATATACCACGCGCGCACCATGGGTATATACGTTCCTGCATGCATGAGATTTCTATTGCCTTATTGCCGTTGTGAAGAAACGAGGAAAGAATGTCAGGTATTGCGTGATGCATGGTAATTAACTAGCTGCATAGTGCTTCTATACGTCATCCTCCTAATACAAGTTTTACAAATCTTAAAGAGGTGGAAAGTGTAAATAATTATTATTTGCCTTTATTCATGTTTTAATATTTATATAAGCACCTCCCTAACTTCGTTAGCTCGGGGTTAGGTTTTTGTCTGGTCTACGGTACTTACTGGTACTACTCGTTTATGTGGTTGAATTCGCTTGCCCGTGGAAGAGTGAGAAAGACACATAGGAAGAGAGAAGACCACAAGGGGGGTGGTGATCGAGGTACGTCAGTACGGGAGGACACGAGGAGAGATCAGGGCATTAGGGAACTGCTCACACGTGAAATGGCCATTGTCTCGTAGATGCAAATTTTCCAAGCTTTATGTTAACTACTCATCATGCCTGGCTCACAAATCCTTCCATCTTTTCCCTGCTTCCACAAGTGCACATATATACACGCACTAAGTATATATATATACGTGTGCGTGACACTGCTACGTGGTCCCATATTTGGATTGCCCGGGATGTCAGTAGCAGAATCTTCATACAAAGGAGGGTATATATGTAGCCACAGCACTTGACACAACAATCATATATACGTTACTACGCTCTCTCAGAGCCAGTACACTTGGGTGAATTGTGTTGCCATGTAAGCTAGCCTAGCTAGCCTGTTGGCATATGAGCTGGAAAGCTAGATGCGGTGCAGGGCCTTTCGTTGGCCGTGTCAGCGCTGGCCAGGCCAGGTAGGTTCACACTTCACGGTTTTTCCTTGGATACGTTACTCCCTCCAGGCCCTCACGTCTCTTCACATGGGTGCAACTTTCAGGAGCTAGCAGCAGAGAATCACACACACAAACACGTAAGCACACACGTTGATGGGTTTGGGCTGGAGGAAGTGGTCACCACTATCTTTCACTAGTTTGGTATACATTTCTCTGCTGGGGAAGAAGCACATATGGATGCATCAGTAGATGCTGCATTGATTGAGATGTGGATCGAAAGGTTTGTTTCATGGCGTCTGCAACATATACCCCCTCTCGCGTCAATAATTTTGAAGCACCGGGTCGGGGACCCTATCTCCTACTCCTAGCTAGGTTTATACAGGCTTATTTGTTTTTCTTACGATCTTCTTCTTGGGGCTCCCGTTGGTTCCTTGGGAAGTGAGCTTTGCTACAAAGTCTTCTATGTCTGGCGTGGCGCGCGCGATCGCCCATGGCAATGTCTAATGTCTAGTACAAAATTCTGCCTGCCTTTTCTCCTTGGAAGCTTCCTACTGTTAGGAACCTATCGGTAACATAACATGCCAAGCAACCTGCTTACTCGTGTCCTCTTTTCCTCTTTGATTGACATGAGTTTCTGGGATCTCGAGCTGCCGTTGAGTGTGATAGAAGTGAAAGGAACAGGTTTTAGTCAAATCCTACACTACAGACTCAAATGTATAGTATAATGTGTTCCGGAAAAAAATTAATTGTGTAGTGTAATGTAGAGTAATATTTATGAAGACAGATAAACTTCATTTGCGTAATGTCTATTTTGCAAAAGAGAAACAGCCTGTCCTTCCATTACTAACTAATACTCCCCCTGTCCACAAATATAAATTATTTTTTATTTTTCACAGTCTCAAACGCAAGAAATGAACTATGGGTTTTCTCATAACTAGCAGATTTACCCACGCAACTACGCGACTAAAATTATGATACAATTGTATTTCATATACAACTTTACTTCATATAATTTAAATACAATTGTATTTATTATACTCTAATATCTATACATGATTAATCTACACCGTTATAATCTGGTACCACCAAAATAAATGGTGAAGATCCTTATCTTTTTCTCTCGATTAATGTGAAAATTTCTAAGGATTTTTCTTTTTTAGGGTTATTTTGGAATTCTCTTTCCCTTAAAACGAAGGAGGTGCTTTGAATATTGTCTATTATTTTTATTTATATAGATATTTTAACAAAAACAAAACTATATAATATGCAAGTTTTTGCAAAAGGAATCGAAAGACATTATTTTCATATAGTCAAAGTATATACTTTAACATATATTAATGATCAAAGTTTTAAAACCTTGAAAATACGAACCCAACGAAGAACTACATTTTGGACAGATGGAGTAACGTAGTTGACATAGCGTCTCAGATAAATAGTTTAGTTTTCATAATTACCATGAGTGTTTTTTTGGAAGTAAGTTAAATATTTTGGCCATTAGATATCCTTGAAGATGTGTATGCTTAAGCTAGAGGATGTCGATCTGATGGATCCATTAAAATATTAGATCTCTCAAATACTCAAATTATTTAAGTTGTGAAAGGAAAGGCTTGAATATGCTACAGTTGTATTGTTCACGTGATCATTCAACAATATATTAATTCAACTAGCATACTTACCCGCGCAGTTGCGCGTCTAGATATTATGATACAATTGTCTTTGATATACAACTCTACTTTGAATGATTGAAATATAATTATATTTGTTATATAACTCTATTTATATATGATTAATCTGTACTATTATAATCTGGTCATACTAAAATAAGTGGTGGAGATCCTTCTCTTTTTTCTTTCGATTAATGTGATAATTTATGGAATTTTGTGTTATTGTAGAATTTTTTTGCTCTTAAAACGAATAAGCTGCCTTAAATATCACATGTTGTTATTAGATATATAAATATATACTCCTCGAAATCACCGCCGTACACCGAGTCTCTCTCTATGCTTGTCCTTGCACTTCTCTGCAAAGAAAAGTAGTAGTAGTACTTACTAGTACAATATATGAAACTTACTATGGTACACTAATTTTATTCTCTTCCAGATAAGTTGCATGAAATACTCAAATTGTTTACTGTCACTGTAGGATGCAACAATATTAGTATTCTATTGGATTTGCTCGGATCGATATGACAGCAAATTTTGCACCTGAGAGACTTCACGTGTTTTCTGTATCAATCTCCACACGGTGTTTCCATACATTTCTACCGTACCATATTTCACGTGCTAACCTCCATTATTTCACGGCTCAAGCGACTCGTGCAGATACATTGTCCGACTGTAACTTGTCAAATTAATCCATGCATTGCATGCATGCATGCGTCCATGCAGGAGGGACAGCTTCATCACCCACAGGGCATTCTGCGACGCCCTCGCCCAGGAGAGTGCGCGGTTGCCGCCCACCGGCCTCAGCGGCCTCGCCGCCGGACACCTCTACGGGGCCACCAGCGCGGCCAATATGGCGCTCAGCCTCTCGCAGGTCGGTTCCCACCACCTCGCCTCCTCCCTCCAGGACGTGCACGGGCACCATCATCACGCTTCCCCGGACCTCCTCCGCTTCGGTGGCGGCGGAGCCATGGCTGGCCGCCTCGACCACCTCCTCTCATCGTCCAGCGCCTCCGCCTTCCGGCCCCTACCTCCTCCACAAGCATCGGGATTCCTCCTAGGCACGGCGCAGGAGTTCGGCGACGGCGACGGCAACGGTTCCCACGCGTTCTTGCAGGGCAAGCCTTTTCATGGCCTCATGCAGCTCCCGGACATTCAAGGTAATGGCTACGGGGGGCCATCGTCGTCGGCTCCTAGTCTGTTCAACCTCGGCTACATCTCCAACAGTGCCAATAGCTCGGGTACCTCCAGTCATGGCCATGCAAGTCAGGGACACACGACTAATGGCCAGTTCAGCGAAGGAGGAGGTGGTGCAGGTTCTGAGACATCGGCAGCGGCGCTTTTCAGCGCCGGTGGGAACATCGCCGGTGGTGAGCACCAAGCTGCTGGAATGTACAGTGATCAGACAGTGATGCTGCCGCAGATGTCGGCGACGGCGCTGCTGCAGAAGGCTGCACAGATGGGCTCAAGCACGAGCTCGAACGGCGGCGCTTCCGTGTTCGGCGGCTTCGTGGGCTCTTCTGCGCCCTCCATCATGCACGGGCGCGCTCCCCTGGCCGACCAGGGCCAGATGCACCTGCAGAACCTGATGAACTCGCTGGCCGGCGGTGGAAATGGTGGGGGCATGTTTGGCAGCAACATGATTGACCCGAGGCTGTATGACATGGAGCACGAGGTGAAGTTCAGCCAGGGCCGCGGCGGCGGCGACGTGACGCGGGACTTTCTCGGCGTCGGTGGCGGCGGCATCATCAGGGGGATGTCGTTGGCGAGAGGGGAGCACCATAGCGGCGGCGGCAGCGACTTAAGCTCCTTGGAGGCCGAGATGAAGTCGGCATCGTCGTCGACCTTCAATAATGGAGGCAGGATGCAATGATGAACTTATAGAAAGACATAATCTAGCTTAAGCTCGTATAGTGAGCGTGTTGGCATGCATGCATGGAAGGATCGGAGTATGTTATTTACAGGTCGGTAGCACAATGCTGTGACTAGTGAGTTTGGTTGAATGCGTCCATGCAAGGGGATAAAGCCTGCTTTGGTGATTCGGAGACATTGTGAGCAAGCAGGGGCTTCATCTACTACTAATTGATGAAGCTAGATCAACTGGAATCATGAGATCGTAACCTTATGTCATTGGTGCTTGATGGTGGTGTTCCTGTTAGTGTTTTGTTGCTGTTAATTAGATGTTAAATGTAATTGGGTTAATTATACCGGGGGAGATAAATGCAAGGTTGTAGCTAGGCCAGTGGGAGATGATTAGACTTAATTATCCCTACTCTCTTCTATGTCTTGCTATTTTTTCTCTCTCGCTTACCCTTATTTTAATTTGGAGCAAAAATGTTGTTCTTACCATTAATGCAATTAATGATCATGTCAGCCCACGTGAATACATGATCGAATACCTCGGTTATTTTCTCCAATTTTCTACGGGTTCATTTGGATCTCTGAACCGAATTGGACTCGTGGAAACAGAGTCCCAATTCGATTTCAACTGAAATTGAATTGGTCCCTAATTCCAAATTTTGTGTTTGGTTCTCCAAGAAAACACAACATGGAAATGAACTCCCAAGGCGAATCAAATTTCTGGTTGGATGCAACTTGAAATAAATGAATTGGCACGTGGGGAGGAAACAAACCAGGAAGTTAGATTGAGACCGGATGTAGACGCCAGGAATGGTGGCCGGAGAGGCTGCTTGCTGGGTGGTCGCCGAAGCGGTGGCTGGATCTGAAAGACGGGAGTGGCGCGGTTGTGGAGATGAAGTGGAGAGGGGCATCGGCAACAAAGGCAGAAGAGGTAGTAGTGATGCCAGCGATAAGAGTTTTTTTTGGGTTTTGATAAACATCATCCGGATGTTTTTTTAGCAAAAAAACATCTAAATTTTGGAGTATTGGATCTATGGTGAGATCTGTAAGATGTGAAGGGAGATGAGATTGTGTTTGATGGATGGTTTGATAATTTGATCTAAATGTCTAAAATTTGGATGTTTGTAAGAAACAAAACATCCGGATGAATGCTAATTAACCTTCGTGTATACATTTACAAATTTAGCCACCTTCCTCACAGCGGAAAGCACGACAGGTGATACCTATCTCTTGCTGTGCCTAAAGAGAGCGGAAGGTGGCCGGTGCTTTGGGAGCTCGGCCGACCGTCGGAGCAGCTTGGCTCACCGCAGCAGGATGCCTTCCACGCTACCCGGGCACAGCAAGGAGGAGTTGTATGCGCTCGCTCGCCCCTACCACGACGTCGGCGAGCTTCTGCGCTCCCTAGACACGACAGGGGACAGGTGTTGTCTGCTGCGTCTTCTCTACAGAGAAGACAAAATTTGCAAATGTATACACGAGGTGGGAGGCTAGATTTATAAAAAGAAAAAACTAGGTACAAGAGACTAGATAAATGATGATCTAGGTTCGAAGGGTGGTGAGTAGAGGCGTAGCCTTTTAGTCGAGATGTCGATTCCTCCCGATTCTGATTGGTTGGGCTCCATTTTGAGGGGCTCCCACGATTAGTTGTCTCCCAATTCAGCTAGTATTGATCCACAATTCCAAAGGACACTCAAGTAGCATATATCCACTTCTTCCAATTCTAATTCTTGAATTCTATGCCAATTCCAACTTCTAAACGGGGTGTACGTGTTTTTGACGTGTGTGTATATATATATGGTGTAGATTGTTAAAGTTCTGCATAATTACTAGCTAGTTAACTTGCTCCCAAAAGAAGATTGTTCTATATTTGATTCATTCTAGCTTGCTCGTTCCATTTATAAAATATACTTCTCCATGTTATTACTTATGATCAGTAAGACGCACAAGTGCTTCAATTATCTCCTAAATAAATATATTACATATATATTGAACCAGTGTTGCCACTTGCCAGTAGTACGATAGGGGTGCTTGCAAATTGGACACTCGATTTGCTTAAAGTACTAATTGTGATTTCCATTTTTTTTAGACCATTGGATCACTTCCCATGCATTAGGTCATAGAATTACATCTGCCCTTTAATTTGAACACCATTTACTAATGGTTAATATTGTTAAAAACTAATTTAAATTAATCCCATTTGATTGCCGCGGCTAGGTACTAATGCATATATAGATTTATATTTAGAAATAGATTTGTTTTCATAAGAAAACTCGAAACACCTATAAGTTGTATTTGTAGGTATATGATTAATTTACACTGTTATATCATGCACCACCAAATAAAAATGTAGATAACTCCTCTTTTATTGTGATTTATGAGAGAATTTTATAATTTGTTCTTTTAGATTATTGTGATATTTTTGGTCTCTCAAAGCGAAAGAGGCGTCTTTAATCCCCATATATATATATATATATATATATATATATATATATATATATATACATATATCATGCAATTTTTTAAAATTTTAGGATCTGAGTTTAACAGTTTTAATATAGTTTCCTTTTATACATATATATAAATCAAAAAGCATGTGATCCAAACTCGTTCAAAATCTTTATATATATATATGTGTTTCATTTGAATTGTTATAGATATATATATATATATTTCCTTGGTTAACATATTATATTTTAAGTTAACATATTATTTTTAAGAAGAGCGCGCATCTCCTGATTTGCAACATAGGTTATGCAATTATCCTTCTGTCTATAGAGTGTTCTAGTACGATTTAAAATTTCAAACTCAAAATGTATAGAAGAAACAAAAAAGATAAGTTTGTTGTTGACAGTATATTTGAATTGTCTTTTTTTCTTCTTTTCCTTTTGATTTATCATTTGTAAAAATATTAATATTTTATTATGTTTAACACATAGTGAATTTAAACTTGAAATTTTATACATATTTAGAGCACATCGAGAAGTATACATCATCGAAAATTTTCATATTGATTTGGTGCTAAAACTGAAAGCGAATGCATAAGTGCACCACAAAGAGTGTTTGCCTTGCATATGTTACCTGATTGATTAACATTTAACATATTACTGATCATGGGCTCATAGTACATCTTGAGATGAGATCAAGATTGTGAACGTACGACATGGTTCGTCGGATTTGTGACAGTGAAATCTGCATCACATGCATGACAATATGTTCCGGAATCACTAAAATGCCGGTGGCTGATACGTTTGTTGCAGTACTCGATCTAGTTTGCCAGCTCGCCCCCGGCCTATTAATATTGGTTCAGATATTATAGCTGCCATCTTTCTGAGGAAAACAATGCGGCCAATTCCTGCCGTTGCTCCCGTGACCAAGCCTTTGGAAGCTTATGTGTGCACAGTGCACGCGTTAGATTAGCTTCTTGCTGAGGTTGTGCTAATAATTTCTATCTTTTGCTCCTTAAAACCGCCGGTGACGACGATTATCATCACAGATGGTTTTAACAAAAAACCATCAGTGTCGTTAATTTAATATAACCTACTATGCATGTATATATAATGCAGAGTCCCGCTCTACTTAGTGTTTTTAGAGTTTCGAGATATAACTTTGAGGTAGCTATGGTTGTGAGATGATCTGGTGAAAAGAGACCAAGGTGATCAATGTCCTCACCAACTTTTTTTGTCGAACTCTTTTAACTCTCTAACAGTATGTTAAGCAAGTTAATTAGATCAAGCAGAAGAATTTTTTCCCACCTAAACTTATTTGGGGCACCCCCATCACAAACTTAATTAATCATTTGCCAGGAATTGATATTGCTTGTGATTGAACTGTACGATCAATGTAGGGCAAGGTGGTGCACGAAGAGGCAGGGGCCTGGCCCTTAGCTTGAAAGTTGCTGCAGATATGCTCGAAAGGAAAAGGCGCTGTGTTACAACTTAAAAGGATGAGATCGAGTGCATGCGCTATATTATACTATATCATACACTGCTGCCCGCTGTTCTGTCAGTACAGCTCATGCGTTTGTAAGCTTGCATACACGAAGAACCGTGTGGCGCACGGTGTGTATAGGACATGATGGCGATAATTCCTCGTGGTGGGCCGGACAAGGGTTTGGTTGGTACGTACCTACGTTGATCTTTCACCGGGCGGGGAATGTTTTAGGTTGATCAACTCGATGGTAGACATTCTCTGCTTAGGCGCCATGCATGCATTAATTCTTCCAACACCTCCAAATGGCGAAAGTAGTTACTAGTCACTTTAGTTGATCCTTGAAAGTCTACAAGCCACGGCAACGATGGCGATCTCTCTCTGGAATATTAGGGCACTTTGGTAATTAAAGGATCTAGAAGCTCCATATGAGCTTGCTGGCGTTTTTTCTAATATTTTTTCAGGGGAAAATAAGTGAAGGCAGCTAGCTGGTGAGAGAGACTAGCTACAAGCTTTAAGTGTGTAATTTTGTCTATGTTTGTTGTGTCCGTGATTAGAGAGTACTATATAATGGTGAACTTAAAGTTGGCCACGAGTACAGTTTGTATTCATGCTTCCAAACGAATTGAGAGAAACTAGTGAGGGCGAGTGAATCTCGACAGGCATTTATATATATATATATATAGGACTGGAGTACACCTATACGTATAATAATTGTCTAAAGATCAAGTACGTGCGTAAGCAGCTAGCAGAGTAGCAGACAGAAGTATATATACTCCTATATTTGTGCTGCTAGCTACCTAGTTCCTGATTAATATAGTGCACGTGTGTGTAAGCGCATCCACCATGATTAGATCACAGAATAAATTAGAGATGGGACATTGTCAGGAATAAGATGTCCAGACCTGATGCGTGCATGTTCTGTGCTCCAAGACTGCGAATCTTATATGACTCCCACAATGCTTAGTTTGCTGCTGCATCCTACAAGTCTACAGATTAAAGGTAGATACTTACAAGCTAGCACCAGTGAAAATAAGCCAGGGAACTTCTCCGGTTAACATTGGCTAGTGCCTGCGCGCGCATCTACTACATAAGAAACAGTTGTGGATGTGGTGCCGTTTGTTTCTAGCGCTGTCGCTGCGTGCTTGGGCCTGTTCGAACGGCGAGAACCGTTGGAGTACTGGGCTTAAAGTCCTGTTGTACTTTTTTTTCAAATCTGCTTTTGTTCAAATACAATTTTAAAAATAACCTCCGCTTCCTCTATGGAAGTGCCACAGAAGCATGCACCCATGACAGCACGGCCGATTGTGACATGTGACAGTGGAGAACGATTGCAGTAGGAGCTGACTACTGAGCCAAGGCAGCTAAGCAGGATCTGATATCGTGCTCGAGAGTTTGGCATCTTGTTGACTAGCTACTGAAATGGTCGATCGAGTTGCCGCAGGGACACATATACAATTGAAATATTTTAAAAAATATTGACATTCAAAGTTTTAAAATTTTGACTACACATAGGTTGAAAACAACAACTATTTGTGACTAGAGGTAGTACTTTTCTACCCTAAGTAGAGTAAAAATTAACCCAACGTTCTGATTATATACACGCTTCATTTCGAAACTGGAGCATCGGATTGTTTTCGAGGACGGAACGTGCCAACGGCGACCTATCGGAAGGCAAAGAATCCCCACATTCTCCTCTGGTTTTCGCAATGCTCGTTGATTCCCTAACTCGACAGCTTAATTTGTATCACGACTCATATGAGTCATGGCTTGTGCTGGCCCTTTCCGGCCCGTCCGATGGTTAGGGTCACATGACCTCGGCAAACACTTTATTATGGTCATTTTCTCCGTGTCCGTTGTGGCAGCTGGGCCGAAAACTACAGGACGAGTCACAGGCCAGCAGCAGATCGAGGAACGCGAGCCGTGAAGCACCTGGCCGAGAGCAGAGATCGAGGCGGCAGCTAGCACAGCAGCAGGACCAGCCGAACCGCAGGGCCCTGCAGGCTGCAGCACGCTGATGAGTCCACGAGCGAGACGTTAGCCAACAGCGATGGACAGCCAAAGCTAGTCAGTCCGCCTCCGTCCTCGGCCGGGCGATCGTGTCCGTCGGCTCGGCCGGCCAGGGCATGGCATTCTTCCCTTTGAGCATGGCTGGGTGCGGCAGCGTTTCTCTTTCAGGCTGCACGCATCGCAACGCCGTCGGGACTCGGGAGCGGCTGGTAGGTACACCCTCTGACCTCTAATCACGAGCCGCGTTCTTCGTTGTCGGCCTGATCTGCATGTCTGGAAATCGGATAAGCACTTACTACCAACCTAACCAAACCATTCGACAAAACCAAACTCGTGCTCTTGTTTAATCATATTCTAATAAAGGGGTAGCAGGATGGGAACTTGAATTACGTATCGACTGTTCCAACATAAAGGTTTAAATGATATAGTACGAAAGTTCAAATGGAATAAAACATGTTTGTAATGCAACGGACATCATAAAATATTTTTCAAGAAGTACGGACACGACGATCCTTGGTGTTTTGGAAGTGATTGATTACATCGTCGTTACAAACTAGTAGAAAACAATCACGCCACCAAGAGAGGAGTATGTGCATAATTTAGCTAGTGTATTACTGTATGTCTATGGTTTGACGCTGAAAAATTCCTAACAGCGCATCGCATCCCTACGGAGGGTGTTTGGTGGCAACGTATATATGATGCGCCAGTCAATTCTCTAGCAAATTGACAAAGTTAACGATAGCTAGCTAAATCTATACGAAAACTGATCCTAGCTGAAAAGCCGATGCACAATAACAAACAAGAGCAAATCTCGAAATATATGATAGGTATAACTCACAAATTGATCAACACGTCGATACAAAACAATATTGATCAAGTTTAAATTACAGAGGTAAGATTCTACTAGTTATAGCCTACCCCTAAGGTACAGGTAAAGGTAGACGCAAAAATATAGTAATTGTTGGCGTGTGTGTACATAATATTTATGGTTCAAAATGATTCAATCTTAGATTGTGCTTCAAATTTGCACTTCATGTCGGCTCAATCTTTCCTTGGATAAAGTCCCTAGCTGCCTCGGAATCTTGTTTAATTCCAATCTCTTTTCTTCTTTGCATCTTCCTTTCCTTAATCGGCATCTTCTGGAGGCTTCTACTGTGGCCAATGTTTTATTATGATTTTTTAGCAATCTCTAATCTTTTCTTATAATTACATCAAGTACTAAAAAATACTTTTGTCAACTATTTTACATACTAAAATCTGGCGACAATATGCTAGCTTTTCTTACAAAAATGTTGGGTTCCAAAAATATGCAAATTGGTGGAAATAATCAAGTATAGTACTTTCTTCAGATCGGACTTCAGATTCCGATCCAGAGTATGTTCCTTTCACTTGTTAAGGAAATGACTATCAAGAACAAATTAATCCTTTATTCCTTTTTTTTTCTTTTTAAGTACCCTCTCAGGGAAAAGAAGAATAGGGCAAAAGATAGGGAATACAATAAAAAAAGATCTTTATTTATTCTTTCCTTCCTCTATTCATATTCATATAGAATTCCTGTTGAACTAATGCCATGAACCTCTTTGAGGTCCGTGTTGGCGTCAAAAACTTGATGTAGGGTTTCGACAACAAGATACCGCATTTAACACTGTTCGAGCGTGCATCGATTTGACCTATAACCGGCAAGGTAAAAAATATGAAATTCACTCAAAAGCCGGTCGTAAAGATCAATCGGCTTAGACTTAATCAGCTTGAAGCCGATCAAGATCGAAGTCACAAGGTAAATCTAATTAGCCGATTAAGACTAATCAGGGGATAAAGGTAGATTGATTCTGAAGAAGGCGATGCGCAACAAAATCAGAATAAATCAAACATGGGGTGTAATTGACGAAGATCAACAATCGGCGATGCGCAACTTTATTGGTCAAGATCGATTACAGAGACTAAATTACAAAAACTACTCCTAGTCGACAAGAAGGAAGAAAGTAAAAGCTGGTTAATTGTATTGTGTTGATGTCTTTGCAATTTGATTTGGCCCTTCTTTTATACCCTCCGGCCGATAATGTCCTGTTACAGCACGTTTCAAGTCCTGATCCGTATCGGCCTTATCTCGGACGGTTGTTTTTTGTTCTTTTTTAAAAAATCTTGCAGTTACCAAAATATCTCCAAACCTTTCCATCCTGTCCGTTAATTCCGTATCTTTGACTTTTATTGCCGATTTTGACCAAGCTTGCCAAATTTTGGTGCAAATATATGCCCCCCATTTTTGAGAGATGACTTGTCATCTGTCAAAAATTTCACTTATCGGCTTTTCCAATCGGCTAACCGTTGAACTTCACTCAATAATCGCTACTTTATTTGCGCCTGTAATTCTCTGACACAAAGGTAGTGCGTTTTAACTGCTCGCGTCTTTTGAGATCCAGTTCCCGCTGTTTCAAATTTTCACCACGTTATAAAATGCGGCCCCCACCTCGGTCATTACTCACGCGCACAAGCTCTTTGACTCTTGAAAATCGACTTTCATCTAGTCTGTTGCTCAATCTTCCTCAATCGGCTTGCATCCCTCCTTCATCAATCGGCTTGCTAAGATCAGCTGAAATGGACGCGAGTCAGGTACTTATTCCAATCCCTAACAGTAAAGATCAGTATTTCCTTGGTCCGATAGGAAATCTAGATGCCAGCACGGTTATTAGCCAGGATATTCCCCGCCTCCCTCTATCGGCCATCTTGGTTTTAATATAGAGAGCTGGGAAAAAGCTTCAGGCATGGCCGACGGCGCCAAAGGATGGAGATCTCGTACATTCGCGTAGTCGCCGTAAAAAGAAGAGTGGAAAAGGATGGGTATAGTGATTGCATCCTCTCTCATTAGCCGATCCGAAGCCAATGAGCCCTTAGTGGCCACGGCTTGCTATTTCGGTCGGAGACCTTCAACGCCTTTTCGTTCGATCGGTCCCATCGGCCCGACCCTTATGGATATAGCCTAATTGTGTTGCCTTAGGCCGATGGCGAATGATATCGGCTTATAGCGCAAACCGAAATACAAGCTCATTCAATCTAAAGGAGAAGGCTGGCGTAAGTACATCAATAACAATAATAAAGTGAATGGGCCGGTATCAGATGAAGAACATGTTGCTTTCTTGAACTTGTGGTTAGACCGATTTTTGTTTTGCGGTGCTTCTTTGGGACCAACACAAGTATATCAGCTAATAGCAGAGCGGTTGGTAGAGGGCCGTCGGCTAGCATTGGGAAAAATGTTTCTGGGAGCAGTTTGTCAGATGATGCATGTGATTAGGAGTCGGCTTTTTACTGGATTTGCCAGATTTTGCGTCGGCAATGTAGGCGGTCCTCTCTGGTTCATCCAAGTATGGTTATACTGCTTATTTAGCCGATCTTTCAAATTAAATCCTCGAAGACTCGGCATTTCTCGCAAGACACACCGAAAATGCAGTCCCGAATTGAGCCACCGATCTCATGGCGAAAGATACATCATGTGTTCGGCAAGAAAAGATTACTCCGATTGGCCTAAGAAAATACTTATCCTTTTTCTAAACTTGATAACAATGATTTTAACCAACAAGATTTCTTCGATTATACCAAATAGTAAATTGATTTTGAATGGCCATCATTTCTTCATCCGGATTCGATAGTTCGAGATGCCCGAATCAACTTTAGACTTCTTCAAACTTTTCATTTCTCGAGTGTTTTGCATGTTGGTTTTAACACGAGAAACCGTACCTTTCAACCTTCTTATGAATTCTATCACCCTTTCACCTTTGCTAGACAATTGGGTTTCGGCCAAATGATCCCCAGTCTTTCACTTCTAGACTTGGTTCAGCCTAGGACCAGAGTACGATCTTTAGCTGCAGCCGATATGGTCTTGAAAATAGCCGATGACTTGCAAATCAAATCCTTGCCTCACTTTGTTTTGAATAATCGTCGATCTAGCTTCTGCATGGTGGTCTTCAATGCGGAAGCACTTCTCCTTGATCGTACTCCATCGGCTATTATCGATGCCCTCTTCCCAGACCTTCCTGAGCCGATGGTATCTTCGGATACTGATTCAAGCGACGAATCAAGCTTTGGATATGATAATACGAGTCTTATAAATATTACTGGCGAGGTATTAGTCGATTTTGCTCTTTTTTATCGTAGCCCATATGATTTTATCTCATTGGCTTTATCCTTTTTCTTTGCAGACTAAAACCGCTGGCAAGAAACTGATTGATGCTCCTACATCTAGTAAAGAGAAATGACCGCACCAAGCAACTGCGCTCACCGGCTATACTTCTGGTTCCTTGGGCATCCAAAGTCCATCTTTGCTCGATGAAAGGCAACAAAGAACCAAGTAAGTTATGCCCGATCATCTTTTGTTCCTTTCATTTTCCTTCATCAACTAACTTTCCAGCCGATGGATTCTCAGAAAAGAAGAAGCCGAAGTCCACCAAGGTTCCTGCCAAGAAAAAATACTCCAAACCACAAGAACAAAGTGGCGAAAGTTCACTGCACGGATCGGCTACTGCTCAGGTATATTTTTTTTATCTTAAAGAATTTACAGATCTAACTTATTCCATCGGTTCTCATTGTTTTTTTATTTCTTTCAGCCTACTGCATCAGCACAAGTGGCCAACATTCTAGCCAACTTACCAGACATATCGGCCAAAGAGTCATTGCCCCCTCAGCCGATACCAGTGCCAGCAACCGCCGCAGCTCCAGAAACCTCTGATCCATCCAACATCCTTGGCTTTAATCTATCCGACTTGGATGATCCAGAGATCTTTGCACCGATGATTATATTTCAAATTCAAAAATCATCGCGCTTCAAAAGACGATCGGCCGTAGTCTCATCACTCCTAGAATGCAAGAGCGTCTTAACAAGCCGTTTGACTTGGTGTCAAGGCCGCAATCGAGATCTGAATAATAATCACCGATTCGAGATGCCATGGTCGCAGCTTGAAACCGATCTACCACCGAGGCCATGGTCGACCGTCAAGTGTGCCATCCGGATGATAAGAAGGCTTTGGTGGAGGCAACTCAAGAAAGGAAATCAAAGAGAGCAGCCAGAAGTCGACCGGAGGATCCTTGACAAAATGGTTGCGAGACAAAGGCCAAAAAGAAAAATTTGATGTAACCACGGAAACTCTGAAGGCTAACAAAATTTCTCTCAAGAAATTGGAGACTACTAGAAAATTTCTTGAGGAAGAACTGTCAAAGACGATGAAGCTCATCGCTGAAGGCCAAGATTCCTTTGAAAAGACTTCATCGGCCGCCAAGGAGCAGAAGGTAGAAATAGCATCGGCCGTGGCAGCCTTCAAAGAGCAATCGGCCAAACTTGTACCCATTCCAGGCAGTGCGACAGAAGATGACATAATTCTGGATGAGGTACAGGAAACTATAGCCAAGGCGGCTGGAGCTCTATCGGCTTTAGGTGCACGACTCCCAGGTTCTGGGATGTAAAAACTTAATTAGCTATTCCTTTCAGAAACACTTGTTCGAGTACTTTGTAATTTTGCTATGTTTGTAATCGGCTATTTAACCGATTTAATTTTCTGTAAGTTTAATCTGCAATCTCTTTTAGCCAAACAACATCGTGTTAACTTGGCCTCTGGACGAAATTTTTAGTCGGCTAGGCTCCAATCTACACACTAGGATAGTACCTTTTTAAATACCTCTCGTTTATAGCCTTAGGCAATGCATGTCCTTCCAACGTCTCTAGTACGTACGAATTTCTACCGACTAGCCGATTAACTTTGTATGGCCCTTCCCACGTAGGTGACCATTTTCCAAACCGGTTATCCTTCGAACCAACAGGCAATATCGTTTTCCACACCAAATCGGCTTGATTGAAAGACTTAGGCATAACCTTCTTATTATATGCCCTTGCAACCCTGATTTTATTTTTCTTAAGCCGATCAAGCGTGGACAAACGTAATTCTTCTAGCTCGTCCAAATTGTCGATCATAAAATCGTTATATTCTTGAGCCGACAAACCATTTTGCCTGGCTATTCGTATCGATTCAATGTTGATTTCTACGGGTAGAACGGCTTCTTGTCCATACACCAATTGGTAAGGTGAAAGCTTCGTCGCTCCATGATAGGATAGCCGATACGCCCAAAGCGACTCCGATAGAGTAGAGTGCCAATTCCTTGGCTTTTCGTCGATTTTTCTCTTGATCAGTTTGATCAGCGTTTTATTGGACGACTCGGCTTGTCCGTTAGCCTGAGCGTAGTATGGGGAATATTTTAACAATTTGACCCCTAAACTCATCGTGTAATTCTGAAATTCGTTAGACATGAATACCGTACCTTGATCGGTCGTGATTGTTTGTGGTATTCCAAACCGATGGACGATATGTTCATTCACAAAACCAATTGCCTCAACACTGGTCACCTTTTTAAGTGGTACAGCCTCGACCCACTTTGAGAAATAATCGCGGCGCTGAATAAACTTGTGGCCTTTACTCAAAACAGAAATATTTGGCCGATTATATCTATTCCCAACCCCTAAACGGCCAAGGTTTGATAATTGGATGTAAACCGATGTCGGTGCTAGTTGTATGTTGCCAAACTTCCGACATGTCCGACATCCTTTATAATACTTGAAACAATCTTCCAAAGATCGTCGGCCAAAAATAACTCGTCCGCCTAATCATCCATTTCATCTTATGCGCGATTGATGAGAACCACAAATTCCTTCGTACTTCACCCATTGCTACCGCGCTTCTTCAAGCATCAAGACATCTTAACAACAAACCTTCCATAGTTCGATAATATAGTATATCGCTCATAACAATGTATTTCAACGCTTGCTGCCGTATCTTTCGTTCCGTCGGCTTGGATGGATCGATTAGATAATCTTTAATTTGCGTTCTCCAATCGGCGATATCTGTGCACATAACTGCCTTGTCTATCAGTTCGATCTCCTGACTTTGGCCAAAATCTTTATATCCTGATGCTTGTTGGGCTAAAGTATTAGCTCTATCGTTCAATTCACGAGGAACATGACCGATAGAAAACGATGTAAAAGAACCGATGATTTCTAAACATTGTTCTAAATACTTCAGTAACACTCCATCTCGACATATGTACAATCCTTCACTTGTCAGACAACCAACAAAGTGAGTCACCATATGCCTCAACAAAGATCGACCCAATATTTTCCAATAATTGCAGGCCTTTGAGCAATGCTTCATACTCGGCCTGGTTGTTTGAACATCAGCTATTTAGCCGGAATGCAAATTCGAAGTTATGCCCTTTGGGTGTGGTGAGTACAATGCCGATACCATCACCTTCACTGCATACTGATCCGTCAAAGAATAGCTGCCATGGTGCGACCGAGACTAAGTTTGCCGCTGTGTCACGTCCTGTTATAAAATCGGCTAGGACTTGTCCTTTGACTGCTTTGGCCGATTCATATGATAAGTCGAACTCGACCAAGGCGTAAGCCCATTTGCCAAGTCAACCTCGTAGAATAGGAGCTGACAATATATATTTTATAACATCGGTTTTGCAGATCACTTTGCAAGCCGATGCTAATATGTAATGCCTTAACTTCGTGCACGAGAAGTAGAAAGATAAACATAATTTCTCGATAAAAGGGTACCTGATTTCTGTGTCTAGCAACCGTCGGCTTAAATAAAAGATAACCCTTTCTTTACCATGCACCTCTTGTGCCAAAACAGCTCCAATAGTATCTTCTTCAGCCGGGACATATAGTCTGAAAGGAACCCCTTTTTGAGGCGCAGCCAAAACTGGAGGGTTGGACAAATACCTTTTAATTCCATCGAAAGCCTTTTGCTGATTAGCTCCCCATATAAATTCTTCATTGTCCTTTAATTTTAGCAATAGAGTAAAAGCACGAATCCTTCCAGAGAGGTTTGAGATGAACCGACGGAGATAGTTAATTTTGCCGATCAACTTTTGTAACTCATTCTTGCATGTCGGTGGTTTGGTATTGGCTATAGCTCTGACCCTCGTTTGACTGACTTCAATTCCCCTTTCATGCACCATGAAGCCCAGAAACTGTCCAGCCAACACGCCGAACACGCACTTGAAAGGATTCATCTTTAGGCCGTGCGATCTTATGTTCTTAAAAACTCTTTCTAAGTCGGCCAAGTGCTGCAAATCTTCTGCAGATTTTACTACTACGTCATCAATATAAATTTCGACAATGTGGCCGATTAAGTCATGAAAGATCAGATTCATTGCTCTCGATATGTTGCTCAGCGTTCTTCGCCGAAAGTCATCACCGCCCACTCGAACAATCCTATTGCACCGTGACATCCGAAAGTCGTCTTTAGTATATCGGCTTCGCCATGAGTATCCGGTTATACCCGCATTACCATCTAGAAAACTTATGATCTTGTTCCCCGACGCAAAGATCGATGAGCATATCGGCTATTGACATCGGATATTCATCTTTGGCGCCGCTTGTTCAAATCTCTAAAGTCGACGATACTCGAAGCTTTCCATTTTTCTTCATAACAGAACAATGTTGGAAACCCACTCCGCATATCGGCAAGGCCCGATAAATTTTGCTTCCAACAACCGCTCAATCTCTTCTTTTATAATTTGGTACAAGGCCGGATTGAAACGCCTAGATATCTTTTTTAAACGGCCGATAGCTCTGATTTTATAGGTAGCCGATGTTCCACCAGTTGACGGCTTAATCCGGGCATCTCATGATATTCCCAAGCAAAACAATCCTTATAATTTCTAAGGATTCTTATTAGTTTTTCTTTGTACTTTACATCTAAACTTGCACTAACAAAAGTTGGTCTTTTTCTATCACCGCTACCTATATCTACTTCTTCAAGCAAATCGGTGGATGTAAAACCTTGACCTAACTTTTCAATTTCTTTAAAGTCTTCTATGGCTTCGTAGCTATCCGTTGTTTGCCGATAGCTTTGCATTTTATCCTGTAACCCCTTTAGTGCTTTTCTTGTCCCCATCGACGTAACACTTCGTTTGCCCGATCAACGGTGCCCGGCTTGACACTAATCGGCATGAGCTCCGATTTGCTTACGATATGAAATCACAATCGCCCCGCTTTGCCCGATATGCACCGACTTCTTCGTGTTGCCGCTTGCATCGAGCTAGCCATGGTGATATGAGCGGATGTGTCGGTGGTGACGACTCGACTTCCTCTCCGCTCCATCGAACAAGCGCTTGATGCATGGTCGATGGGATACTGCAGCTGGCATGAATCCAATCCCGACCGAGCAAAGACATCGTAGTTTCCTTTGGCGCCGACATAAAAACGCCGCTTCGGCAAAGTCTTGCTACCGATAATCGCTTCGTGACCATGACACCCTTTGCCTCGTAGGATCGCCTGTGAAGTCATTTAGAACCATGTTAGTTTTAATTAAGTCTTCATCGACTTACCCAGCTTGCATATCGTGTACGGCATCGTTCACCGTGGCTCCTCCGTCTACCAAAGATCCTTGATATCGGCTTCCCATTTATGTATCCTTTTAGATACAATGGTTTCAGATGCCGATGATCATCCCCGGTTTTCAAAGATGGCGCTCAACACCGAGCACAACCGAGCAACCACCTCTTTGGCCGATCTGGCTCGACTTTGAACTCGCCTGCAATGTGAACACCATGTTGATATCCATAGGAGGGTGTCGTCCCGAACCATGGGAGAATCAAGTCATCACCGATTCAAAATCTTCTTCTACCGCTTTCTTCTCCATTCTTTCTTGACGATTTGATCGACGGTTCGTTAAACGCTTTGTCTCTTTGTTTCTAAGATCGGCTTCACGGATCTCTTGTGTCCTTAGCCTCAAGCCGTCGTCGTTGTGATCGGCTAAGACCGGATGGACACCACCTGGTTTAGGTTCCACCGGCTCAGATTTGACCACCAAATCTTCTTGATTAGAATTGGGCTCGTGTATCTTGAGTTGGTTCGGTTCTTGATCCGGTTTAGATATTCTCTCGTGAATGCACCTTCAGAACTCGCCTTGCTCTCGTATTGGCCCAGATAGCTTATCTCTAGCCGATTGCCTTGGCCAATCCTCTTGGGGATAATGCTCCATCGGGCAGGTGTATGGTGATGGCAACGCTACTCCTCTTTCCCAGCAAAACTGCCAAAAGGGACACCTTCTATGTGCCCTCTCCACATTCTCGGTGCGGTACAAGTTATCTGACCGGCGAGCCTTATACCGTGATCGGCTATTCATCCTCTCGTATTTCTCCATTAATTGTAAAAATGTTGGTCCTGACCTTTTCGCCGGCTGCCTTAATGGAGACTTTTCTGCTTTGTACCATTTACCTACCTAAGGATTCCCCTTGGGTTTGATGGTTCTTGAATTCTTTCCTTCACGACCGGCTTCTATTTGTAAAGAACCGATTGTAATCTTCAGTGTTTGATCGTCGTTCGAGCTTGATTGGATGTTGACTTGTCGATCCCTTTTCTGCTCGTCGTGCATCGGCTCTTTTCCTTTAGCCGAACACTGTACCATGTTGATGGGAAACGGATCAACATCAACTTGCATGGTCGGCTCATCAGAAAACTTCAACCGACCATCCTCAATAGCGATTGATCCGCTGACGGAAGATATTGCGTCATTAGTGTTATGCGAATAAGAATGATGCCACTTGCAATACTGCGTTTCTTGATCTCATCGGCGACAAGATCACATGCCCTCTCGGCAATCGTATTATCTTTTCTTGCGTATAAATCAAAAATACGATCGCACTTAGAAACATCGAAGATTACTTAACCTCCGACTTGTTCCTAGTCGGCTTAAGCCAAGAAATGACTAAGGACTTTTGGATCCTTTTACCCATTCGGCTATGTTTATTTCGCTTCCTCGCCTTCCGATGAGTCACTTGGACAATACTCAACCATATTGACTTTAGCCTTGTCCTTTCTTTGTTATTGCTATTTTTAAATCTGTCTTTGAACACTTTATTATCGCTGAATCGGCTTTCTTGAGTCGATACGCGATGCAATAAGTGGCTAAGGTCGGTGAATTCTTGTTCTCGAATTTCTCCTAAGCGGCGGAATCAAACCTTGAAATGCTAAATCGGCAAGTTGGTTGTCAGGCAATGTGACGCTAAAACACCGATTCCTAATTTCTCTAAATCTCTTTACGTAATCCGTTACCGATTCCCCAAACTTTTGGCGTCATGTAACTTAGATCCAAATCCGAGCTCCAAACCGCTCGAAAAGAAGTATTCATGAAATCGGCTTTCCAAATCGTTCCATAAATGGACCGAATTCAGAGGCAAGCAAGTGAACCAAGTAAACGCTGCCCCAGACAGAGACAACGGGAATAGTCTAATTTTAAGCCCATCGGACTGGGCCGCTTCACCGCATTGCATGATAAAGCGTCCAACGTGTTCCAGGGTGGTGATAGAATCATCCCCAGAGAATTTGGCGAAGTTTGGAACTCTGAAGTTATGAGGGTAGGGCATGCGATCTATGTAATCGGGATACGGCTTTCTATAGCCGATAACCTTTCCTTTTGGTTGTATGCCGAATTGGTCCCTCAAAACGGCAGAGATCTGATCGGCCCAATTAGCATTATTGGCCATAGCAGGCCCTTGATAATATCTATCATAATCGGCGTTCTGCCCTCCCGAGTGCGAGCTCGGGTTGCCAATTACGCTGTCCTACCGGTGCGCGATCATACTGCTCGTGCCGATTACGTCTGACTTGAGGTTCCAGACCTTTGGGACAAATGGTTCGAGTATGTTACTACCTGTGGACTGGGTTCCTAAGCGTGGTAGGCTCTTGTGGAATCTTTCGAGCCAATCACCGTGAAACCGATTGGGAAAAGCATAGAACGGAGCCGACGGCAGAATTGGTCGACGCGCCTAAATTAGCAAAGGCTTGTAGGAGTGATAATGACTTACTCCACTTGACCGAGGGTCCCTAGGCAATATGATCGTGGGTTGTGTGGGCATCATGGTGGGGGGTGAAGTTACAGCCGATGGTTTAGGATCGGCCATTGTGCTCTTCGTGTTTTGTGCTACTGAAAAAACAGGGTAATTGGACAGAGTTTGCAATGGGTCAAGCAGACTTCCTGACGAGGCTAACTCCTGGGCTATAGATTTGACGCTATTCGCTATCATCGGCTTAAGGGTTGTTACGAGAGCCGATGATTGGTTTATTAAAGCGTGGTGCACAGACTGATTAATCATAGCCGATAATTCAGCTTGAGCAGGCAGATATCGGCTTACCTGTTCTGTTACACCCGCATCTCCTAAGGCGTTGACCGTCGGCAGGACGGATTTTTGAGTGACGCCACGTCTGATTTTTTGATAACAGCTTAGCATCATCTCTTCTAGCGCAGCCTTCCGAGCCTCAATTTTCTGACGTTGTTCCGCGATCAAATCGTCCATTGTTGGGACGATTATGGCTTCTGCGTTTAGATCTGATGGTGAAATCGACTTTCCTGATGAAGACATGTCCCACCGGGCGTGCCAAGAGTGTGTTGGCGTCAAAAACTTGATGTAGGGTTTTTGACAACAGCAAACCAGACGAACACCTGGTTCAGAGCGTGCCAGTCGATTTGACCTATAACCGACAAGGTAAGAAATATGAAATTCACTCAAAAGTCGATCGTAAAGATCAATCGGCTTAGACTTAATCAGTTTGAAGCCGATCAAGATCGAAGTAACAAGGTAAATCTAATTAGCCGATTAAGGCTAATCAGGGGATAAAGGTAGATTGATTCAAGAAGGCGATGCGCAACAAAATCGTAATAAATCAAACACGGGTGTAATTGACGAAGATCAACAATCGGCGATGCGCAACTTTATTGATCAAGATCGACATGAGACTAAATTACAAAAACTACTCCTAGTCGACTGGAAGGAAGAAAGTAAAAGCTAGTTGATTGTATTGTGTTGATGTCCTTTGCAATTTGCTTTGGCCCTTCTTTTATACCCTCCGGCCGATAATGTCTCACATAAAGACGTTTCAAGTTCGATCCAGACGGCCTTATCTCTGACGGTTGTTTTTCTTTTTTAAAAAATCTTGCGCTACCAAAATATCTCCAAACCTTTCCATCCCGTCTGTTAATTCCGTATCTTTGACTTTTATTGCCGATTTTGACCAAGCATACCAAATTTTGGTGCAATCAGTCCGCCACTGGTTTTAGATCGTTATGCCCTAATCCGTGTTACAACAGATACACTTGATTAGTATAATTATTTTAAAGTTTACTATCCTCAAATCATATGTTCAGATCCCACAAAATCATGATAGAAAACCCACACAAGTAAACACCTTCACTTGTAGTCAGTAAAAATCATACTTGGCTAGTTTTCCGAGTGCCTCCGCGGAGGTCCGAGGAAATCGAACTCTAGTCGTTATCAGAGAATCAAAGATGTCACATGAACTATGCAACGATTGGGTTTTGATAAACTTAAGATCCAACAACTGTCGCTAGGCAAATTTGGCCCAGCTCGAACCTGACGGGGTTAGGCTCAACCTAAGGCAGGTTCATTACTGCAATGTGGTCCATCTGGCAAATTCAGCCTGTGGTCTGAGGCCTGAGGCCCGTGCTAGGCCAATTGAGAATTGACCCATTGATAGACAAAAAGGACAGAACGAGAGCCCGACAGCCGGGCTTGAAAAATGCTCATGTTTAATTGTCTCCAATGTCACCAGGGCTGTAAACGGCCCATGCTTAACCTCGCCTCGGTTCATGCTTAAGGAGATTTGATCTCGACTTTAAGTAAGCTTAATAACAATAAGCAATTCAATACAAATTATTTTTTAATAATAAAAAATACTCGAGCTCGGTTCGAGTAAACTTGATAAAAATTAATATATAATAAATAATTTATAAATTTATCAGGCTCACAAGCTATTCGAGCTCGATTTGGTAAAACTCGCGAGCTCGAGCTTTTTTTTTTTACAGCCCTAAATGTCTCCTCTAGCCAGCGTCTGCCACCTCACAGTTGTCTCAGCTGTAGTTCCTGCTTGTGTGATATAGGGGTGAAGTTGGATACAGGCGGGTATTGCCTTTTCTATATCTTAACTCATATTTTTTTTCGAATTCGGAACTAGATACAGGTTAGTTGGATACGGATATGAATCCAAGTTATTCGAGATATAGATACAGGACAGATATGTGACAGATTCGGGTTAAAAACGGATAAAGATATATAGATAATGCCCATATATAGAGTAATACATGTTGAATTAAAATAATCAATTGATAAAATGCCTCATTTATATGTGCCATTGATAAAATGGTCCGTGATGTCTCATTGACATGTAGGTCCTAGGGCCACATCTCAGTGAGACAAACAGGGTATTTTATCAATTGCACTAAGTAAATTGGGGTATATGATCAATTCCCCCGAATTAAAACCATACGAGTACATGACCATAGTTGCAAGTTATATATCAGTCAAAGATGTTATAGAAAGAATATGCTACTTGAGGATCAATAGAACCAACTAATTATAAATATAAATAGAATATTATAGAAAAAATATGATGAAAATGGGCTAGACCTTGTAGATATAAGAATAGAAAAAAATCCAGATATTCGAATAGAAAAATTTGGATATCCGGATCCCGTCCTATATTTACCGGATATTAGCTGTTCCTAATCCGATCCTAAATCCGAATTCAATTATCCGGATCCCGTCCTGGATCCGGCCAAATATTCAAATCTGGTTCTGAATCCGGTCCCGATCGGATTTGGTCCCGGATCAGACGGGAAATATCTGTCACATTTTCACCCGTTGACAAAGTCGATGCATGTAGTTTGTAGTTTTGTCCGGTTGAACCTTGGTGTGATTTTCTTTCTTTGCCTGGACTTAACTGTAACTCTTGGGACTTAGTACCATGTATCACGATTCACCTTGATATAAATCGGAGCCTTTTCCCTTTTAAAAAGGATTGCCCCAATGCTGTTTTCTCTCTCTTTGCAAGCCTCTTTCTTTTAGACACAATCAAGGACCTTAGCTTTATTCATCGTAGAGATCACTAGATAAGCGACCGCGGCGTGCCATGCCGCGACCGCCGCTCCCCACGCGTGCAAATCGAGAAAACATGCGATATTCGGGGTCCTCTCACGAAGGATCTGTGATTTCGCTAAAACGAAAGGTCCTTTTCGAAAAAAACGGTAGATGAGTCGCCGTGGCGCGCTACGCCGCGATCGCCGCTTCGCACGTAAAAAACGGCAAAAAGAACATAAACGCATCTTCCTTTTTTCCCGCAAAAGAAGCAAAACGATTTTTTTTTCCGAAAAAGGACCTAAACGCGATGAGCTAAAATGCATAAAGGACCTAAACGCAATCTGCTTTTTCTTTCAAAAAAAGACCCGACTGTATTTTTTTTTCAAAAAAAGGACCTAAACGTAATTTTTTTTCCAAAAAGGACCCCAACGAGACGCTTAAAAACGCATAAAGGACCTAAACGCAATATTTTTTCTCTTAAAAAAGGACCTATCCGTAATATTTTTTCCAAAAAGAAACCTAAACGTAATTTTTTTTCACGAAAAGAAACCTAAACGTAATTTTTTTTCCGCAGCTCGGCTCGAGTCCGCGAGTCGAGCCGTCGCCCTCCCGGCTCAAACGCACGGGAGGCCAGTAAACCTCCCGAGTTTAGTATAGGTAGTATTACAGTCATGAAATTATGGAAGGACCGGTTTATTCTCAACAGTGCTTGCCTACCACAAAAACGGCCGGCGATGCCCAGAACAAAACTGTGAAAAATTTAAACGAAACTCCATTATCTCTACAAGGATACTTTTAGCGAGCTTCGATGCCCACAGGCACAGATTGATCAACGTCCTTCGGACAAAGAAACATCTGGTTTATCTCTCTCACATATATATATATATATATATATATATATATATATATATATATATATATATATATATATATATATATATATATATATATATATATATATATATATATATATATATATATATACATATACACCCATGGCACCATGGTGCCTGTCCACTATAATTTTAAAAAGATATTTTTTTCATGTATTTTTATGTGATTTTTTTTTTGAATTTTTGGGATGCAGAGTTTAACCAGTTTACTAACTAGTTCAAACAAGTTTAAACTAAAATTCAAATTAGACTTTCCTTTTTTGATGATAGTTTAGTTGTAGGTATGTGCTGATTTTATACATAAATTAGCAAAGCATGTGATCCAAACTCGTTCGAAATCTTTAAATTCGAGTATGTTTTTTTAAAGGTATATGTTTTATTTGAATTGTTATAGATGGTTATATACTATAAAACTAAAATTTTTAAAAAATACACTCAAATATGGATTGAATTCGCGCATTGTTTTTTGTAAGAGCACCTGAGCACGTATGTCCAAACGATTTTAAGCCGGACCGCCTCGTCTTCCAGTCCAGGGCGTTGCAACGCCGCCACCCCCACCCTCCGCAAACGGATTGACATCACCACGCCCCCACGCCGTTTGAGACAAAATCCATCGAAAAATCCCACCGCGGCCACGTCCCTGGAGAGCAGCGGCGGGCCGCACCGCGCCGCGCACCGAAACTAACCAGTAGGAGCAGCTTTTTCCCGTGAAGCCCTGCGGACCAAGTTCACTCGCAGCCCCCTCCAACGGGCTAAATGCCGCCCGCTGGGCGGCGGCGCCGCGGCGCGAAGGAGGCGCTCGACGACCACGTGCGGCGTGCGCTACTGGGCCGACCGCGGCTACCGCAAGCGAGGTGAGCCGCTTTCTAAAGTTGCCGTGTTGGGTGTGGGTTGGGCGAACCCCTTGTCTGAGCAGATTTGGTGTCGCTACATGAGTATGTAGCCGCACTCCTCCCGTTAATTACCATACCAGTCAAGATCGGTAATGTGATTGATATCCAGTGAAATCAATAGCCGCAATGGTGATATATACCTGTTGACTAACTTGCGTCGAGATGCCAATTCGAAATTTAATCCATAATTAATTCCCAGTTTTTCTGGTAATATGTGTGTGGTTGTTCCTCCCATTTTCATTGCATAATCAGAGTGAATATGTCCATAGTGATTTAGGCTATGTACAATGGTATGACTGTTGTCTGCAGTATGGATTATTAATACATGTGATTAGAAGAAACTAAGGAAGTTTTGAGTAAGAAAGTAACCCAGGTTGGCCCCAATGAGGCTCCGCCACTGTCTAAGTTGTCTATATAGGACCCCACAATTTGTACGTGTTGTCCACAAAACATGGCACAAAACGTGTGGGATACAGACGGCATGGATACAACATAAAAAAAAGCCGTCTATAAGAGCCTTATAGACTGTCTGTCGCATGCCAGACAACTTCTTCCTCTCTTCTTGTTCTCTCATCCACTCATCAGAAATCTTATGTGGCGAGGACTATAGAGTATAGACAGTTGATGTCACCCATTGTTCATGCCCCTAGTGTGGCATATGTTCTGTAATTTGTGGTTGTGGATGCATAGGCTGCATACCATCACTTGCATTCGTCCATGTCCAGTACTAATGCAGTTCAGGTGATACGTTAGCACATTAGCACCTCATATTTTCCTCTCCATAGTGTGTAATAGTGGATTGAGGACGATCTCTGGACGGTTCATGTGGTAGTTGTCATGGGTATTCTGTTTTGGTGGTCCTGTGTTGGTGACTGGGCAATGCCAATGGTTGTCTGGCTGGTGGATATCAGTGGTTGTTATGCTGGTGGTGAGCCCAATGGTTCAGCTGACAGATTGGTGGCAGCATTAATAAAATAAGAACTAGGCTAGGGAATGTAGAACAGATGTTATTTTGTTTGGTACAGGAACAGCTGTTTCTTTAACACTGCAGTTGCACTTGGGAGGTTTGGATATCAGAAATGAGGACACTTTGTTGCTAATTTGACAACTACACCTGGGGCCTCCTGTATCATCTTGATGTCTCCTGGGATGGTTAGATTGGTTTTGAGAGAGAACCTGAATAGCTGATGCTATTCTCTTTTCTTCTTTCTGGGTGTTTGGTGTTGTCTGGTGTGATGTCATGAATGGTCATTTGCATTTACATTAGTACTGAAATGCTCATTCTTCCTCCACCATGTAACTTTTTGGCCAATACAGTGTGGAGTCGGGCCTCTGTCTTCCACTATATCGGATCCTTTGAAGACTAGGAGTATCACCTTAGTCATCCTGATTGTATATCATCGGAATAATTGTCTTGATATACAACATATATCTTTGAATTTGTATAAAGAAGCTGAAGTATCTAATCAGATACTTTCTAGCTGACAGGTTGTTACGTAAACCTGAGCTGCCAAGTTCTGGAAAGAGGTTGTGGACAAGGTTGAAGGACTCACTTGAAGCAATTGCACTTTAAACATCAGAAGCTATATTTTTGAACAGTTGTTAATTGAACAGTCGTTAGGGCCCTCTTGACACTGTAAATCTAGCCTCTGTAACATTAATGCATTTTCTTAAATTTGTAGCATCGAATAATTCTAATATTGGCACATTTTCCACCTTACTCTTATTTTCCTTTTGTAAAGTTTTCTTTTGCTTCTTCTTTTTTTAGTTTGATCTATTAGATGTTTCTCGGTAGTTGCTGCATGTTCGACTTCCTAAATTTGGTAACTAAATCGTGGGGTGGACTCTCTTTTTTCTTATGGAATATCAATGGCTTTAAACCAACTGTTTGTTGTATATTTTTACATCAGAAATGGATTTTGATGTATGCGTGAGGATTTATTGGGGGTTTCAACTTTGGAGGACTTCACAGTGATTTAGCGCCACATATTTTTAAGTACTAATAGTAGCTGAAGGCACTTGCTGGTGCTGCTTGCAGAAAGTGTAGATATGTGGTGGAAAGCATCGGAAACCTATATTAGAGTGTGAAAGAAGTTACGCCATGCTTTTATTTATATACGAGAGAAAAGACATGTAAGACAACTACGTGAAGCTGGTGCCATTCTGCTGCAAGTCCTGTTTTAATCAGTGTTGTGCATTCTTGTTACCAATATTACCATTTTGTTGGGTGGCAATGCTGCTGATGAATACTATTTAGGACTTAGAACATAACTATGATGAATCATTACCTGATCAGCTTATCAACTTGGCAATAAATGAGGTGCAAGGTTTGGAGAGAGCAATATCTACAAAATTTCTATATATAGTTGTGAGCAGGGTTAACAATACCGATTTAGGGTGGAAAATCGAAGACCCACCGGTACCGATTTTCGTCGATAATCGGTTGAAAATCGTAAAAAATCGAATGTTTGCGAAGGCAAACGGATTTGAAATCGGCGTTCAAACTAGGGGCAAAAAATCTCGATTATCGCTCGATATGGTCGATTATCGACTTGTATTCAGCGATTATCGTTTATTTTTACGTAAAATCGACAAACGAATGAAAAATTCAGTACTTCTTGAAAAATTTCAAAAAATTTGTATCACAAACGGTTCTTTATTAAAACCGTATGTAGAACCAGCTAGACAGTATCCTTGTTGCCTTATATAGAGATTGCTAGTTGCCATGTATAGAGATTGCTATCCTTATATAGATATTGCCTTATATAGGCTTTTCTTTTGTACTCTCATGTACATGTATATATACCGGCCCATTGGCCTCATGTTCAATACAAGTGCTATTCATAATATAGTATCAGAGCTAAAATTTTAGAGTTAGATTCATGGTTATCACAGCGCCCCGACGAAACGAGTCGCCTCCAGGACGCCTGGACGCCTAGGCGACAGTTAGGCGACCAACTAGTTCAGATTTGAAACTCAATTATAGTTCAAGTTTTCTATGTACACAATCATAATTCAAGTTCAAATATAGCAGGAGTGAGGAGTGATGTGTAGTACCTTGTATATAACATCCATAGCACCTTCCATATGATCCAAATCATTGTTGTCCAAACATTGATGTAGAGTCTGAAATAACTCAATCCACCCAGCAGCTTGCCTTGATTTTCCTTGGTACAAGCGGTAGATTTACCTGATGTCAGCAAGATGAAACACTAGGTTGTTGGATACATGGAGTTCACATAAACTACAAAAATATCTTGACAACAGAATTGAGAATGTTCCAAGGACAAAGGCATTGAAAGTTTTAAACATAGATATAATGTTCCAAGGACAAGGACATTAAAACATAAATATAATGTTCCAAGGACAAGGACATTCAAACATCAATGTCTAAGTCTAAACCATCTTGACGATTCTCATCACTTGGTCCACTCTCTGAAAGCATCTAGGCCCCCAAGTTGGTTTGGTTTTGATAATTAATGATAACCTTGGTTAAATGACTAATATTTTCCTTGAGAATGTTGAAAATAGGTGAAGGACCATGTGGAGGTCCATCCATATTTGTGATGAGTATTTGACTTTATTTGAGCAAGGTGTGCTCAAGTTTGAGTTTGATTTGGATTGATTTTCAAAATGAAGCAATTTGAGTTGTCTTTGCCAGAGTGGCGATCTGGCCGATGGACGCAGTAGTGATGAGTTGCATGGTTTATTGCACATCTTTGTGGGCATTGCTATGTGAGGAGTTTCCTTGTTTTTGATGGTTGCAGGACGACGATGCTAGGTCATGGTGAGGCGAAGGATGACCGGACTAGGCGAGGAGCGCGGAGGTCCAGACGGTTGGGAGATCGCCGAAGATGATCGGAGACGGAGTCCGCAAGTCAAGAAGACAAGGAAAGGAGTTGATGCTAGCTAGATGCCGCGTGGATCAATGAGGGCCGTCGGATTGCGGTCTAGTTGATAGGTTAGCGGGTCTAGGTAGTATGCTTTGAAAACGTGCAAGAAAACCCGGTATGTGTGTGGGTTTTGGGTTAGCCCTTGCATGGCTGTGTGTGTGGGTTAATCCTAGCCCTTAGATGAGTGCTCTAGGGTTGAGGGACTCATCCAAGGGTGGTAGGTGGCCCAAGAGTAGTATAAATAGGTGGAGGGTAGCCTCCTTCCCTTGAAGGTGTTGAGGTTTTGATGCTCATTTGAGCTTTGCCCACATGAATGTGAGGCTTTGTAACCTCCCTTCCAGAAATGAAAGTTTTATTCATCCACATCTGAATTTATTTTATGATTTACATTATGTCTTTACTTTACGCAATTTAAATTCAGCATTTACTTTCCGCAATTACATTCCCGCAATTTACTTTCAAGTAATTTGGATTTGCCTCCTCCTTCTAAATGCTGCTCTTGGATGTTTTGAGTGTGTTCATATGGTTTTACATCTCTTTTGCACTCTTGGATTGAGTAGAGAACATCTTTTCTTTCAAGTTCCAACTTTGTTCTGAACTTGTTCTTCGCGCAGCAGTCAGTGTTTGATTTTGTAAAATATAGAAAATCCTTTTGAGTGATTCTTGTTGGAAGAGGTGCGGGACTCTGATATCCGCTTACAGAAAAATTTTGAGTTCACTTGTTGCACCGTTTGGGTGTCATGAGGTGAAAACCGAGCCCCAAACTTTCTGCTCGAAGTTTTTGACCAGACTGTGTTCTTCGATTTTTCCTGTTTTTTCTGTAAGGCTTTTTGAGGAGAAATTTGGTGGAGTTCTTCACGACTCTAATTCTCACAGGAGAAAAAGTCTCAAAATTTTGTAAGCTACAGAAACCCACCAACCTCCTGTGCAAATTGAGGACAAGTTCTGAAATCCTGCTTTTGCTTTTCTCGAAAGTGACTTTTGTGATTTGAATTGATGTCCTTTCTAAAAGCAAGAGTTTGAATTGATTCATCTTTATTTTGGACACTAGACAACCAGGATTGTGACTCAAAATCCCCACATATTTTATGGTACTTATCCATGCAAGCTTGGGGTACACATAGTTGTCTAGTTTTTCGGGTTTTTCACAATTCCTTTTGAGCGATCTTGTCAAGGTTTTTGTTGGAGTATTTTGGGGGAATTTTTATTTGCGACCATTCACCCCCTCTGCTCGCCATCTCGGTCCTTCAATTGGTATCGAGCCGGTTCGCTCTTTCTAGATCTTGACCGGTCTCAAGAGCCATGGCGACGGACAAATATTCCACCAAGCCTCCCATCTTTAATGGAGTTGATTTTCCTTTTGGAAGTCCCGATGGAGTCATACATCATCGCCTGTGGCTACCGATATGGCGAAGGTGAAACTCCCGTATGAGGTTCCCGCCGATGAAAATGTCACGCCATCAATATGGTTGACGTTGAGGCGAATGCTAAGGCAAGGAACATTCTCATGTGGTCTTAGCCATGTGAGTATGATAGGATTTTCACCTTCGCTCCGCCACGAGATTTGGGTAACCTCGATGCTTACCATGAGGGCTCTACTCAAATCAAGACTGTGAGGCAGATCGATTCAAGCGCGAGTACAACAAGTTTGATCAACGCTACTGGTGAGAGTCTCGACGAGTGTTTTGGTCGGTTTACAAAGATTTTGAGCGACCTCCGAGCGCTTGGTTGCATATACCCGACTCGGACAATGCTCGACATTTCTTGACCGCACTCGACCTTCGGTTTGGGAGATGAAGGTGACCACCATCAAGGACACCACCGACTTATCGACTCGACTCTTGACGGGCTTTATTCCCGCCTCAAGACTCATGAGATCGATGTCGTCTCTCGAAGACGAAATCTCATCGATGGCTTTGGTCACCGATCCCATTGGATCTTCTTCTTCCGATCCTTCTATTGGTTTCTCTCTTTCCGCCTTTGTGAGCTAAGCGATGAACAACTCGAAAAATTTTAAAATGAGCTTGCTTTTCTTGCTCGTAAGTTTTCTTATGCATACAAGAGGGTGAGAGAGAGGAAGAGAGGTGGCATGATCACCGCCGAGTGTGGTGGCCCCAACCACATTCGGCGAACTCGTCCCAAGCCGGAGAAGGGCAAGAATGACGTTGGCGGTTCGGGCAAGAACGACTACACCGACAAGAACCGCAACAAGAAGCCTCCGGTTCAGGAACTGCACGACGAGAAGAAGTACCGCAACTTCTCCAAGAACAAGAAGCTCTTCCACCGCGCCCTGCCGCGCTTGACGACATCAACCTCTCCGACACGGAGACATGGAGCGACGAGGCGAGGATGATCCGCAAGAGAAGAAAGGCGGCGACGACTTCTCCCAAGCATGTGCTTCATGGCCGACACAAACGACATCGCTGACTCGAGCTCTACAATGACTCTGGACGAGGTACCCTCCTATGACCAGCTCAACGAAGCTTTCGCAAATTAGGAAAATTTCATGCTAGAGCTAGAGCTAGGTGTACGGAGCTTGAGAAGGAAGTAGGTACCTTGACTCGGAGTTAGCTTCACTTAGATCTTCTCCTCCCGAGTCACCGATGATTGCTCTTGTGTGATGCTATTCTTGTGGAGTTGGAGAACCTAAGGACCATACATGATAGTGTGCTTGTTGAACTTGATGGTCTTAGGTTGAAGAATGCTAGCACTAGTTCTGTTGATGCTATTCTGTTGAGGCTAGTTTTCTTCATGCTCACTCCACTCCATCATGCTCTAATTGCCCTAAATTGCTTGTCAAATTGATGCCATGAGCGAACACCTTAGGAAGCTTTCGCTAGAAACAATGAACTTGAATCACATGCTTCTAAGGACCCCAATACTCATGTGAGGGTCAGAAGCAATTAAAACTTGACAATGAAACCTTGAATGTCAAGTGTGCTAAACTTGCTAAGGACTTACTAGATAAGTCACAAAAATATTGCTTATGATGTAATCGAGATTGTGGGGACTTGGATAAAATCCATGTCGAGCTTAGGAAGAAATTAGAAGACCAAGCCCATAGAATTAGAGATGCTCCTTATGCGTTTCTTGTGAGGCCCTCAAGATTGAGGCACCAGGCCGAGGAGAAAATGCACGTCCGAGAGAGCTCATCTTTACGGTTCTTCTTCCTCTCCTTCCCCTGCTCTTCTTGTGCTTCTTTCTTCCGAGATTGCCAAGATCTTATGAGCACTCTCGAGAAGTTTGTTGGAGGCAAGAAGAAGCTCAATCTTATTCTAGACCAATCCAAGATTAGTAGATTCAATCAAGGTCTAGGATTTGATCCCTTGAGCACGCCGGCGCATCCTCCCACCATAGTGCGCGGCTCCAAGAGTGGTGAGATTGTGGTAGCTCCTGAGTGAGTACCACCGTGTTTAGGTCTCACTGGGTTGTCCATAGGACTTCTAACCGTAAGGGTGTTACTCCTATTGCTTCTCGCTCTAGCAAGGTACACATGCACCTTCTGTAAGAAGGATGGTCACCTAGTAGATTGCGCTTCAGCGCCAAGATCACTCGGCGTGAGCGTGTTGTCGCTCTTAGGGTATTCGTGGTCATCCCGCACTTTGAGTGCTCCTAAGACACACACCGCTTCTAGACAAAGTTAGAGAGTCGCTGCTTTTGGGCGGCCCGTGACTTGGTTTTCATGCTAGTTCTTCGAGTTTTAGTCCCGGAGCTGTTCGTAGTCGGGCTCTTCCGCCGTCCTCTTGATATTCCTCGCTTTTCCCATCGAGGTAGATATCACGGCGTGAGGTGTTTTCCGTAGGAGATCCAGCAGCCTTTACTGGGATGGTCCGCTTTTGCACCACGGCGTGTACAACCCAGCTTTGACTCCTAGATTATCTACCGAGTTGCTCCCGATCGTGTGAGAGTTGAGCGTCGAGAGACACTCGAGTCCGCCTTCTTCGTGGTCGGTACTGAGGTGTCGATGGTTCAAGATTGGGTTCCTAAGTCTTCACTCTATCCCAAGATCGAGTCATCTTTTCTCTTGTGTCTTGATCAGTTCGCTTGATGGGGAAGGGCGATGTTTGGATTGTTGACTCCGGTTGTTCTCGCCATATGACCGGAGATTCTCGCTGGTTCTCTTCCTAGTTCGAGCCCCGGTGATGAGTTAATCACTTTGGGGATGCATCTTCGTAGAGTCATTGCTAAAGGTACCATCCGCATTAACCAAAATTTCTTTCTTAAAGATGTTGCCTTAGTAAGTAAGTCGCAATACAACCGCTTCTCTGCTTCTCACTTATCGATGACTCTTTCGAGGTAAGCTTCAAGAGTAATGCCTGTAGAATCCTTGATTCATCAGAGGGTTAGTTTATGGGATTTCTAGATTTGGGAGAGTCTTTCGTGCTGATTTTTTCGCTTCTTCCGAGACCTCTTCGATGTTTGATTGCTTCGAGTCCCGTGATCTCTCCTTCCGCATAGGAGACTTGGTCACATTGGTTTTGATCATTTGACCCGAGTTAGTAGCCATGATCTCATTCGGGTTTGCCCAAACTCAAGATGGTCAAAGACTTAGTTTGCTCTCCTTGCCGACATGGCAAGATGGTTATCGCTTCTCATCCTCCATCCACCGTAGTGATGATCGATGCACCAGACAGCTTTTACATATGGACACCGTTGGTCCAAATAGAGTGCATCGGCAGGAGGGAAGTGGTATGTTCTTGTCATCGTTGATGATTTTTCTAGATACTCTTGGGTATTCTTCATGGCCTCAAGGATGAGACTTTTCTCACTTCAGGGTTTGATCAAGAGGTTGTCTATTGAGCTCCCTGTGCATTACGAGCTATACGCAGTGATAATGGCACGGAGTTCAAGAATTCCTACTTTGAGAGTTTTTGTGTGGAGTCCGGTTTAGAGCATCGCTTCTCTTCTCCCTACGCCTCACAGAATGGCGAGTGGAAAGGAAGAACAGACCATGGTTGAGATGGCTGTGACGATGCTAGACGAGTACAAGACTCTAGGAAGTTTTGGGTGAGGCTATAGCTCTTGCTTGCCATGTTTCTAATCGCTGTTTTTGAGAGCACATTTGCATCGCACTTCTTATGAGTTGAGGTATGGGCGAAAGCCCAGGTGTGTCTCATTTTCGCGTTTTGGTTGCAAGTGTTTTATCTTAAAGTCCGTAACCTAGATAAGTTTGAGTCTCGCTCTTCGATGGTATCTTTCTAGGTTACTCGACTTCTTCTCGTAGCTATAGGGTCCTGGAGTGTTGATGCGCATAGGATCATAGAGACTGTGATGTGACCTTGATGAGGCTAGCCCAGAGGTAGACCTCGATATTTGTGCTCTTCTTATCCCTCCGAGACCATCTTTGTAGAAGATGAGGATGATGGAGATGATAGTGTTCCACGGATCCAGCTTCCTCTATACCGAGGTGCCTCCTGTTTCCATTTTTCGCACCTCAGGAGACCACCCTTGCCTTCCGACTCTCCTTCAATGAGTGGCTCTGCTCCTACCTCTTCGTGCATGAGGTAGAGGCCACTCGCCTCGGTCCTCCCCGTCATATCCGAAAGCTCATCCACCCGATCGATCATTGGTGATCTGCTTGAGCGCGCCACTCGCTCAAAATCAGGTTTGTCCGCTTTTGCCTCCACTCGCTTCGTTGCCTCCTTTGAGCCGAAGATGTTTCTCATGCATTATCCGATGAATCGTGGATTAATGCTATGCATGAGGAACTTGAGAACTTTGAGAGGAACAGGTATGGCAGCTTGTCGAGCCCCATCCGGTCATAATGTCATTGGGACCAAGTGGGTGTTCAAAAACAAGCAGAGTGAGGATGGGGTTGTCATCGCAACAAGGCTAGGCTAGTTGCACAGGGTTTTTCTCGGGTTGAGGGTCTTGACTTTGAGGAGACCTTTGCCCCGTAGCTAGACTAGAGGCTATTAGGATCCCGCTTGCATTCTCTGCATCCCAGTGGCTTCAAGCTCTATCAAATGGATGTCAAGAGTGCATTCCTCAATGGCTATATTGAGGAAGAGGTTTATGTCAAACAACCTCCGTGATTCGAGAACCCCAAGTTTCCGAGTCATGTATACAAGCTCTCCAAAGCTTTGTATGGACTCAAGCAGCCCCCAGAGCATGGTATGAGAGGCTCAAGTCTTATCTTCTCACCATGACTTCAAAATGGGCATAGTAGACAAAACTCGCTCATCGACACCATGAGTCTCATTTTCTTCTTGTCCAGATTTATGTGGACGATATAATTTTGGTGGCTCATCTCATTCGCTTGTGTCTCAGTTTTCGAGGTGATGAGCACTGAGTTTGAGATGAGTATGATGGGCGAGTTGAGCTACTTTCTTGGCTTCCAAATCAAGCGCACTGGAGGGTACTTTCTTGCATCAAGCCAAATATACCCGTGACCTCCCGAGGCGCTTCGACATGTCCGATGGGAAGCCGGTGATGACTCCTATGGCCACCACCGTTGTCCTCGAGCCCGATGAGGATGGTGAGCCTCGCGATCAAAAGGAGTTTTGAGCATGATCGGCTCCTCTTGTACCTCACCGCTTCGAGGCCGACATACATTTTGCTGTGTGTCCAGGCGCCGATTTCAAGCTTCTCCTCGCGCCTCTCACCGCCAAAGCGGTCAAGCGCATCTTCGTGTACCTTCGCTACCACCGATTATGGTATTTGGTACTCTTCGCCTTCTTGTCTATCTCTTAGAGCCTTTTCCGATGCCGACTTTGTCGGGTCAGAGGATAGATAGGAAGAGCACTTCTCGCACTTGCCAATTCATTGGCACTTCTCTTGTTTCTTGGTCATCTAGGAAGCGATCCGAGTTGCACACCCATCGCCGAGGCCGAGTATGTTGTTGCAACTAGTTGTCAGAGCAGTGCTCGATGAGATCGACCTTACGGGACTATGGGTTAGAGATAGAGAGTGTGCCACTTTTCTCGTGACAACACTTCAGCTATTTGCATTGCTAAAAACCCAAAGGCAACATTCCGGACCAAGCACATTGATATTAGATATCACTTCCTTAGAGACCATGTGGAGAAGGGAGATATCGCGCTCATTCAGAGAGTGACCTTCATTAGCCGATATTTTCACCAAGCCTTTGGATAGCTCCAGATTTGTTGCCTTGAGGAGTGAGCTTGAGTCGTGAGCCCTTACGGCCTTTCGTGAGGGGGAGCTGGTTTGTATATTATGTATTATATGTTTTCTTCCCACTTTTCTTTTCTTTGTGTTTCTTCCGGGTGACTTTGGGCTTGTTTTCTTGAGTTGAGTTCACTCACTTAGACTTCCGCATGCCTTGCATTGACCTCTTATCTTGTGCTTTAGGTTGCTATCATGCGTGATTAGTCGTTCTCTCTTCTCTCTAGGTTGAGTTCCCTCACGCCTTATAAGTCTAGCGGTATTGGGCCTCCTGGTAGACAGGTGCATGTGCACTCCTTAGTTAGGATCTAGAGTCACTTCCTATGTCACCACTGGGAAGATAAGAGCGAGTCCGAGCCGTAGTGAGTCTCTTCTATCTTTTCTATGCTCTATAGCCATCCAGTTTTGCGGTTCTCGACTTCTTCTCCTCATTCTGCTTTTTTAGTTATTATTGAGTTCATTCGGTTTTCTTTATGCCTAATCTTGATAATAACTCAACTTTAACCAGATTTGAGCTTAAAATTGATTCATTTGTTGAGGGGGAGTTTGGGAATCTGTTCATGCATTGCATTTAGACTGCATTTTCTGTTTTATGAGCTTTGTCTATTATGCAATTGATTTCTTCTTCATGCTATACACCATGCTACATCATTTGAAGAAAATCACTAGCTTAGGTATGTCCAAGTTCATTTAACTTGCTAAGCTTAAAAATGAAATAAGCCTTAAATGAAAAACTTGATGAAACTTGTTGTTTTTACTTGCTAGGTTTCTTCTCTAGAGGTTTGTGCCATAATTTGAGAAATTTAGGAGTTCTCTAGAGTCCCTATAGCAACTTGGGTGAAACTAGTTTGATCCATGCTAGAGTCCTTCAATTGCTCATGAATCGTTGTGCTAAAAATGAAAATTAAACAAAATTGACTCTTCTTGTGCACATTCGACTCAACACCTTGTATTCACAAGACCGCTTCCCATTGCACTTGGGATGAACTTGGAATACATCGTGTTTGACCTAGACCATCCTCTTAAGAGTTCATCTTGAGATGGTCGATACGGCTTGAGTCAATTGGTTGTCAAAATAAAATGCAAATAAATTAAAAACAAAGACATATGTGGGTAAAGAATGCAAATAATGTCAAACATTTGCACCCGCCATGTCTTGTATGATGATAAATCAAAATTTGCATTAAGTGATAAATGAGCCCAAGGACCTTGTATGCTCTTCTAGATTCCCCAACGTGTTGAGTAGGTTGAACTCTAGGTTTTCCTTTTGATCCTTAGAGTGGCTATTCTTCTATTTTTGAAACTAAAGCTAAGTGTTGCACTTGTCAAATCTTGATAAAATGAAATATTCAAATCTAAGCTTGTATTTGCACTTGGACATATCCTAGACTAGTCTAATCTAAAAATTGACTAGCTTGGTGTCATATCTTGTCATTGTGATCAATTGGATAATCTTCAAAGCTCTTTCGATTGCATTTCATGCATACATAAAAAATTGATGTCTATATTGCCAAAAGGGGAGAAAACGAGAAAAGGCATCACTAAAAAGATAAAAATGTGAATGCTTATTTGGTTATTATGATCTTTGTAAAACTATGCTACTACTCGTTGGATCATAATCTCATAATCACATTTGACATGTTTAGTTGGATTTTAGAGTTTTTGTTGAAAACTTGCTCTTTCTTAAATTTAACTCTAAAATCTGAATTCCTCTTCGTCAACTTGGTCATGGTTCTAATTTCTATCTTTGGACCAAGTTTGACTTTGCAATTGAAAATTGCTTTCTTCTTCATTTTCTTCAAACTCAAATTTATGCCTTTGTGTGGTTTGTCAATATACTCATCAAGGGGAGATTGAAGGACCATGTGGAGGTCCATCCATATTTGTGATGAGTATTTGACTTTATTTGAGCAAGGTGTGCTCAAGTTTGAGTTTGATTTGGATTGATTTTCAAAATGAAGCAATTTGAGTTGTCTTTGCCAGAGTGGCGATCGGTCGTATGGACGCGGTAGTGATGAGTTGCATGGTTTATTGCACATCTTTGTGGGCATTGCTATGTGAGGAGTTTCCTTGTTTTTGATGGTTGCGCAGACGACGATGCTAGGTCATGGTGAGGCGAAGGATGACCGGACTAGGCGAGGAGCGCGGAGGTCCAGACGGTTGGGAGATCGCGGAAGATGATCGGAGACGGAGTCCGGGCAAGTCAAGAAGACAAGGAAAGGAGTTGATGCTAGCTAGATGCCGTGGATCAATGAGGGCCGTCGGATTGAGGTCTAGTTGATAGGTTAGCGAGTCTAGGTAGTATGCTTTGAAAACGTGCAAGAAAACCCGGTATGTGTGTGGGTTTTGGGTTAGCCCTTGCATGGCTGTGTGTGTGGTTAATCCTAGCCCTTAGATGAGTGCTCTAGGTTGAGGGACTCATCCAAGGGTGGTAGGTGGCCCAAGAGTAGTATAAATAGGGGTGGAGGGTAGCCTCCTTCCCTTAAAGGTGTTGAGGTTTTTATGCTCATTTGAGCTTTGCCCACATGAATGTGAGGCTTTGTAACCTCCTTCCAGAAATGAAAGTTTTATTCATCCACATCTGAATTTATTTTATGCATTTACATTATGTCTTTACTTTACATAATTTAAATTCAGCATTTACTTTCCCGCAATTACATTCCGCAATTTACTTTCAAGTAATTTGGATTTGCCTCCCCTCCTTCTAAATGCTGCTCTTGGATGTTTTGAGTGTGTTCATATGGTTTTACATCTCTTTGCACTCTTGGATTGAGTAGAGAACATCTTTTCTTTCAAGTTCCAACTTTGTTCTGAACTTGTTCTTCGCGCAGCAGTCAGTGTTTGATTTTTGTAAAAATATAGAAAAATCCTTTTGAGTGATTCTTGTTGGAGGTGGTGCGGGACTCTGATATCCGCTTACAGAAAAATTTTGGAGTTCACTTGTTGCACCGTTTGGGTGTCATGAGGTGAAAACTGAGCCCCAAACTTTCTGCTCGAAGTTTTGACCAGACTGTGTTCTTCGATTTTTCCTGTTTTTTCTGTAAGGCTTTTGAGGAGAAATTTGGTGGAGTTCTTCACGACTCTAATTCTCACAGGAGAAAAAGTCTCAAAATTTTGTGAGCTACAGAAACCCACCAACCTCCTGTGCAAATTGAGGACAAGTTCTGAAATCCTGCTTTTGCTTTTCTGAAAGTGACTTTTGTGATTTGAATTGATGTCCTTTCTAAAAGCAAGAGTTTGAATTGATTCCTCTTTATTTTGGACACTAGACAACCAGGATTGTGACTCAAAAATCCCCACATATTTTATGGTACTTATCCATGCAAGCTTGGGGTACACATAGTTGTCTAGTTTTTCGGGTTTTTCACAATTCCTTTTGAGCGATCTTGTCAAGGTTTTTGTTGGAGTATTTTGGGGGAATTTTTATTTGCGACCATTCACCCCCCTCTGTTCGCCATCTCGGTCCTTCAATAGGTTAGTCCTAGGTTTGGTGATCATGGAAGCATAAAAGAATGGTGCAAAAGAAGATCAATACGTCAAGAAAGTGAAAAGGTATAAATATAAGGACCTTTCTCTAGCTTTTTGCCGATTTCGGAGTTTGGAGAAAAGATCGGGTTGCTAGAATTAGGGCCGTACTATAAAGAGAGGTCTTGACGATTGTCTTGATATCATCTAGGGTTTAAAGGCTCAAATTAAATACTCAAGATCATGCATTGTGTCAAGATTCTAATCTCATTAAATAAATTCTATGGAAACAAATATGAAGTTTCTGGAAACCCGGTGCTACCGCACATGGTAGCGCGGTACTACCGGGCGAGCGGTACACCGGCCATATGGGCGGTGTGAAAATTCCAGAGAGACTCCTTTTATGCTCTTTGAAACCCGTGCTATCGACGAGCGTAGCACCGCCATATGGGCGGTGTGAAAATTCCAGAGAGACTCCTTTTATGCTCTTTGGAAACCCGGTGCTACTGGACGAGCGGTAGCACCGGCCATATGGGCGGTGTGAAAATTCCAGAGAGACTCCTTTTATGCTCTCTGAAATCACCCTTTTGTGCTCTCTAGAAGAGCGGTGCTACGCCATGTAGCCTGGTGCTCACGGGAAGCGGTAGCACCGCCATATGGGCGGTGTAAAAATTTTAGAGAGCACCCTTTTGTGCTCTCTAGAAGAGCGGTGCTACCGCCCATGGTAGCGCGGTGCTACCGGGCGAGCGGTAGCATCGGCTTTTTAGCCCGATGTAAAAAATCACAGAGAAGCTCCTTTTCAGAGCAAAAAATCTAAAGGAGTCCGGTGCTACCGGTCCCAGTTGGGCGGTAGCACCGGACCACCTGTACAATGGTCTCAGGCAGTGCATTTAATGTATTGTTCCAACCGTTGAGTTGGTGCCCGGTGCTACCGGTCCTACATGGGCGGTAGCACCGGAAAAACTGAATTCAGCTCATTTCGAGCTCCAATGGCTAGTAAATTTGTGGGGGACCCCCAACTGCATTCTAGAGCCTCTCTTAGTCCTCGTTGATGATATTTGAGCTCTAGCAAGTCTTCTTCTCTCTATAAGAGCATTCAATTTTCATTTTAGAGAGTGAAGAGCAAAAGATTGAGTGTTGCATTTAGTTTGAGCCTTTAGATACTCAATTCAACCTCAAGCAAGCGTCTAGGCTTATTACTCTTGGAGGTTGCCGCCTTCTAGACGGCTTGGAGGCGATCGTGCACGGTGAGCTTCTCAACGAAGATTGTGAGAATCCCCGGCAAGTTGTGAAGGCCGGAGTTCGCAACCCTGGAGCGGGGAAGAACTACCATAGTGATCGAGGAAGGCTCAAGCGAGTGGAGCCGGCTTGAAGTTGTTCAAGTCACCTCAACGTGGAGTAGTGGAGACCGGCAAGTCTCCGAGATCACGGGTCAAAAATTATTGTCTCTTGTTCTCTTGTAATCTACATTTACTTTTCTAGTGTTTGGTTCCGATCTTCTAGTTTTCTCAAGTATATTATTTGTGCTTAGATTTCTACTTGATTCACATTTAAATTGCTAGAGTGTGTGATATCTTGCTAGAGAACTTAGTTACATAGTTGAAGGAAATAGCAACTCTTGTCTAGTGTTTTAAACTGTTTGTGTTTAGAATTGAAAATTTAGAAACCTCCTATTCACCCCCCTCTAGTCGGTTATCCTTGATCCTACACTCTCATGAGGAGAAGTAGGTGGCGTTTGGCCATAAGCATCGTCGATGTTTAGATCATCGGCCACCAAAGGTTCATAGACTTCATCCTCGTTTGAGCCTTGCTCTTCTCCTTCAGCTATTGAGCTCAAATTTACACCACGTCGAGAGTACGTCCTGACCATCCTAGGCAGATTACGACCCTAAAGCATTAGTGATGCACCAGTGGCTTCATCAACATGAGCCCATGAAAGATTTTCTCCGTGGTGGACTTCTTCGGCACTCATTTCAACCCATTCATTGTCCCATTGGAACTCTTCTAAGATCAAAGGGTTGAAATTTGTCCCTTCCACACGCCTAATTTGAAAACGTTTGGCAATCTTCCGGATGTATTGAATGTAGACCAAATCATTCAATCTTTGGTGCTCCAACCAGTTTCTTCTTTTGTATGGATCTGAAAATTAATCACTAATCAACAACAGAAAGTACTTGGAATATATGAACAGCCTTGAAATAAATACGACTTAGTTGCTTACAAATTCAAAGGTGCTTCAATTGCGCTCACAACTGGAGACCGAACAACAAAGGCCAAGGATGCGTCTTGCAAACTTTTAAAGCTCTCTAGCAAGGCCACCAAAAGCATCCCACCAATCAACTAAAACGTAAAACATTGTATCTATGTTAGAAACTTAGAGTGTTTAAAATTGAATCAACTTAGAATAGAAGTTTAATACTTACAAGGGCTCTTTGTTTTTGTTGCATCACAATTGATTGCTTTCCAAAGCTCTTCCTCATTTTCTCGTAATCATCCGCTTGATCACTTATCTTCCTAAGCAAATTATCATCACAATTAACAATCTTTTCAAACACGTCATTGAATGTAATCCGGAGCCTCGAAGCATAGTCAATGTATTTTTCTATGATGTCGAAAAACTTGTTTGGGTTCAAAAACAATGCAGCCCCATGCAGCTTTTGCTCCATCTGATGGGCCCACCGCCTCTCAATGATGTCCATTACCTTCTTTAGTACCCTTGGTTTGCTTCCAAAAGGCTCTCTTATCTTATTCCTAGCATGATCCATACTTGTTGAAACCTCCGGCGTGGCAAGCTTCTCATCCCCATCAACAATCCTCAGCACAATCAGCAAAGGCTGGGATGCTCTTGTGCAATCCTCCACAGCATGCCAAAAACGCAAGGAAAGAAAAATATCACAAACTTTCTTCCCCGCCTCCGTGTGAGCTAATTTGGCCCTAGTCCAATCCTCACTAACAAAGAGTAGTTGCAAAGCATCTTTATGCTTATATAAACTCTGCAAAGTGAGAAAAGAAGTAGCAAACCGAGTGGCTGCGGGTCTCACTAAATCTCTCCCTCCTATCTTCTCCCTCATTGCATCGAGAAGCCTCTTGTGCCTATAGATCAAGGTAGTCACATGCTTGGCTTGATTGATGGCCTTCTTGAACTCACTTATTTTTTTCGATATCTTCCAACATAAGGTCCAAGCAATGTGTAGCATAAGGGGTCCAGAAGAGAGTGGGAAACCTCTCCATAAGAATTTTACCTGCAAAAGAAAAAGATTAAGTTCCAAGCAATTTGCAGCATAAGGTAGATTTTTTTGGCTAAAGAAAAGAAACTTACCGGCAGCCTTGAAGTTGGCACCATTATCGATGACCACTTGAACGACGTTGTCAGGGCCTATCTCCACAATCTTCTTCTCAAGCAAATCAGCTAACATCCTTGCATCACCGATCGGGAGGATGCATCTACTGCATCTAAGAAGAAAGTCCTTCGGGACAATTGACAAGAAAATTTATCAAGTGTCTTCCTCTTCTATCTGTCCATCCATCTGACATTAGTGTACAATCGTATTGCCTCCAACCAGACTCTTGCTTCTCCATTAATGCTTGGATTTCATTCTTTGCCTTAGCAAGCAACGACACCCTTAACTCATGAAAACTAGGAGGCTTGTATCCATGCCCATATTAACAGACTCCATCATAATTTCATAACTCCTAGAATTTGCAGCATTGAATGGTATGCCACAGTGATAAAAGAAATCAGAAACATGCATATCCACCCTCTCTTTTTCTTCCTTGGTCCTCATATATTGCTCCATGGAGATTTGGGACAACTGTTTGGAATGCCTTTCCTCAACCACCTCTTCGGTTGTCTTTTTTATCATGGAGGCAACTGATTTTGTTATTTTAGCCACCGGTTTGAACATAATGGAAGCTTGCTTCCTCTTGGCAGCTGTTCCAGAACTTGGATGACAAGATGACGCCTTCAATGATACTTGTTGATTAACCTCAACCTCCTGAACATCATCACCTCCACCTTCCTCTTCATCGTCATCTAAATTAACCATCTTGTTCCTTGCAGTCTTCTTCATGTAATCTTGCACCTCTCTCATTATGGTCGCGGTGGTTTTGGGGTATTTTTGAACATCCCCAAAACCCGCGGCAAGGTGTTGCTTCAACCTCTTGATGCCCGAATGCATTTGTTTTTCGCAAAGTATACATTGCACCATATCCTTGTTCGTCATATCCAGCCAAAATCCATATTTCCACTCGGGATCCTTCGATTTGACCTTTCGCTTTGGATCTTTGGATGGATCATGTACTTGCTCTTGGCTAGCATCACCAGACTCGCCAACGGCAGCACTTGTTGCTTGATCAACCATGTACGTATATGTCCTGTACAAGCATCATTATCAGTTATTTTCTATACAAGCTAGAATAAGCAATCAATACTCAATACTAGTACATCAAAGAAATACTAAGCAGTCAATACTCAATACCAAGCAAGCAATACTCAATGCTGAGCAGTCTACTCAGTACTCAATAGTCAATACTCAGTACTCAATACTAATACTCAGTACTCATTACTACTCAATACTACTACTTAGTCAAGCAGTCATCGGCCATTCTTTTTAGCATCGCATCCCGCATCCCATTCGGCCATTCTTCATCTAAGTGCTCAGATCGCCCAAGCAAGAGACGCATCCCGCATCGGCCAAGCAAGAGGAGCATCCTCCCGAGCTGCCGAGCAAGAGGCAGAGCCTCTCGAGCCGCTGAGCAAGAGGCGAAGTTCAGAGCGCCGAGCCGCCGAGCAGAGGCGAGCTGGGGAAGCCGGGAGGTGGAGCGCTGAGCAGAGGAGGAGCAAGAGGCGAAGCAGCGGACGGGGAAAGGGAGGCAGATGATTACAGGTGGTGGAAGCGGTGGGGCGGAAGCGATTCTTTCGTGGCGATGACGACGCGAGACTAAGGTTTCTCCGCCTCCACCCGTGAGCGTGATCGTGAGTCTCTTTCCCAAACCTCCTCCGATCCGATGTCTAGGCTTCAGCCTCAAATACCTCGTGGCTTGTGCTTCACTTCAAAGCCAATCGACCGCCCAGATGGCTAGGTCGACGCCTAGGCGTCCACGCTGCGACGCCAGGACGTCCAGGCGACCGCCTGGCCATCTTTAGGCGAGGCGCCGAGCCATGGCGACTCCGACCGACCGCCTAGACGCCTAGGCGTCGCCGTAATAACACTGGTTAGATTCCTCACCGGTGTTGCACTTACGCCAATTTTTTTCGGTGGCTCTTCTCGTTGCCTCGTCGTTGCTGCTCTTGTCAGCTTTGTAGTCGTCGCTCCTTCTTTTGGTAGCCGTTCCTCCCGTCCGACGCTCCAGCCACCTGTCATTCGGTGATCGCTCCTTCCTTCAACGCCCGTCCGACGCCCGTTGGCCCTTCTCGACACCCTCGTCGCTCTACGCCGAGGATGCCACCCTGGCGTCCTCCCTCGACGAGACCTCGTGACGCCGGCCGATGAACTGCCTCGGCTCCCGCTCGCCTCGTCTCGGCGATGTTGGTGCGCGGCCGCCTGGCCATCGGTTCCTCCTTGCTCGGGTTGGCTGCCTGTCGTCGGCCTTCGAATCCGTCGCCTCCTTCGCTCGGGTTGACCTCCTTGGGGCAGCCGCTTCTAACCCATCAGTCGTCCCCAGCTGGGCCGCCTCTGTCGTCAGCTGTCCCGTTCACCGCCGGATCGACCGCTTCATCCCCAGGCCAACTCTGCTGACCCATCGATCGCATTGGCCTTGTCGAACATCTCTTTCTTGCCGCTCTACTCGGTCGACCGCCTGTCTCCTAAGGTCGCCACCCGACGTCGACCGCCTAGCCCCTCCTCTCGGTCGGCCGCCCGAGCTGACCGCACCTCTGCTCCACCGTCGAGGACCAAGTCCTAGCCACCAAGGATCCCGCTGCTCGATCGGATTTCAAAATCCGATCGGATCCAACTTTAAGCAAGCGTCGGGTCCGGCTCGACTGAGGCTTCTAGTTGCTAGAGGCTTAGCTCTGACCTCCAGTGGCTAGATCGGTTCCAGCTTAAAAAATGTCATCGTCTTCAGGTTCTTCTTCGTGCGTCGTCTCTGTTCCTCGCTGCCCAATCATCTTCGATGGCCTCAATTAGCGAGACTGGGTTCTACATATGCGCCTTCACATGCGAGGTCGGCGTCTTTAGGAGTTTCTCACTAGTGAACTATCTTGTCTGCCTCATCTTGCTCCCCCGCTACGCCTATTATTCTCAAGGAGGAGGATGATGCTACTCGTGTAAGGTGTCCGATGAGCATGATGATGCTATAGAGTCTTTTGCACTCGGCTTGTCGCATACAAGATGTGGATTGATCAAGATGCTCGTGTCTCGCTTTTTGGTTGCTAGCATGGAGGTGCATCCTAGTGGAGACGTGGTTGTTTTATCTTCGGCACAGTTGGTGTGGGCGCATCTTCGCGACCGCTATGAGCCTGCTGGCGATTCTTTGTACTTTGTTGTTGTGCGACAAGAGTAGTCACTGCAATAAGGTGGTTCTACCGTGGATGAGTTCTATGTGCAGCTATCTTCGGTGTGGCGTCAGCTTGATTCTCTTGGACCGGAGGTGTGTCACACTTGTTAGTACTATCAGCGTCAGCTCTCTCACTAGAGCTTCACTGCATCTACGACTTCTTGACACTTATCGGGCTGAATTTGAGCAGATTCGTGCCCAGCTGCTTGCTCGCCACTCTCGTGTGACCCTGTTGGAGGCCCTTGTAGCTATTCGTACTGAGGAGACTTGTCTTCGTGATGCGGGTCTGCTAGTGTCTCCTTTAGTCTTGGCGGTGCCTTATACTACATCAGTGGTGCCTACTCCAGTGGCGGCTACTGGGGGTGGAGGGCTTCACTACACCTACTGCGATAAGAACGGACATGTGGAGCAGTTTTGTTACCGAAAGAAGAAGGATCTTGCTCGTCGAGGTGGACGCTCTTCTAAGGGCACTGGACTCTTGGGCGCCTCCTCGCCGGACCTCTGGCGGTTCGACTCCACTCGGAGATTCTTACGTTGCACGCTGCATGACTACCTCTACACCGACATGTGTTCTCGCTACTAAGTCTTCCAAGAAGAGACCACCTTCCTCCTTATCAGGTATCACACCATGGATTCTTGACTCTAGAGCTTCTTTTCATATGACATCTGATCCCATGAATCTCCATTCCATTAGTCCTCTTGTTGCTCCTATCACAGTACAGACCGCAGATGGTACTTCTCTCTCTGTTGCAGGACGAGGCACTCTTTTTTCTTCCTCTTTTCATGTTCCTGCTATTTCTCATGTTCCCAAACCGACCATGCAAATTTCATATCCACGCCACCACCGATCATGGTTGTCGTGTTATTCTTGATTCTGACTCTTGTTGTGTTCAGGATCGCCGCACGGGGTCTCTGGTTGGTGCTAGCCCTCGCCGCCGTGACTCTCAACGTCTATGGGAGTTTGACTGGCTTTGTCTTCCTTTCACTGTCCCTGCTAGTCTCTCAGTCTCCTCCACCGTTTTTGCCTCTGTTGCATCTTCTATCAGGTTTTGCTCAGTGGCATCACCATTTAGGACATCTTTGTGGGTCACGTCTGTCTTCTTTAGTTCATTGTGGCCTTTTAGGATCTGTGTCTGGTGCTACCTCTTTAGACAACAGCTACAACTCCCCTATCCTTCCAGTGAGTCTATATCCCAGTGTCCCTTTGATCTTGTTCATTCTAATGTTTGGGGTCCAGCTCCTTTTGTTTCAAAATGGGGTCATAGATATTATATTCTTTTTATACATGATTTCTCTTGCTACACCTGGATATATTTTGTCTTCTCGTAGAGAAGTTTTGATCCATCTATAAGAATTTTGCCACTATGATCCGTACTCAGTTTGATTCTCCCATTCGTGTTCTTCGTGCTGACTCGGCAGGAGAGTATCTGTCAGGAGTCTTTCGTGCTTTTCTTGCTACGTAGGGCACTCTTAGTTTTGTTGTCATGGTGCTCATGCTCAGAATGGTGTGGCTGAACGCAAGCATCATCATCTTCTTAAGATAGCTCGTGTCTTTTACTTGCTTTCATTTGCTTCACCTCACTGGTGAGGTCAAGCTTCCATTGCCACTCGATTAATATTCAGCCTTCTTCTACTCTTCAGGGTGGGATTCCAATAGAGCATCTTTGTGGCATGCCTCCTGATTATTCTAGTCTTCGCCCCTTTGGGTGTGTGTGCTATATTCTTCTTGGACCTTGTGAATGCACCAAGCTGATTGTTCAATCCGTTGAGTGCATTTTTCTAGGATATAGTGCTGAGCATAAGTGATATCGTTGTTGGGATCCTGTTGGCCGATGGATGCGGATCTCTCGAGATGTTACTTTTAATGAGTCTCGTCCCTTCTACCCTCGTCCTTTTTCTACTCCAGCATCTCTTGTCGAGTCACTTTCTTTCCTGACTTTTCCAGATACTCCAATTGCCACTTTCTCCTTTCCACGGTTGGCGTCTCCTTCATCGCTGGCCTCCCCTTTGGTGTCTTCTTCACCACCGGTACCTCCTCCCGAGGCTTCTCCTGACATAGTTCCCTCTTATCCTCTATATTACACTCGTTGTCCGCGAGTTAAGGATTCTCCTACTGAGCGACCTTCTTCCGTGTCTCCTCCTCGCTATGCTCTTCGCGATCGTCAGTCTATTCGGCCTCCTGAGCGCCTTGGCTTTGCTGGTTTCTTCCTATGCCGACTTCTTACCGTGATGCTGTTATTCATCAAAAATGGCAGCATGCGACGACAGAGGAGCTTGGTGCCCTTGAGCGCACTGACACGTGGGATCTTGTACCCCTTCATCCACATGTCCGTTCCATTACATGCAAGTGAGTCTATAAGGTTAAGATTTGCTCGATGGTTTTCTTGAGCGCTACAAGACTCGCCTTGTATGTGGTTTTCATCGAAGCATGGTTATGATTATGATAAGACTTTTGCTCATATGGCTCACATGACTACTGTTCGCACTTTTCTTGATGTGGCCTCTGTTCGTGAGTGGTTCAACTCTCAGCTTGATGTAAGAATGTCTTTCTTAATGGTGAGCTGCGTGAGGATTGTGAACCTTTTGAGGATCCTACTTGATATCGTCATCTCGTTGGGAGTTTTGTTTACCTTGGTGTCACTCGCCCTGACATTTCGTATACAGTTCATATCTTGAGTCAGTTCATTTTCGCTCCCACTTAGCTCCACTACAGTCATCTTCTTCGTGTTCTGCGATATCTTTGTGGAACTATCTCTTGCTATTTTTTCTTTCCACGCTCCAGCTCTTTACAGCTCCACGCATATTCTGATGCTACCTAGGCTAGTGATAACTCAAATCGTCGATCTTTTTTTGCTTACTGTGTTTTTCTTGGTGGTTCTCTTATTGCTTGGAAGACTAAGAAACAGACAGTAGTTTCTCGTTCGAGTGCTGAGCATAAGTTGCGGGCTATGGCTCTTTTGATAGCAGAGGTTACTTGGCTACAGTGGTTACTTGAGGATTTTGATGTTTCTATTTCTACACCAACTCCTCTTTTATCTGACAGTACAGGTGCTATTAGCATTGCTCGAGATCCAGTGAAGCATAAGCTCACCAAGCATATCGGTGTTGATGCTTCCTACATGCGGTCACAGGTACATGATCAGGTTGTGTCTCTTCAGTATGTGCCTCCAGAGCTTCAGTTGGCAGATTTCTTCATGAAGGTATAGACTAGAGCTCATCATAGCTTTTATCTCTCCAAACTCAATGTTGTTGATCCACCATGAGTTTGAGGGGGGAGTATTAGACAATATCCTTGTTGCCTTATATAGAGATTGCTAGTTGCCATGTATAGAGATTGCTAGTCTTGTATAGATATTGCCTTATATATGTTTTCCTTTTGTACTCTTATGTACATATACACACACACACACACTGGCCCATTGGCCTCATGTTCAATACAAGTGTGTGACGTCCCGTTGCTACCGATCTCCCCGTCGAAACGTGAGTTCGTCGCCAAACACAGGAGAAGGAAGAGAAGGGAAAAGAGTTTGAGGAAGAACAGGCAACTTCTATTTCATTTTCATTCATAATCCACCAATCTATCGTTACAAGGTTTATATCCTCTCTCACCCCACTTCGATTCACTGCGAACATTACCACCTGTAAACTCCACTCATTACCGCTGTCGACTTAAGAAATGACAACCCTTTACAGCTACAGTAAAATACTGCTAAGTATCTCTATCGCCCGATCACCCTTTAAAGGTTCTACTTGGTAATCTCAACCCTACTGTTCCCATTACCGAATTCGTTCCATCCGCTCACATTGTTGCCGACTTCAACCTTCTTCTTCCTGACTTGTCTGTGCGCAATATGGCTCTTCATTCGCAACATCTGCTATGTCTGTGACACTTTCCCTCCTCCAAACATTGCTTGACCCCTAGCAAGTGCCATCGGAAATCGACTGTGTAGCACATCCAAATTCTCCCAGGTTGTCGCTTCGGCCGAAATTCCTGTCCATTTGATCAAACCTTGAACCACTGCTGAATTGCCCTTTTTTACCAACCTTCTTTCTAGTATCTGCTCAGGCGTTGTCGAATTCGTGTCCAACTCAGCTATTTTGGGCAAATATGCAAAGATAGGAGAATAATCTGCACAAAATGGTTTCAGCCGCGGTACATGAAACACCGGATGTATCTGACTGTCAGACGGCAAATCCAGGTGATACGCCACTTGACCAATCTTTTTTGTCACTGAATATGGTCCAAAGAACTTATACGACAATTTTGGATATGGCCTGCTCACTAAAGAATTTCGCGTAAGGCCGAGCTTGAGAGCACTTTCTCACCAACCTCAAACTGTTGCTCCTTCCGATTCCTATCCACTTGCATTTTCATGCGATTCTAAGCTCTCACCAAATGATGTTTGATCATCTCCGTATATTGTTCTCATTCCGCAACATTCCAAAGAACTTCCACGATTCACTATCAAACCCTCTCGTTAGAATACCATAGTTGGGTTCATTACTATACAAAACTTTGAAAGGAGACGATCCCAGTGCCGTGTGGTAATTAGTATTATACCAGAATTCTGCTAATTCTAACCATGCTTTCCATTTCTGAGGAGAGTCCCGCACCGCACACCTCAAATACATTTCCAAGCATTGTTTAACCTCTCGCTTGCCGTCGGTTTAAGGGTGATACGCAAGACTCGGTGTAATCCGTGCCCATCGTTTTGAACAATTCTTTCCAGAAGAGACTGGTGAATACCTTGTCGCGATCTCAAGTAATGGTCCTGGGAACTCATGCAACTTCACCACTTGCTCCAAAAATAGTTTGGCTACCTTCTGAGCAGTGCATGGGTGACGAAGAGTAAGAAAATGAGCGTATTTTGAGAACTGATCAACTATTATCATTATTACATCACAGCCTTCTGACAATGGTAGCCCTTCCACGAAGTCCATCGTGATGTCTTGCCACGCCTTTTCAGGAATTGGTAAGGGCTGCAATAAGCGGTTGGTCTTGTCTTTTCTTCTTTGGCTTGTTGACAAACTTGGCAATCGCTTTCACAAACTCCTCTACCCTTTGTTTCATACCCACCCAACTAAATAATTTCTTTAGACTTTGGTAGGTGGCTTGGACTCTGAATGTCCCCCAAATGAGCTAGCGTGAAAGACCGCAATTAACTTGGTTTGTAAGGCCAATTCTCCTTGAACCATATCTTTCCTTTACATCGGATTAAACCTCGATAGAT